>CM068961.1:116477765-116488261 GCA_035128595.1 Eptatretus atami | reverse complement strand
GAGACTCACTCCAACACACATTTGTGACACGGACTGGCCCTGCAGCTCGGAGAGAGGTGGCTGAGGATACGCCTGATAAAGGATATAATTAAATAAGGCTGTTAATTATCTTCAAAAAGGGGTGTTTCAATAAACCCAAACATTCAATTTTCACTCTTGCACTTCCTTGGAGTTCCCTTAGTATGCATGCAAGTTCAGTATGTTTCATGTTTTGGATTTTTTATGGTTGCGGCTTATGACATTACCACAGCACAAACACACACACACACACACACAACCAGTAAACACAACACACACACACCACACGATATAATGTATCATCGTCTGAGATTTCCAATATATCTTCGTCTCTTGTGCTTCCTAACCCATTAGAATTACTAGTGCTGTGCACGTCCATCCACATTAGAATGTGGATGGACGTGCAAAAAAAAAAAAAAACTTTCAAACCGTGTGCCAGAAAACAACAACCACACAGGCCGTTCCTTCGCTCTCGCGTGCCGTACGTGCAAACCAAAAAAAAAACCCAAAAAATAAACTTTCAAAACACACACAGGCCGTTCCTTCGCTCCATAACGACGACTGGATTGGGCATTGTGTTATCGATAAATGCGCATAAGAAATCGAGAAATTATTAGAATACATGTTCATCACTATCCGGAAGTTGCTGTCCCGTACGGAATGTTCACATGCATTCCACGAATTATCGCTTGCATTGAAGTGACAACTGCTGTGATACTTACACACACCGAGTTAATTAAAATCCAAATTAAAATCAAGTTTACCTCCCTGTCTTGCTTGCCATGACATTCGCTGCCATTGACCATTGCCACTCCGACGCCACGGTAACTAAGGCACCGATCCCCATCGTAACGCACGCACTGACGTCATGTGGCCGACTCGCACGCCTCCAGCCACGCTACGCAGCAACGTGTCTATTGGTGGTACGCTACGAGCCACTACAGACTGACTCATTGTCGCCGCGAAACCGGCCTACGCAGCCACTTACGCAGCAAGTTCTCATGTTGGCAATAAATGCCATAACTTGAAGAACTTGTCCGAAATATCAAACTTAAAGGCACATCTCAGTCCCCCAATATACCTGGCAAGTTTCAATTAGATCGGACCAGTGGTCGCCCGGTAACTAGCACCGATCCCCATCGTAACCAGCACGGACGTGACGTCATCGTCGCTCGCCGCAGCACGACACGCCTACGCAGCAACGTGTCCTTTCATTGGTTGGTAATATGGCCACTTGGAAGCATTTGTCGATTAATATCAAACCTTGAAAAGGTACATACTCATGTCCCCAGCATATACCTGGCAATTTCATTAGATCGGACCAGTGGTTGTCGAAAAACAGCGGTGTCACACACACCACACACACACACACACACACACACACACACACAACACAACACACACACACACACACACACACTGCTGGAATATAGATAGATCCTTTAGAACCCTCAAAATTAAACATGTTGGGTTAGAAAGGTTGTTGTTTTAATTTTTGATGACGGACAGAAGAAAAAAGGAACATATCAAATATTGAAGTGGCTTCACCACTTAAAAATCCGGATATTTAGTGCTGTTGAATCAATCTTACACACCACCTTATTTAACATGTCCAAGTATTGCTAAACTGGAGGAGTTTTTGGGGTAGCAAGGTGATTTGTGTTCTGCAGTGTTCAAAGTATACAATTTTATTGAAATAAAATAAAGATGCAATTTATGTGTAATATATAATTATATTTATATATTATACATTATCATATATATTATATTATTCTTATCTTAAGTTGCTGGGAGCAATGCGAATACACCACCCTATCTAACACATTACATTAGTTATCCATGCCTGTTGTTTGTGTCCTTTATAACATCCTTAAAAACTAAGTTTCCTGTTTAGAGTGATTTTCATTTTTGTTTGACTGCCAAGCAGGCACACAGACTCAAAATATTAGCTCACGCTCGCCGCGCATGTGCGATCGGGACAAATTCAGAGCCAAAGTACGGTTACACTACAGGTTTGTTTTCCGATTCATGTTAAAAAAAAAACATAACGTTCAATTGAAATTAAATTGTTCCTCGATCATAAACTGACGTTTGTGGATGGACAGAGGGACAACAGTGAACCAATTGCTTAACCCCACTTTTTGCTTCGTGTGCGGTAATTAATGGATTCCCAGCTACGACGCAACATAAAATTATAAAATGCCGAGCATTGAAGGGGATACAAACTGGATGTTGCTTACAGTAAACAAAATAAAGGTTAAAACAAACCATTCTTCTCTGCGAAGGCGATGGCATCTTCTTTACTTGAAAACGTTAGCGTAATGTTTGATAGTGGATCAGCTCTGAAATAAACATGGGAGAGAGAGAGAGAGAGAAAGAGAGAGACAGAGAAGCATTGGTGGTGAGGTGGTGGGGGGCAGAATAAGTGTCTGAAAACTTTGGCTCTGAGTGAAACCAAGAGTACAACACAACCTTTTTAAAGTCTATGAAATAATTTAAATTGATAGATTTAACGCAAACTTTTCCCATCACTAGGGACGGGTATTTTTGCATGTGTAAATAAAAATACAAACGAGGTGGTAGAATTTCAAACCCCTCGCCTCCTCCCACTTTCTGCAGCCCAGTTCTGATATACTCCAGAGATGATACTCACGAGGAGCCCCAGCCCATGAGAGGGTTTTCCCAGCGTTCCCGAGTCTCAAACTCGATGTGCCACTTGTGCGTGTTTTCCACACCAGACTGCATGGTATTTCTTGCTGGCACGAAGATCCGTGCAAGACGCATGTGCACATGCTCATCAGGTACCCCAGAGATCACATACACATCCTGCAAGGCATGGCAATGCATCGATCAATTAATGTAGATGGCTAACGGGAGATCTCTCCGCTCGAGCTTCACAAGCAGTGATATCAGCACGAGCATCCATCTACCAATTACGAAGGAAGGAGGAAAGTGAAGGAAAGGGGATAAATTGAGAAAAACAAATCCGACACTTGAAGGTAAGGGGGAAATCTGGGAGGAGATGAAGATTCAACACAACACGGAAGTTCCACTCACTGCCTTTTCATCCACCACGACCAGCTCTCCCTGGAAACCCTGTTCTGTCCTATGCAAGCATGGTGCAAGGCCTGCAACAGTTCTGCTGCAATGTGATAAGTGGCAAATCAGATCACAATATCAATAATTTGTGCAAGCATAACATTAAAACAAACAACTTCAATTGTCAAATCTTGCTGGTGAAGGTTAGTCTCAATCTGCGTCGGTGGACGGGTAGAACAATTGATGGAATCAACCGTACTGCCGATCGAGGTATGCGAACAGAGTTAGCGAGTTTAAAGAAGAGATCTGGATCAGGACCTACTCCTGTCTTCTTAACCGAGTTTAAGAAGACAGGAGAAGCTGCCGTTTCGGTTTTTTTAAACACTTTGGAGCAAAAGGGTTAACGGCTGAAACATCAAATTATAATCAAATTATAATAATTATTGTCGCTTTGCCACGGCAGTCAGCATATCTCGATCGACGTCTTGGTGATTTCACTGATTGAACTTAAAAGGTTAATCTAAATTTGCACCACAAAATGAATCATAAAAATACCACTGGGCAGTGGTGCTCAGTTCCACCAAAGTGTGCCCATGATGCTACATTCACTCTAAAGGAAAGTGAATGGATACGGAACTATATATTTGGCATTTAGTACACAAATACATTGCATCGGAAAAGGCTGGAAATACATCGGTTTTAAGGCCCTTGAGAATTACAACTAGGTGATCATCCTGCTGTACACCCAACCACCTGCCCCATGCTTTTTAAGCGACATTCACCAGACTTTTGACAAATTATTATGTAGCAAATACTTTAATCTCGGTGGAGGGAACCGACAGCCTATGGGCTACATGCGGCCCGCAGCATGTAACACGCAGCATCCGGCCCACGTGGTGATAGTTTCTTCAGTATTTTTCACCACTATTACCAGGGAAAGTCAAAACAACTTACGACTCAAAACATATATATACATACTGTATAATCTTCCGGTCTAAAGTTTTAGAACACCCCCATTTTTCCAGTTTTTGCTGAAATTTAAGCAGTTCAAGTTCAGTGAATAACCTGAAATGGTATAAAGTTAAGCGATAAACTGCCAGAGGTTAAAAAAAAAGAAGAAAAGTTTAGGTTACCATAAACTGAAAAATAATGTACCTTTCAGAGTTGTTAAAAAAGGCCCTTTTTGGGGAACAAGTAATGGGTTAGCAACTGCAGCTGTTCTGCAGCAATGGAAGTAAATTAAGCCTTGGAAGTTGATGCAAACAATTCCGACAGGTGTCCCAACTTTTGTTGATTAGTTACAAACCCTCTGTCTGTATAAGCAGTGTTGGAACAGACTGTGTTGCTACACCCTCTGAAGCATTATTTTGACAATATTGCACTGCAGGAAAGTTAGTATGCTATCATAATGGCGAGAAAAAGACAATTAACAAAGGAACAGACAGACCATTATAACCCTTAAAAGTGGAGGTCTTTCCTTTAGAGAAATTGCAAAGAGCCAAGGTGTCAGTGAGTACAGTTCCTACACCATCAAAAGGAACTTGGAAACTGGACGAAACTCTGACAGGAAGAGGTCTGGGAACCCAAAGCCACCACACATCGAAAGACAAGTTTCTGAGAGTCACAGTTTGCGTGATAAGTAGCTCACAGGACAGCACTTCAAGAACAGCTTAACACTGGTCGAAGTAAGGAAGTCTCAGTTTCAACTGTGAAGAGAAGACTTCGAGCTGCAGGTTTGACAGGTTGAGTGGCAGTAAGAAAGCCATTGCTAAGATGGCAATAAGAAAAAGAGGCTCGCCTGGGCCATGAAGCACCGCCAGTGGACTACTGAAAACTGGAAGAAGGCTTATGGACCGATGACCAAAATTTGAAATCTTCGGTTCATCACGCAGAGTTTTTGTATGCCGTCGAGTAGGCGAAAGGATGGTTCCTCAGTGTGTGACACCAACTGTCAAACATGGAGGAGGAAGCGTGATGATCTGGGGCTCTTTTGCTGGATCCAGAGTCGGCGACTTGCACAGAGTGACTGGCACCTGAACTAAAAGGGCTACCAAGCATTTGTAGCACCATGCAATACCCTCTGGTCTACCAAGTTGGTCAGGGGTTCATCCTACAGCAAGATAACAACCCAAAACATACCTCCAGGCTATGTCAGAACTCTTGGAAGAAAAGACCAAGACGGTAGGCTTCAAATCATGGAATGGCAGCACAGTCTCCGACTTAAACCCATCGAGCTGGTTTGGGATGAACTGGACCTACAGGGTGAAAGCAAAGCAACCTCCAAGTGACACACACATTTGTGAGAACTTCTGCAACAGTGTTGGGAACTTTCCGAACAATATTTGATTTCCATTGTGGAAAGATGCCACGAGTATGTTCGGCTGTTGTATCTGCAAAAGGTGGCTACTTTGATGAGTCAAAATTTAGATTAAATTCTGTTCAACAAAACAATTCCATGATTCTTTTTTTTATCTGCAATTGTTTATTTGTTCGATGGTTTAATTTCAGAGTAATTGAAACATTAAACTGCTTAAATTTCAGTAAAACATGGAAAAATGGGGGTGTTCTAAAACTTTTGACGGTCGTGTATATATATATATATATATATATATATATATATATAATATATAATATATATATATATATATATATATTGCACCCAATGTGGACATGACTCAAAAGGAAGCAATATTTCAAGTCACATTTGGTAAGGTACTTTAAAATCCATACCAGTATTAAGGGTATCTTACTATAATTGTCCGTCCATCCGTCCGTTCCCAGGTACCGCAAAAACGGCTGAACCAATCGCAACCATTTTTTGGGTGTGTAATGCTGGGACCCCTTGGTGTAAAATAGGCATAAATATAATAACATGACCCCCTTGACAGCTCCCGTAAGGAGCGGGTGCTTCTAGTATTATTAAGTAAATGATTTCTTGTGTTACTTTTGTTAAGTACGTATCAAAGATGTTTACTTGCATTACAATTGTTTTTACTGCACATATAAAACTCGGTAGAGTGAAAACCTCCACCAAGGTGATTAGTTTACGTTTTGTATCCCACTAGTAGGCCAGATCCGAATCCAGACCTGAACTAAAATTTCATCGGCTTGTTACTTGTCACCTAACCAACCAGACCTCGAAGTTTCGTCCGAATCTGTCCATAACCTTTTGCGATATCACGCGATATATCGTTTTAGCCCAATCACTCAATGGTGAAGAATCACTGAAAAAATTCTTGGATCTGGATTCAGATCTTCACCAAAATCCAATCAATTTTTCCTTGTTACATACCCCACCTGCTGACCAAGTTTCATCCAAATCTGTCCACAACTTTTTGAGATATCCTGTTCACAAGCAAACAGACAAACAAACAGCAGACGTGAAACCATAACCTCCATCCACCTTCGGTGGCGAAGGTAACGAGAATGGTGCTCGGTAGAGCACATACCTCCGCCAGGCTGAACAGTTTACGTTTTGTATCCCTCTGATAGGCCAGATCTGGATCCGGACCTTAACCAAAATCTAATCAGCATGTTCTTGTCACCTACCCAACTCATCCACCAAGTTTTGTCATAATCCCTCCACAACTTTTTGAAATATCGTTTTCGGCCCTATCTCTCAATCGTGAAGAATCACTTAAAATATTCTAGGCATCCGGATACAGAACCAGATCCAGATCTTTGCCAAAATCTAATCAATTAGTCCTCATCACAGCCGCCACAACCAGCCTGTCTGCCAAATTTCTTCCAAATCCATCCATAACTTTCTGAGATTTCCTGCTCACAGACAGACAAACAGACAGGGGTGAAAACATAACCTTTGTCCACCTTCAGTGGTCCAGATAGTGGTTAGTCAAATTACTTACGTACTGTTTAAATTACCAACATCACGATGCATACGTCCGGTCGCAATAAGTTTAACAATAGCTGTCACGGCCCTCCGACTCGGAGAGGTTCCCCCTACCCGTTTTAAACTATTGTTCCTTATGAAGGGCGCATGACCGAACACAGCCGAAGCAGAGAGTTCAGTCCATAAGCGGAACTTGCTGTCAAGGTGTATTCTTTGTATACAGAGTGAAGGCTCGTAGAAAAGCAAGAACACTGAACGGATCAGAATGCAACAGGACAAAAACAACGGTAGAGAGAGGGGGATACCAACATCAGGGTTGAAGGACAAAATAGAGGGAGACTTGGACAAATAATGGGTGTGGGGTGGAATAAGGGGTTGGGGAGGACACATGGCATGGACAAGATGGGTACAGAAGGAAACTCTCAAGAAGGAAAAACTGGGAACTTGGAAAGAGGTGGGAATGGGGAGGGTTAACAGGGGTAGAAAAGATCATGGTTTTGGATGGGAGATGATCTGAGTTGGTAGTGAACAGCCATCTTGCAGACCTGGAGGGAAGAATGAGATTGAAGACAATGTGGAAGTTGGTTCCATGGGCGGGAAAAACGAGGAACAAATGAGTGGACGTGAGCAGTGTTTGACCAGCTTGTGATTTTGTCAAGGTCTAAAGAGAGGGAAGAATCTTCAGCCTGCCTGTATGAAGGATTAGGGATGTCACGGTAGAGGGGGAGTCATCAGCAAATAGATAAAGAGGATTTTCCAAAGTTAGAGAGATCATTGATGAATATCAGGTGTTGGACTGGGCCCAGAACACTGCCTTGGGGCATTCCAGCCTTGACAGGGAGAGGAGATGAAATGATTCCTTTGAGAGCCACACATTGGCTCTGAGAGTAGAGGAAGTCAGTAAACCATGTGTGTAGTTGGCCTTGGATGCCAATAGGCAGAGTATAGAGACGACAGCAGGATGCCAGACTGTATCAAAAGTATGGGATATTTCTCGAGAGACGGCCCTGATCTCATGTCTGACATTGAGGTCTTCCATCCATTGTTGGGAGAGTAGAAGCAGCAGGTCCAAGGGAGAGCGAGTGTGACCTGGTCTGAATCTGAATTGGTGATCTGAGTGGTTTACTTTCAGGCCCATCCACAAATTACATTGGCAAGAATTTTGGAAGACTAATTAACCCCAATAGACCGGTGGAATGGATCCCTTTTGGAGTGATCTGGGGAAGAAATTACTATGTTATCAAACTCTTCTGATTTCTACTCACCAATGTCTCCAATACCACAAAAAAAAAAAGTCCTGAGCGATCACTTTGGGGAAAATTTTTGACGGCATTTTGAAATTTTGTCGATATTTCGGCTTTTTTCGCACAACGAGAATAAGGGTTAGAAAAAGGAAAATACCGATTTCTTTTTTTTTCTGGGATACTAGAGTACTGCAATTGGCTTTATATTAAACATAACATGTTTTATCCTACTATGACAAAATAATTTAGTTCTGACAGAGACGTCATATTAAAAATCGAGGAGGATGGCATCAACTGCGATGAGACAGAAAACGTGGGCGAGAAGATTCATCGGTCACTAGATGGCGTAGCTGTGAACAATGCACATATAAAGAGATCCGACCACGTTCGGACGTTAAATGACCTCCAACCCGGCATTAAAATTTCCAAGAAGAACATCCAAATTGAGCCATCCGTATTGTTCATGCGCTGCACAGCACTTGCACAGCGAGAGTCTGAGGACATCAAGTTATACTTCATGTAAAACTGTCGGCAATACCTACATCACTCTTCAAGGATTATTACATGGGAAGTCTACAAAGCAGAATTAGCCAGGGTCATCAAGAAAGATATGACAAATATCAATCTCGAAGCTGCTGGTCCACTTGGAGACCTGCATATTGTGATAGATGGTGGTTGGCTGCTACACCGCATTCGATGGAAGAAAATACTACCTATCTAGAGGTTGCTGAACAGTACGAATCCTATCTTTCTAATAAGTAGGATTGTGCTGTGTGTGTTTGATGGATATGAAGGGCCTCCACAAAAGATCATGAACATTTGAGGCGATCAGGCAAACGGTCAGCTGATATCAGGGTCAGTGATACGTCCAAATGCCACAAGGACCAAGAGACATTTTCTCAAACACCAAGAATAAGACAATTAATAGAACTCCTTGCGAGTTTCCTGCAGGCAAAAGGGCATACAACTAAATGCAGCGACGGCGATGCGGATACCTTGATCGTATCTGCAGCTCTGGACTTTTCACGGAATAACCAATCTGTAGTGGTTGTCGCAGAAGACACGATGTCTCATTTTGCTGATACACCATTGGAAAACGAACATGGCCGATATATTCATGAGAAAAGAACAAGACCAGCTCACAGAAGAAAGGTGCTGAGGTGTATAGCATTCGAGAAGCACATGAAGTGATGGACCCGACCATCCGTCATAATATTCTTTTCATTCATGCTTGGAGTGGATGCGCCACCACATCATCTACCTTTGAACAAGGAAAAACCCACCCACTGAAAGCCTCCCGAAGTTGGATAGCATTCAACGTCTGTCTGAAGCATTGTCGGATAGAGAGAAAACAGCAGCTGAGGTCGGTACTTTGGGAGTTTCAATCTTCTGTCAACTCTACGGAGAGAAGGGCGAGTCCTTGACAAGTCTAAGACACACGCAGTAGCAAGCAATGGTTGCTCGTGTAATAGAATGGATCCAGAACGACTCCCTCCGACTGAGCGTGCAGCCCATTTCCATAGACTTCTGTGCATCTCCAGATGGTTCAGGGAACGAACTCGACAACAAATGCCTGGATGCGCTGGAATGGGATGACTATGGACAAAAACCATTATGCGCCCAATTATGACGGACTTAGATGCGGCACCCGCAAATGTACTTAAATTTATTTGTTGTAAATGTAAAGTCAGCACCAAAAGACAGTGTGCTACAAACCAGTGTTCCTGCCACAAAAATGGTTAAAGTGTGTGGTTGCATTGGTGGTTGTCGTGGGGAGAGCTGCCACAACAAGTCAGCTGATGTTGTAATTGACGAAGATGAAGATGATGCATATGAACCTTAACCAAGCCCATGTATAATGTATGTGTGCGTAACATTTTGTGTTGATTTTGATATATAATTATAATATAATTATTGAAGTAGCACAGTAAGGCAACTGTGTCCAGGCTGTTGTGTTTTCTGTACGTTTTTGGTAGTCAAGTGTTTTGAAAACAAACGCTGAAATGCCTAATGTTCGGGCATTATCTACACCAGTGGGTGGCCGTCTTGGATTTGTTTATTATTATAATGTCTTTCTAAAGCAGAGTCCATTATTTTTCCTTCGGTTATTCATTCCAACTATGATGCATAGAGTATTAGGAATAAAAACCAGTTCGATCAAGTTACTTTATTGTTCTCATGTATATCCATCTTTACCAGGGCGGTCTGGACTGGTGACCGTGCGGCCGCGGAGCTTCGGTTTAACCCGTATATTGGTGGCCATCTTGGAGTTTTAGTATGACGTCTCTGCCAGAACTAAATTATTTTGTCATAGTAGGATAAAACATGTTATGTTTAATATACAA
>CM068961.1:116456046-116477608 GCA_035128595.1 Eptatretus atami | reverse complement strand
TTCGGTGGTATTGGAGACATTGGTGAGTAAAAAATCAGAAGAGTTTGATAACATAGTAATTTCTTCCCCAGCTTCGACCTATTCCACCGGTCTACAACCTAACTGCTGCCCTCCCCCTTCAGTATGTATGCAAATATGTGGACAGCCCCTTATCAAGGATTAATTCTTGAATTCAATCTTTTTTATTTATTCACCAACAGACATCATGGCAGGCCTCGGCCCACAAGCACAAAGAAGCACTTGTGATGGACTCTTCTGAATCGGTGCTCTCCGGCACCCTGAGAAAATGTTCCCAGACCGAGGACCAAGTCCAGTGCAGATATTTTAGGGACCCAAAAGCAGGAAACCGGCACCCCAAGTGTCTCAACACTTCCACTGTCCAACACAGATGGGAGCTGGGCAATCAAAACTTGCGTCCATTGGCTACCCTAATGACGTACAGGCGTATTCGAACATGAACACGCTTTCCTGAAGAAGTGACGTACAGGTAGGGTGACCTTTTCTGCAATCATGTGCATGTTGAAAATCCCACGGTATACTTTGAACAATAACAAGCCTTTGACCAAACAGACAATGACCAACATTATCGGAAAATATTGGCCTCCAAAGCCAGACGCCGACTGGGCATCCTACCTGCAAAGTCCTGGCATCGTGCAAAGTCCTTCCTTGGAACGCCTGAGCTCCTATCCACCTGCAAAGTTTTCATCTGCAGCTCGATGGAGTCCTGTTTCTCCACTCTGGACTGGTTCCCCTGCCTCACACCGTTCTCAACTTGATGCCATGGAAACAAAGGCTTTCAATATCATTGGAATCTCTCAGGATGAAGCCGAGTATATGGGCCTATCACTTCACCATCACCAACAGATCGGTGGTCTCTCTGTTTTCTTCCACCTCACTTCTGGTCTTGCATCCTCTGCGCTTGTCCTCCCCAGGTTTCTGCAGTACGCACATGGTCCACCAGTAACCCCCTCCTAGTGAAACTCCCAAAATCCAGAACCACCGCTCCTCTCCACTCATTTATTCCTCTTCCCCCCCCCCCCCCCCCCATCTGTGGAACCACCTTCCACACTCTCTTCAATTTCATTCTTCCCTCCAGGTATTCAAGGTAACTGTTCACGATCATCTCAGATCATCCCTCATCCAAAACCATGATCATTTCCACACCCGTTAAACCATCCCCAACCCCTACCAGAATTTTTATGTCTACGCTGACGAAGTCACTGGAGACATTATGTTTTCGGGTTGTCCGTCCGTCCGTCCATACGTACGTATGTCCGTCCATCCTAATTACCCTTGCCAGAGCAGAGGGTATTGAATTTGGGTTCGTTTGTTTGTTTATCCACACAGAATGTTCGTGTTTTTCTCCGCAACCACTTGTCGGATTGAGACAAATTTTTCACCATAGTGCAACGACTCATGCAGAATGTTTCAATCATAATTATGAAGTCATAGGCCACGTGGTGTGGCAGCCATGTTGGAAAAACGGAAAAAACTTTGGACTTCTATCTCTGAAACTGCACGAAGGAAAAAATTGAAACTTGGCACAAGACAAACACTCATGGGGAGGAAGTGTGATTTTTTTTATGACATCATAGGTGCCTTGTCATGACATCATAATTGCACATGTAGAACGCTACATCTGATCAGTATGAAAATTTTTGAAGGTAATCTTGGGATACAATGGTCCATACAAAAATGCATTGATGATGTCATCGGTCACGTGATTCAGCAGCCATATATTTTTTATTTTTTTAAATAAAAAATTCAAAAATCTTCTCTGAAGTGGCTGAACAGATTGAGGTGAAAATTTACACGTATGACTGCCTATTCATGAGGACCAAAGGGTTTACACATATGACGTCATCAGTCACATGGTTAGGCAGCCGTGCGTTGGATTGAAGAAAAATATTAAATAACGTTTTCTCTGGAACCGCTTAATCAATCGATGTGAAACTTCATAATTATGATCGAGTGACGATGTGGAATATATGTTTTAAATTTCAACTTGATTGAATGCATGGTCTGGCAGCCATAATTATTTAATTTTTTGATCTGGGTTCTTTTTTTTCTTTTTTTTTGGAATAAGGCTCACTTGGCTGCACTTGGCTGCACTTGGCTGCACTTGGATGGGTTCGAGGGTAGAGGAGTAGCAGCTGAAATGTGACTCCTATCCAGGTTCATCCTGATGACGTCATCTTTTCTGTTTGCTTGTTTGGGTTCCTTCTGATGACTCCAATGCAGGACTGGACCTACTTGGTCTTCCATTTTATTTGAATTGAATTTATTTTAGTCCCATTCTAAATTCAAATGAATAATAATGAAAAACGTCACGGGTCAGGGTCAGGTGTCCGATCAAAGCGGGATGTCTTGGTATCCGGTCATCACTGCCAGCAGTTATAAAGTGGCTGTTCTCATTAATTACATAACACATCAGTACACAAATACCACACAAAACAAGTTCTGGCAAGGGTCTGCAATCTCAGATTGCTCTTTCAGAAGGTGGATTCGTTATGATGATGTCAAAGGTGATTCGTTATGACGTCATATACATAGGTCAAAAACGTTGTCTGATCAGTATGAAAATTTTGAGGGTCATCTAGGTAAATTTTATTTGGGGGGGGAGGGAGAGAGGGGGTAAATTGATGACATCATTGGTAGATGTGTTCAGTCAGCCATATTCTTTTTTTAAAGGTCAGAGGTCATGTTAGGTAAAAATGATGTTGCCATGGTAACTTGTGAACCAGTGATGGGATTTTGCCCAAACTTGGTACATACGTATACAGTATGATTCAAAGATGAATGGATTAGATGGCAGAATGAAGAGGTCAAAGGTCAGAGTCGATGACAAGTTTTCATTACTGCGACAACTTAAGAACGGCTGAAGGGATCCAAGTCAAACTTGGTACAAGTATGTATAATGATGTATACATAAACTGATTAGATTATGGGGTCAAGAGGTCAAAGGTCATGTCAAGTAAAAATGTGATATTTTAAAGGATTTAAATCAAACTTGGCACAAGTACCGAAAATGATGCAATTATGTGGATGGAGGCATATCTGGCGACGTCGATGAGTGCCCTTCGAGTTGCTTATGTATCCCTCTTGTCAACCCCATGCTTTCTCCTCTCCTCGTCTTTTCCGACATCCCTCGTTTGTCCGTCTCCGTCCACCTTCTCCCTCCGCCTTGCTGTTGGTGTTTCCCCTTTCTCCTGCTGTTCCCTTTATGGTGTGGCCTGATCTATTCCGCGTCCCAGCTCTTCCACGAGCCGAGACCATATATAAATTTTTATTTTTGTAAATGACTCAAACAAAATATTTTCCACATTTTGCTTCAAACATTTAAGACTGAATCGAATCGTTTTGTTCTCAACTCAACTGTTGAAAGCTCATGGTGGTGTCGTGGACAAATATTGTTACGAATATGGCAGCCATGAGCACACAACAGCCAGAGTCCTTATAGATCAGTTATATCGGTATGTGTTTCGAGGTAGGGTCCCGTCCTATGTTTAATGGGTGAATAAATGTTTGTGCGCTGCGGAGTTATTTTGATAGTCAGGGTTTTCTTTTACATTTTTACAACACTTGCAACAATAACAACACCTTCGCTCCATCCTGACGCCATAACGCTCGCGGTGGGCAGAGTTCAAGAAGGACTTGGCGTCTCTCTCGACCAATCAGAGAGATGTGAGCGAGTTTGCCGTCGGTCGGCCAATGAGAGCCAACGCAGGACAATATTACTCCTCTTCCTGTTTGAGGGGCGGTCCGCCGTGACGCCCCCCCCCCCCGGTCCAATCAGCGGACTTGGCGCCCCTTTTGGCCAATCACGGGGGCGACGAGCACATCAAAAACCGTCCAGTGAGAGAGAGCGGGTCGGAGGAGGCGGCTCCTCCCCTCTGGAGAAGGAGTGAATCATTAATTGTTCGGCGCGATCCGACTGGTGGAGAGTTGGTTTTTGTCTGCCGGATCGTCCCGGATCGCCTGGCCTTGCCTGCTGGTGCTCCCTGCCTTGTCCTCCCTCGCGCTGGTTGGCGTCCGCCCTTCATCCTCCGTCCCTGGTACTTTGAGTGGCATCGTGGTTGCGGGTTCGAGTCCCACCAGTCCAGGACGTCGAAGACCACACGGGGTGGACAGGTCCAAGATAGCTCTGGTTTCCAGCTCATCTTCCCTCGAGCTGGAAACCTTCAATAGAGACCCGACGGGGTCTATTTCTTTGGGTGTGTGTCTGAGTGTGGGCCCGTCTCTAAGTAGAATCGTTAAGTGCTTGCGTTATTGTACATTGGAATATATTCGGTTGAAATCTGCTCTTTGTCTCCCTTCCCGTTTTTTGCCCATTGTTGTAAAATAAATCCCCCCTTGTTGAATGTCCCAGCTCGTCTTTGTCCTTTCTATCATTGGTTTGCCACGCTGCGAACGGGAATTAGGAGGCCTCATTGCTGCCGTAATCGTGCAATCGGCTCGGCAGGAATCTGGTACTCTCCGCTCGGGTACGGCTCGGATCCGGCTCGGTAACGGCCCGGATCATGCAGATCCTGCCGAGGGTGGAATTTCCCCGGTAGTTTGGACGACGTGGGTATTTAGGTATATTGAAATTGGCAATTGACCCTGTCCCACGTGGTCGATGTATTGGCGATCTTCGGTCTGATAAGGGACCCGTGACCTTTCGGATTTATCTGAAGGGTACGACCTAAATTCCGGGTGTTCGGTGGAGCCGACTCTACTGCTCCCTCTAGCGGTCGTGCTCGCCACCGAGATCCGGCCCCACAGCAATATAATCGAAGAATCCCAAAAAAACACAAGAGGGTTATTAGTCCGGCCATCCCACCTGTGGTTTTTCAGACTATCTCCCAGTGTCCTTTAACATATTCAACTGAAACTTGGTACTGAGCTTTATCATGATAAGTTACGGTACAAGTTCGAGTTTCAGGGCGGTTCATCAACTTTTTACAGTTTATGTCCTTTTTCGCCTTAGAAAAGATCAATTCTCTCTCTTGTTAAAAATGCCCATCATGTCTCTCACCAGTGAAGTGGTTACTACGAGAAAGCTTTCGGCGATTCACATTTGTATCCTTCCGTGTGGCGTACATAGATCTCCGTAGATCTTTTAACAATGTTGTGAAACTCGGGATTCACATTTGTATCGTTTCGCGTGGCGTACATAGATCTCCGTAGATCTTTTAACAATGTTGTAAAACTCGGATTCACATTTGTATCCTTCTGCGTGGCGTACATAGATCTCTGTAGATCTTTTAACAATGTTGCGAAACTCGGATTCACATTTGTATCCTTCCGCGTGGCGTACATAGATCTCCGTAGATCTTTTAACAATGTTGCGAAACTCGGATTCACATTTGTATCCATCCGTGTGGCGTACATAGATCTCCGTAGATCTTTTAACAATGTTGTAAAACTCGGATTCACATTTGTATCCTTTCGTGTGGCGTACATAGATCTCCGTAGATCTTTTAACAATGTTGTGAAACTCAGATTCACATTTGTATCCTTCCACGTGGCGTACATAGATCTCCGTAGATCTTTTAACAATGTTGTAAAACTCGGATTCACATTTGTATCCTTCTGCGTGGCGTACATAGATCTCCGTAGATCTTTTAACAATGTTGTAAAACTCGGATTCACATTTGTATCCTTCTGCGTGGCGTACATAGATCTCCGTAGATCTTTTAACAATGTTGTAAAACTCGGATTCACATTTGTATCCTTCTGCGTGGCGTACATAGATCTCCGTAGATCTTTTAACAATGTTGCAAAACTCGTTCCCCTTGACGAACATTTAAATTTATAAACTACGTGAGAAACGTCATCAGGCTGCGTCACTCGGACAGGCTCACAAGTCAAGTCCGTAGGCTCCGATCGCGGCCTAAGGTCATTCACCGAGCAATGATGCACACAATGTCACCGGTACCACGAAAAGGCGAATAAGTATGGCGTGTAACACCGGGGGGACTGATCCCGCAAACCTGCCAAAGGAGGGACACAAGACTTCAGGGATGACACGTCGACCGACGCCGGCCGCAGCCGCTCGGGTCACAACGCGAAGCACGCGAGCCATGACGGCCGCGCAAAGCTTTCTGGGAAATCTTGAGCTCGACATCTAATTGTTTATTTATTTTCCTCGATACGTTTGTTGCGTTTTTTGAACGAGACGTGACGTCACGTGTATGAGTGACGTTGCAATGTCGGAATTCACGAATTATCTTGTATATTTGTGCGATAATTTTTTAAATCTGACTTTCTTTCAAGAGTAAATAACGTTTCTTCAACAATTGTCTTTGAAATCGAGTAATCGCCCTTCTTTTTTAACCCGTGCGTTGAGTTTCGGATGAAACGTCGATTTAATAAATTAATTATTAGCTCCCATGAGTTTTATCACCAATTTAACACGACGAGTAGTAAGTGGGCGCGTTGGTCCATTGGACCAAATTTTCATTCGGCTTCAGGACCTTGGACGTTTTTGCAAAGTCTGAACAAAAACAATCGGTTTCTCAACGTGGAATCCATGGAGCCCTTAATTATTAGAGGTCTTTCGGGGTCTTGGGGGCTGGGGGTCTTAAAGGTCTAAGGGGTCTCAGCAGTCAAAAAGGTCAAAATGTACATTCCAATAGTACGTAATTTATCAATAGACGTATGTAATTAATAGACGAAAAACAGCATCACAGACACACACACACACACACACAGACACACGACAGCCACACAGACACAGCACACAACACAGACACACACACACACAGACACACACACACACACAGACACACAGACACACACACACACACGGACACACACACACAGACAACACACACACAGACACACACACACAGACACACACACACACAGACACACACACACACACACACAGAACACCACACACACAGACAACACACACACACACACAGACAACCACACACAGACACACAACACACACACACACACACACAACAGACACACAACAAGACACACACACACACACAGAAACACACACACAGACATACACACCACAGACACACACAACACACACACACAGACACACACACACAGACAACACAGACCAACACACACACAACACACACAACACACACACACACACAACACACAACACAGACACACACACACACCACACACAAACACACACACACAACACACACAACACACCAGCACACACCACACACACACACACAACACACACACCACCACACCACACACACCACACAGACACACACACACACACAACAACACACAGACACACACACACACAACACCACACAGACACCACACACGACACAACACAGACACACACACAGACACACACACACCAGACCACAACCACAGACACACACACACACAGACACACACACACACAGAACACACACACACACAGACAACACACACACAGACACACACACACAGACACACACACACACACAACACACAACACAACACACAACACACAGACACACACACACAGACACACACACACACACAGACTCCACAACACACCACACAGACACACACACACAGACACACAGAACACACAACAACACCACACACACACAACCAACACCCACACACAGACACAAACACACAACACACAGACACACACACACACCTCATCCACTATAGTAAAGATAGGTAAAAAGGCCATCTATTTATTACATACGGATACACAAACATTCGTAATTTGGAACAGCCCCCCCCCACCCTCTGTAACATCCATGCCATTCTGCCCCTCCGCTTCACCTAAGTTATAATAAAATTCCTCGCCCAACCATGCATCTTCCCCTTTTCCCCTACTAGTTACTAGTACAGTCTGATTTTGTGAAAGGTTTCATAAACTTCTCGAGGCGTTTTGTGGTAAAAGATGTGATGAAAGTTTTTTTTAACCGAATCCTAATTTGAACCAATCGGAATCCAGAAATGTTTCATCCCAAACCGGATCAATTCTGGCCTGTTAACGCCTTCGATTTCAAAGCTAAATGAACTCCACTCCAATTTAAAATTACACTGACGTCATGTTTTTCATCAATCAATTGCAAAGAAAACCACATCTTGTTTATATTTTTTATTATCACGTAGTTTTCATATATTAAATGAATATCTATTGTTTTCCAAGTTAAACTTGATGATTATTAACCATTTCAGTTTTGTTGAAGAATCGACAGAATTTCTCTGCAATATCTCCTACTCACACAGTGGGTTATTCAGAATTCAGATCATATATATAATTATATATACTACTAGAGAGAAGAGAGAATATATATTATATATACTACTAGAGAGAGAGAGAGATATATATATATATATACTACTAGAGAGAGAGAGAGATATATATATATATATATATATATATATATATATAATATATACTACTAGAGAGAGAGAGAGATAATATATATATATACTACTAGAGAGAGAGAGAGAATATATTATATATAACTAGAGAGAGAGAATATATATATATATATTATATATATATATATATATATATATATATATATATATATAATATATATATATATATATATATACTACTAAGAGAGAGAGAGAGATATATATATACGTATATATATATACTACTAGAGAGAGAGAGAGATATATATATATATATACTACTAGAGAGAGAGAGATATATATATTATATATATATATATATTATATATATATATATTATATATATATATATATATATATATATATACTACTAGAGAGAGATATAATATATATAATATATATATATATATATTATATAATATATATATATATACTACTAGAGAGAGAGAGATATATATATATATATATATATATACTACTAGAGAGAGAGAGAATATATATATATATATATATACTACTAGAGAGAGAGAGATATATATATATATATATGACAAATTGCATGATAAATTGGGAGATGTTGGCCCTAATTATTTCGTTGAATTACCAATCTTGGGCATTGCAAAATGTGCTTGAGCATTTTCCCTTCTTTGACTTCTTTTGTTAATTTTATTTTGAACATACAACAAATCACTACAACCTCAACATACGATCGAGACAAAACATATTACTCGATCAGCAGGGACCCGGAGCAGCTTGCTCCGGCAGTGTGTCAGTATTGTACCCTCTTGAGGAGGCATGAATATGGAGATGTTATATATACCTTTGTAAAGCAATCTTTTATAACACGTGCATGTGTAAACATATTATTATTAAATTTGTGTTGTTGACAACAAATCACTCCAACCTCAACATACGATCTTTACAACACATGTTACTCGATCACTCCGAGGAAAAAATGCAGGCAATGTATGAGCTGTTGTTCATAAAGCATAACATATTCTCTCTCTGCTAACTCCTCGATATATCATGCTAAATATAGTTTTTGGCCCTCTCTCTCTCTCAATGGTGAAGAATCACTTTTAAAATTAATAATTCTCGTATCCAGATCCGGATCTTCACCAAAATCGAATCAATTCATCCTTGGAAGACACCCAATCTGTCCACCAAGTTTCATCCCAATCCGTCCACAACTTTTTGAGATATCGTGCTATTTTTAGTTTACCTATCTCTCAATGGTGAAGAATCACTTTAAAATAATCAGATCCGGATCCGGATTCTGATCTTCACCAAAACTGAATCAGTTCTTCCTTGTCAAACACTTAACATGTCCACCAAGTGTCGTACGAATCTGTCTGCAACTTTTTGAGATATCTTGCTATGTATCATTTTTGGCCCGATCTCTCAATGGTGAAGAATCGCTTAAAAATTCTGGTCGTCGGATCCGGATCCAGATGTTCACCAAAAACTAATCAGCTCGTCCTTGTCACACACCCAGCCTGTCCACAACTTTTTGAGATATCCTGCACAAAAAACAAACAAACTGACAAACAAACAAGAAGAAAACGTTGTGCAGAGCACGATACTTGCAAAATCCATAAAACAAATTTGACCTAAAAAAAAATTGGTGGTTCAAATCAATAAACAAATGTGCAACTCCTCTTCAAATCACAAGTGAATCAGATGAAAATTGACAATTTTAGAAATTCGGCCTATGTTGACATTTTGGTCTATTATATGTTGACTTTCTGTTATATGTAAACCTCAAAAATAATTGGTGGTTGAATTCAGTGACCTGAAATATAAATGCTCTTCAAATTTCAAGTCAATCGGACGAAAATTGAGGATTTTAGAAATTCCACCTTAGTTGTTGACCTTGGGCCTACATTGACCTTTTGGTCGACGTTGACCTCAAAAGCAATTGGCTGGTCGAAATCAGTGACCAGAAATATAAATCCTCTTCAAATTTTAAGTGAATCGGATGAAAATTGAGGATTTTAGAAATCTCACCAAAGTAGTTGACATTTTGACGTTTTGACCTCAAAAGCAAGAGGCTTCATCCTTATGACAAACTCTACCATATGGTGAAGTTTTGTGAAGATCGTTTAAAATTGTGACCTGTAGGCGATAAACAGACAAGACAGATAAACAAACAGACAGACAAAATTGACTGACAATCCACTTGAAAATCTTCGATTTTGCAAGTCACAAACTTTCTTCTTTATAGTTCGATAAATCCAGGAATTTTTCATTTTACAATACACATGTTGGAAGATATATTTCATATATAATATATATTATATATATATATATATATATATATATATATGATATAGATAGATATGACCGAGACGTTGGTGAAGTTTTGCAGCACACAAACGTTAAATTTGTAAACAACCAAAAAACCTTTTAATCAAAAATATTAGTATGAATTGCACTCGACGTCATCATTGTACATCCACTGTAACCATGTAGATGTTCCACACAAGTTATTTCACATTTTTATTGTGGTTCATGTAGCTGTATTCGAAGAAAGAAAGAATGACGCTTTTATTTTAAAACTGAAATATATATATATATGAACAGAGCAATGGAAATAAGATTTTAAAATTTCAACTCTTATTAAAGTTTCCCACTGAGCACCGTGCATGAGCAACACATATCAACAAAAATCATTCAAATGACTTACCATAACTCACCATAACCAGAATAACTTTGAACACGTGACCTAACAAATTTCACTTGCCATTGCTCCAAATCCATGGATGTTGTTCATCGTCATTACGTCTACACGCAGCTGTACATCCATCCCAAACCGGATTTGCGACGCATGCAACGAAGGGTGTGATGGTGTTTTTGCATGAACATGATCATATTTCTAATCATGACGAAGGGATAGGACTCAGAGACGTGATATGAGGACTGGGTGGTTCTGTTGAACACTTCTCCATCCCGTTTGGGTCTGTCAGGGAAACTTTGGTTTTTGTTAGGCGAGCACAGCTCCACACACCTGCTTGGAAGTGTACTCTTTCCAAGTGCAGCTGAAGAGCATCACTTGTTGGGGACAAAACTTCCTTCTTGCCAGTTTTGTGAAACAGAATATGCCTTGCTGTATCAATGGAGTCTGTTTGCAGCACAATGAATATGTGACAAACAAACCTCTCTGCTCGCTCAGCTTTCTCCCTTGTAAACTCACCTTCCCCTAATGTGTTCAGTAGGTCATGGTTTTCCTTGAAAACCTTCAATGCCGTGAGCTTGGAGTGATTCGCAAAAACAGATGTTGTATCACACCCAGTTAGTGCATGGAAAGCCGAAAGTGTAGGTGCTGAGTTTGATGGTTAGACCGTTCAACATTTCTGCAATGGGAATGCCTAACAATGGGAATCTAACCCTAACACTTCTACAATGGGAATGTGTTTTCTTTTCTTTGACGTTCCAGTCCGCATCAGCAACCTTTTGTCCTTAAAACGAGGATGATGAGCCGCTAGTAGCAGAAGAACATTCATGTCTCTTGCTGAAATAACAACATCATAATCTCCATGTATAGCATGAAGAACCATTGCCACGTCCGCTTCCTCGTGCGCAGTGCAGCTCTCAGGGAACTAACAGTGTTTTCATTTGACAACTAAACATCGAAGTGATCAGCGAAGCCCCCAGCAGCCACAATTTCTGTGATGCAGCATTGGAAACAATTTTCTCAGATATAAACCAGGACAAGTGAGCTTTATTTTCTGGCAGAGCAAGAAAACTTGGTCATGGCTTCGGCAAGGGAACATGGCGGCCTTCCACAACACGTCTGACAGGTTAAATACTCTTACTTCCCCCTTGACCTTGTGCCCGACTTGATTGAACAATGTACGTATTGAGCAAAGACGACATCTATTATATTGAAGCCTGTGGCCATACGAAGTACAGTTTTCATGAATACATTTGCTGGATCACCGAATGAGCCTGGTGTGGCTTGGTGGTTAAGGCGGTGGCTTGGGATCCTGAGTTCGAGCCCCGCTGGCCACTGAGTTAGCATCAGGGGGGTTGACTCAACCTGTCATCCTTCCGAAGGTCGGCGAAATGAGCACCAGTATACTGGTAATTATCCCTGCAGGGTCGAAGGTGACTAAAGGGTTGGCATTAGGAAAGGCATCCGGCCGTAAAAAAACATTGCTACAAGAAAGGGTACCATGATTGGAGCCCGCAAAAAGCTGAGCCCTGCTCAGGGATAAAGGCTTTCAAATGGTGTGATGATGATTTGCTGGATCACCGAAAGTCAACGCATTAGCAGGCATCCCGATGCTGACAACGCTTGACCATGTATTACGAGACATGATTCTTCATGCATCGGTGACGGAATGGTACATCAGATTTATTAGTGTCTTCACTCAAAACTATTCCCTCATTCACAAAAGTTTTACAGGTGTTTCTGTCCGATGTCTGGCATTTTATCAATGAGTTTCCAATAGGTTCTGTTGCTCAGTCTTCTAATTGTCACAATGTTCTGGAGTGTTTCCGGTTTTGTACGGACAGAAAACACATTCAAATTCTGGAACGTTGCTCCAAGTGAATCTTCATCTGCGCTATCTTTGTTCTGCCTTACTGGTGGACTTTTTTTGTGGAGAAGATCGTCATCTGGTGAAAGATGGAACATAGCATATGTTTGGGATGAAATGTGGGATCTCAGGATGTAGAGCAGTGTCCATCTGCACAATGCAGTAACATCTGCACTAACAGCTCAGTCTTTGGGATGCCAACAGTTCTACTACTGGTCTTCCCAGTCCCATTTAGCCATTACATGACTTGATCAGGAAGGCTGTGATAGACCTGGATTGTTATTGATAAGTAATTAGGAAAATTTGTTCTTGCAAGATCAAGATCAAGAGCAAGATCATACATGGAGTCTCTTACTTGTGCTACATCACACAGAAACATGCCTGTGTATTTTTTCTTCATTTTAATTGGTTAATTCTCAAATTTTACTTTGAAGACAGGAATTATTTATTTAATCAATGAAAACTGGATACACTTGAACAGTACTTGGTAGGGTGCATACCTAGGCCAGAGTGAACAGTTTATGTTTTGTATTCCACTGATAGGCTGGATCTGTATCTGGACCTGAACCAAATTCTCATCACCTCGTTCTTGTCACCTACTCAACTCATCCACCTAGTTTCATCCGAATCCGTTCATAACTTTTTGAGATATCGTGTTATACAGTACTGTATATCGTTTTTGGCCCAATTTCTCGATGGTGAAAAATCACTTTAAAATTCCAGTATCCGGATGCAGATCTTCACCGAAACACTTAACTCGTCCTTGCCACATAACCAACCTGTCCACCAAGTTTCGTCCAAATCCGTCCATAACTTTTTGAGATACTGTGCTCAGAGACAGACAAACAGACGATCCAGGATCACTGCTCACCTCCACTCATTTGTTCCTGTTATTACCTCTCCTGTGAAATCAACTTCCACATCCTCTTCAATCTCATTCTTCCCTCCAGGTCTTCAAGACAGCTGTTCACCACCATCTCAGATCGTCCCCAATCCCAAGCCATAATATTTTGTACTCTCGTTAACCACCCAATCTCTCCTCCATTCCAAATTTCCAGTTTTCCCTCCTGTTTCCATCTTGTCCACCCCATGCATCCTCTCGTGCCCCCCAATCCTCCCCCACCCACTGTTTGTCAACATAAAGTGGAGACTCCATCCTGCATCATCATAATTTTCTTTTTCTTTGATATTCAAACATGTTTTGAGGTCTTCCAAAAGGAACATGAAGAAAATAAATAAATAAATAAATCAGATTTGTATTATTTATTTATTGATGGCTTTTTCAAACAGGTTATTTACACATGATGTATGTACAGTCAGAAAGGCACAAACGCATAGTACAGGAAATAATAATTTGTTTCATGTTTGTGAAGTATGATTAAAAAAAATTATTTAATTATTATCTAGTAAAGTGGTTGTGTGTGCTGTTCTTCAGTGTACTCACAACTACAAAATCTTTCCATGTTATATCAACCGCCTCTCTCAGCAATCTCACCCCCAATCTCATCATCGACTTGTCATGTCGCATCCCTTCTGACCACCGACACCACCCTGTTAAAGCCACAGCCCCTCATTTAATCATCATGATTACTCGTCACAAAGCAAAATATTAGGATTTTTCAAAGCAGCCAAAGTGTTATATTGATATCACGATAATAAGACGAGGGTGTAAAGGTAGCTCGTAGAGACGCTGGAATACTTCCGAGATGTCCGGTTCAGTGCTGCTCACGGAGGCCACGGCATCAATAGGACATTAAGCCGGCTGTCTCGTGTACAATTTGGTTGCTAAAAACCGTATGCTTTCCCTCATAAGACTAGGCCTGATTCTACAGACAAATTCTAAATGTCCTGAACGAGTTAAGGAGAGGTTTCACCATCTTACATCATAGAGGGACCGTCCCTGGTCTACAACCGGTATGCCTACCGTATGAGCGCTTGTAACGGTGAAAATGAAACTTTGAGATCACATCCGATGGCATTATAGAGTAAGAATGAAATAAAGTTTGGATCCCAAAGCAAAAGCAATTCTCTGGTCACACGCAAGCACGGAAAGATCATAATTCAATTATCACTCGATTACAGGAAACAGCGCGGAGTGAAGAAGTTTGTAATATGAAACAATAAATGGTATGACACAATGCATGAATACAAATCATAATATCTATACTATAAAATAAGTGTGTGTGTGTGTTTGTTTGGTTATCTCCATATGCAAGTTTTTTGCCATTTTTCTCAGAGATGGCCAAATTGATCTTCTTCAAACTTTCAGAGGTTCATCAGTGAGTGCCGGGGAGTGTTTTTATAAGAAAAAAAAATTGAAAATTTAGAAAAAAGAGAAAAGAAAGTTTAATTTTTGGGGGGGGGATTATTATTTATTTATTTTTGTAATCGCTCTCTCGTACCTAAGCCTTTGTAGCGATGTGAAAGGTCATGTAAATGGAGGGAAGAGTTTTAGGCCCCCATAGAAATTAAATGGAAAAAAAACCCAATTTGATTTCTTCAAAACGCCAACAGGTTTAGAACATCACCGGGTAACGCCGGGTAGCCGTGCTATTGTACGATAAATGAATTGTGAGTGTACAAAACATAATGTATTATGAATGAATTATAAACGATTCATTGGAAGTAATTGCATCTGCCTGCCGGCGATGAAAAATTGTGCGTTTTCATTCGTTGTACATTGTTAAGTGTTCAGTTTAAATGTCCTGATAGAGTCGTCCTCAAGGTGAGGGAGAGGTTTACCTGTGAGCACAGGTGATCTGCCGACAGCGACGGGAGAATAAATAGGTGAATAATGTTATTTACAGTTCAGTACATGTAAATGCAGGAAATATGGGAGCGAGACTAAAAGAGGAAATTGTTAAAAGTGCAGACAATTAAATGGCAACTTCCGGGAGGCAGGAAGTCTTCGTAGGTGGATAATTACGTAGTAATGTGAAAATGGTTAAATTCGTTTTCTCCCTGAAACGACGAGTTGTGATGTTTTCAAATGAAAATTCTTTGGCTGTGTTTCAGGAATGATGTTTGGCATCAGTCGTTAGGAAGTACATTTTCTCCATTTTCCATTCGTTTTTCTCCCTCGTAGCTACCATTGCCAGCTAGGGGCCAAAAGGGAAAGAAGAAGTATGAGGAATGTCCCTGTTAGTAAGTGATCTCATGTAAACTTAAATAAATAAAAAAGTAACAGTAATGTACTTTCCCCAGGTTTTGGGTACATCTACATATATTACGTAAGGCAAAACAAGGTGAAACTGTACCATCCTGTGCACACAACATAAGCATGGTTATAGTTCCCCTCTCCCTGCTCTGCACAGTACACATGACTACTTCCACTCGGACAATGAAGACCCCCTGCTTATCTCAAAACCAGCCATGAAATTAGCATTTCTACAATGCGTTTAAACAAAAATACAGGGTGTTCCAAAAAGACATGGACAACTTTGGTTGTTAATATAATTTTGTACACAAATGATAAAGAATACCTTTACTTTACATGATACAGAAAATCATAAAGTTTTCTTTATTTTCAGGTCTGGTGGTTTAATTTAAAAGAAAATGGCGACTCCACAGGAGAAAGCTCGGTGTGTTGAACGGTTCATCGAGATGAATCTGACACGCAAGTTCAGCGTAATATTCGTACAAGGTATGGAAGGAATCCGCCATCGTGGACTAGTATCAGAGAGTTGTACAAGAGGTTTAATGAGACTGGAAGTTGTCAGAAACAGAAAGTACCGGTTGACCAAGCACAAGTGCAGCAGACACTGAACGAGTGCGTGAATCATTTCAACAAAGTCACAGAAAATCAATTTGACACGCATCCAGAGAACTGGGAAGACCAAACCACCACTACACTGATGTTTTGCATAAAAGACTGAAACTTTATGCCTATAAGGTGCAGATTCTGCAGGAACTCAAACCAAATGATGGACCCAAATGCAAGGTGTTTGCCTTGGAAATGCTCAGGAGGATGACGAAGTTTACCTGAAATAGGTCATGTTCACAGACAAAGCTTGCTTTCATGTCCCGGGGAAGGTCAACCGGAACAATGTGAGGATCTGGGGCTCTGAAAACCACCACGTGGTCATTGAACACAAATGCGACAGTCCTAAGGTCAATATGTGGTGTAGCCTTCTCCATGACCACTTGGTGGATCCGTTTTTCTTTGCGGAAATACACAGTGACCTCAACAATTTACATGAACATGTTGGAAGAATTCGCCTTCCCACAAGTTGAAGACTGGCAACCCGATATCATTTTTAAACAGGACGGCGCTCCCCCTTAGTGGGCACAAACATGCTGAGCAGAACATGGCAAGAACTCGTGTACCACCTTGATGTCCTGCACACGACAAACCAAGCTCACATTGAAATGTATTGATGGTGTCCACAAAACGTTAGAGTTTATCTATCATATAAACCAAAGGCTATTGTTGTATCATTTGTGGTTCTAAATATATGAACAACTAAAGTTGTCCGGGTCTTTTTGGAACATCCTGTATTTTGTCCTGAACTGTTTGTTGTATTTTTTTTTTCAAAGAGAATGAACAAACGGGTACATAATTGAAAAGCAATAATCACTTAGTATTACAGTGTGTGTGGCAGACACCCTCATGAAAATGGACCATTAAAAATACAACATGTATTGTAGACAGGTACGGTGCTATTACCCCAAGTTGGCTTTTCTATGAATCGTTTTTTGCTTACCTCTCATTAATAGCACCGAAGGGACGTCAGGATGGACTAATGTTCTCGTAAGGGGTGAAGGTCATGGGTAGGAGGGCTTCCAACACCCAGTGATGATGGAACCCACAAAACTGGATCAAGACTCAAAGGATGATGAATCGATGGAACCACCTTCCAGAGACTGCTCTGTCCAACTCTTCCCTCTTCATTTGCATCGAGCAGAAATTAAGAGAGTGACAGTAGCTTTCACACGGTGGCAAAAACATACTCCAAATAATTCCATAAAATATTACTTGAAGGCACTGAACGCCCACGGATGGTTATGGCGGAACTGCGTGTCGAAGTGTGCTCAAACAGCACTGAGTTCCGGAGATGGAAGAGTGAGGCAATTGCACACTGACAGCGGGGCAACATGTGTACGCAATGGTGAGGATGGAGCAATGGTGAGGATGAAAGAATGGGAGGAGAGAGAAGAGAGAAGAAAACATGACACCTGCAAATAAAGGATAGAAGAAGTCACAGGAAGTGAACACAGTTCGAAAACTGAACCTTTGCCTGAGATTGATTATGATTATCAAAGTAAGTGCTGAATATTGTTTTTCCTTTGGAAAAGACAATGTAAGGATAAGTGAAATTCCTTTGTTTAAAGTCATATTCTAGAAAATACTTTTTGACCTTTCATTATTTTTTATTGTATACATAGTCGAGGCTTGTGGAAGAGGTCATATTAGTACACTGAATGGATCAGTACACAACAGGACAAAAGGAACAGCAGAGAGAGGGGGGAAATACCAACAGTAGAACCAAAGGCTAAGACAGAGGGAGGTGGACAAACAATGCGGTGTGGGGAGGAATGTGGGGGGGGAGGGGGGACAGCGAGAGCATGCATAGTGTGGAAAAGATAAATACAGAAGGAAACTCTCAGGAGGGAAACTACAAATTTTGAAAGAGGAGGGATTGGGTAGAGAGGTGGGAGGTTAAGAGGTATAAAGAATCATGGATTTGGAGAGAGATGGTCTGAAAGGGTGATGAACAGCTGTCTTGAAGACCTGGAGGGAAGAATGAGATTGAAGAGAATGTGGAAGTTAGTTCCACAAGTGGGGAAAAAAAGAGGAATGAATGAGTGTAGGTGAGTAGTGATCCTGGATTTGGGTAGTTTCAGCAGAAGGAGGTTGGTGTGGACAGTGTGTGCCCTGCAGAAACCTGGAGGTGAAGGGGATGAAGCACAAAAAGAGCAGAGGTTGCAAAACGAGGAGAGAGAGAGAGAGAGAGAGAGAGAGAGGAGAGAGAGAGAGAGAGAGAGATGAGAGAGAGAGAAGAGAGAGAGAGAGAGAGAGAGAGAGAGAGAGAGAGGAGAGAGAGAGAGAGAGAGAGAGAGAGAGAAAAGAGAGAGAGAGAGAGAGAGAGAGAGAGAGAGAGAGAGAGAGAGAAGAGAGAGAGAGAGAGGAGAGAGAGAGAGAGAGAGAGAGAGAGAGAGAGAGAGAGAGAGAGAGAGAGAGAGAGAGAGAACACTGACCTGTCTGCGATGACGATCGAAGTGAGAGCCCCATGGACTTAGCTTCATCGCGCGGAGAATTCAATGATGTTGAAGACCCTGGTATCCACGGTGTCATGCCTTCATATTATTACTGTTTGCTGTTTTCATTGTATTCATGCTGCTTACAATGTAGAAGTATTCTAAATGCTGTGTTGTAACTATTACAAGGCCCAAATCGATATTACAAAATAATTTCCAAAAATATCTTGTTCAAAAATATCTTGGGTGACAGGCAGGGGATATGAAATAAAAGTGTTGGCATTCAAAAACAACATAGAATACGAAGGCAAGTTTGTACACCTGCAGGGTGTGTAGACACCCAGGTTGATCGCAAAACATTCCAGGAATCCAGCAAAGACACCTGAGTATTTCCTTGATGTGGGAACAACAGATCACCGAGAAACTGATTGTGGCTAAAATATGAACCACGAATCATCCCTTCATTTACCCATATCAAAATTGCTACCTATCAGTTCCAAAATTATGAGTACCACACTTTAAGAATATATATGTATATACATATATATATATATATATATATATATATATATATATATATATATATATATATATATATATATATATATATATCACCTTTACAGAAAAACCACCATGGCAAACTTACCAGCATTCTGTTATTACCTTCCAACCAAAAAGTCAGTTCTATACTTTCCTTCTGTCAGTTTTATTCTTGTTATCTTGTTCTGTGTTTTCACCTTCTTTCCCCTTTTAACCCTTCTATTCTAGTTCTCATTTAAAAAGTATTTTCAACGCATCCATCTCTATAAACCAGGATCATTCAAGATATCACGATTAGTACGTACAGAGACAGGAGCCGGCATGCGTCACGCCGATGGAGCGGCCTCGCAGGCAAGTGACATGTCGCAAGCGGCAAACCGAATCGTAGGTGTGTCCATCCCGTCCGCAAACGGTATCCGTGGGGGCAGGATGTGGGCAGCGTCCCAGAGTACACGAGACACAGTGAGCACGTTCGTGCTGGTCCAGCACACAATGTGTGTTTCCTGGGCACACAACCTCTTTGCATGTGTCTGTAACATTCATGGAGTACACACAGGAGAAACACAAAATAAATGGACAAAAAGCAGAAGTGGTGGGATTTTTGTTCATGGTTCAAAATAGATATATTGACACACACAAGAGAGAGATGGGAGATTCAATGATGTTGAAGACCCTGGTATCCACGGTGTCATGCCTTCATATTATTACTGTTTGCTGTTTTCATTGTATTCATGCTGCTTACAATGTAGAAGTATCTAAATGCTGTGTTGTAACTATTACAAGGCCCAAATCGATATTACAAAATAATTTCCAAAAATATCTTGTTCAAAAATATCTTGGGTGACAGGCAGGGGATATGAAATAAAAGTGTTGGCATTCAAAAACACATAGAATACGAAGGCAAGTTTGTACACCTGCAGGGTGTGTAGACACCCAGGTTGATCGCAAAACATTCCAGGAATCCAGCAAAACACCTGAGTATTTCCTTGATGTGGGAAACAACAGATCACCGAGAAACTGATTGTGGCTAAAATATGAACCACGAATCATCCCTTCATTTACCCATATCAAAATTGCTACCTATCAGTTCCAAAATTATGATACCACACTTTAAGAATATATATGTATATACATATATATATATAATATATATATATATATATATAAATATAATATATATATATATCACCTTTACAGAAAAACCACCATGGCAAACTTACCAGCATTCTGTTATTACCTTCCAACCAAAAAGTCAGTTCTATACTTTCCTTCTGTCAGTTTATTCTTGTTATCTTGTTCTGTGTTTTCACCTTCTTCCCCTTTTAACCCTTCTATTCTAGTTCTCATTTAAAAAGTATTTCAACGCATCCATCTCTATAAACCAGGATCATTCAAGATATCACGATTAGTACGTACAGAGACAGGAGCCGCATGCGTCACGCCGATGGAGCGGCCTCGCAGGCAAGTGACATGTCGCAAGCGGCAAACCGAATCGTAGGTGTGTCCATCCCGTCCGCAAACGGTATCCGTGGGGCAGGATGTGGCAGCGTCCCAGAGTACACGAGACACAGTGAGCACGTTCGTGCTGGTCCAGCACACAATGTGTTTTCCTGGGCACACAACCTCTTTGCATGTGTCTGTAACATTCATGGAGTACACACAGGAGAAACACAAATAAATGGACAAAAAGCAGAAGTGGTGGGATTTTTGTTCATGGTCAAAATAGATATATTGACACACACACACACACACACACACACACACACACACACACACACACACACACACACACACACACACACACACACACACACAATATTGATATGTACAAAATCTCCTCGCTCTCTTATATATACAGGGGGCTGCAAAAGTAGGTATACAGTAGACTGTACTTGTTTTCATTACTGTATACCTACTTTTGCAGCCCCTGTATATATATA
>CM068961.1:116443165-116456021 GCA_035128595.1 Eptatretus atami | reverse complement strand
CACACACCCCCACACACACACACACACACACACACACACACACACACACACACACACACACACACACACACACAATATTGATATGTACAAAATCTCTCTGCTCTCTATATATTACAGGGGCTGCAAAAGTAGGTATACAGTAGGACTGTACTTGTTTTCATTACTGTATACCTACTTTTGCAGCCCCCTGTATATATATATATATATATATATGTTACATATAATATTGATATATACATCTACATACAAGGGCTTTATGAAGTCCTTATGCAACTTAAACTATATAGCGTTGCATGTACACATTATATTTGAAGAAACTATAAATGGCGTGATATGAAAGCAAAAATTCATAAAGTTTATACACAATTCAGTTTAAATTGTTAGACTTTAACATATTACCGCCACCTACGTAACATATCGTCCAATCCAAACATGAGGTTTGTTTTGTCCTCGTGTGCGGTCGGATATCTAAATTGCTGCTCCTTTCACCTAAATCAAAGTTAAATTTTCTGAACCAGATCCGTCGTGTTACCTGTTATATTTTCATCCCTGTGTGCTGTTTGTATTTCCCACAAAATTTTTCCATGATAAGTCTTCCTTGTTGTGATATTGTTGAATTTGTTTTTTCATGCAACGTAGGCCTTCTCAAATAGCCAAGAGCTTCATTGTCTCAGCTTTGAGGTTGTTTTGTTCGTCCTGTTTTTCTTTTCTTTTTTTCTTCAAAAAAATTTGTCCTTTCTGCCTTTTCAACGCTATCCTATTCCCCCTCGCTTTAAAACAAACAAACAAACAAACAGAAACCCCAAAACTCTCACTGGGACACCATCTTATTTTGCCTTGTACCTGTACTTCCTGTACATCTCTCCTTTTTCTTTTTGTGTGGACTTCAAACATCTATCACTTTCTCATTATCTTCACTGAAGAAAAATGTTTCTTCCATTTTCCTATAAAAGCTCTTGAAAATGTGTGAAAGTGGTTCAGTTCCCTTCCCTATCTGGCATCCGCATGCCATGTTTTTCTTTTTTCATGACATATTATTATTATTATTCACAAAACGTATTTTGAACATCTCTCTCACCAAAGCACTTGGTCTGTCATCCATCCTCCAGTACCGAGAGCACGGCCTTTCTCTTGCCTTCAACAGCAACCCCTTCCACCAATCCCATGATCTTTATCTAAGATATTTTAAAAGTAAGTTTCAGAGCGTTGTCTGTGGAAAAACAATCAAATCCCCTTCATGTTCTTTTCCAGTGTCAAACCCCTCCGTGGCAGTACCCTCCACCACATCTCCTACAAGCCGAGTCCTTCCAACTCCATCCCTCTATACGTGCCCCCTCTTCAGCATCCCTCTACTACATGTCCCCCTTTCTTCATCTCCCCCTCCCACTCCACCCTATCAAGCTTTCCCCTCACCACCTTCTCTAAGCTTCTCCCTCACCCTATCCCCTCAAAGCTTTCCCACCAACCCACCTCGTCAATGCTTCCCCTCTCGGCTTCCACTCATCCTATAATCCTCCTACCCCCTCTTGGCTTCCCCCTCATTCTGTCCCTCTCGGTTCCCTTTCATCCTCCCCCCTCATCTTGCCCCTCTCCTCTCAGTTTCCCCCTATCCTGCCCTCTCCATCTTCTCCCTCATCCTACGCCCTCCCTTCTTCCCCCTCGTCCTCCCTCTTCCCATCTTCCCCTCCAGCCTGCACCTTCCGAGCCTCCTCCCCACCATCCACACTGCCTCTGAGCCTCCTATCTGTCCCGTACTTTCATGCCTACTCCCCATCCCTCAATATGTGTGAACCTCAACATTTGAGGCCTCCATTCAAACTTGACAGATTCTCAATCCAGGCCTTTGCCAATAAACCGGACATGATCTAGTGTTAACAGAATCCTTCCTCCCACAGGATATCCCTGACTCCTTCAAGTTCTCTCCCTGGCTCTTGCCTCATCTGCTTTGATCGGCCTGCACCCCAGCCTGGCAGTGGAGTTGCCCTTTACATCAAGAACTCAATTTCTCACTGTCCTTGTACTGATCTTATACCTCCCATCTCTAGGAGTACCTTTGGTTTGCGACTTCCCCTCCACTCCCACTTCTTGTTCATCTGTGTGTAGTACCATCCTACAAACAGTGGATGACTCTCTTCTCTCTCTCTCTTCTCTCTCTCTCTCTCTCTTCTCACACACACACACACACACACACACACACACACACACACACACACACACACACCACACAACACACACACACACACACACACACACACACACACACACAAGACCAACTTTTAACCACTCATCCCAACTCTCTCTTCCTCACATATGGGATTTCTATTGTCACCATGCAAATTTTGGTACCTCTCTCAACAAGCCATGCACTTCAACAAAGGACTCCATGGGACTGACTCAATCTGTAAATGTTCCCAACCAGATTTCTATTGATAACAAATCCTCCCTTTTGGATTTTGTTATGACCAATTTCCCCACCAATGCCGAGTGCTCTTCCTCTGCTCCAATTGGATCATCTGATCATATGCTTGTGAGTCAACATCTCTCTGGCTTTTTCTGAGAGAGCTGCCTCAATGCCAGCGACTCTGGCATTTCAGTCAAGCAGATGGCAGGGACTGCAAACAGTCATCTCCTTCAGGACTGCCTCTCCATATATACTGCCCCTGATGTTAACTCAGCCTGGGAATCCTTCCATAGAATCCTGCTCGCTCTCATGTACAGATTCATCCCATCTCATCTTCAATTATTCCTACCCTTCTTCCCACCCATGGTTACACTGAATCACACATGGTGAGGCAGATGTCTGAAAACAACTTGCCTTCTCTTCCTGGAATGCAAATCCGACCAAAGGCAATCTCAGTGCATTTCAAAAAAGTCTGCAACAAGTGTTTGTCCCACTCTCAGGAGGACCAGAAAACAACATCTGTCCAACCTCAAGAATTAACTTTCAAACGTGTCTCTCTCTTCTTAAAACCTGGTGGTGCCTTATTAAGTCGGTCTCTGGTGTATGCCTCCTTCCACCCCTTCCCTTACTTCAAATGGCACCACAGCAGATTCCGCTTCGTGAGAAGGCCGAATGCCTCATTTCTGTGTTTTCTTTCCAAATCTTGTGTCCTCAACCCCTCACCCTCAGTACCCATCCTTCCCAGTCATACCCACTGCTCCTGGACTCTGTGTCTTTTTGCAACTGATAAGGTAGACATGTTTCTATCAACCCTCGACTCTGACTTTGCTACTGGACCGGCCGGCATCAGCTCATATGTCCTAAAAACCTGCTCTGCTGCTCTTGCATATCCTCTCATTTGCCTGTAGATCATCTTCATATCTTCTCGGAAATCAACAAACATCACTGCATTACATGAAAGGCACAAACATGGATCCCCTTAACTACAGACCTTTCAGCTTTCATCCAATTATCAGCAAGGTCATGGAATCCATCATCGCAGTTGATATGAAATCATTCCTTTTCTCCAACAGCCTTCATCTCAGATCATCAATTTGGATTTTGACCAGGTCACTCTCCCTTGGACATGCTGCTTCAACTCTCCCAATAATGGATGGAGGTCATCAATGTTAGACAGGAGATCAGGGCTCCTCTCTCTGACATAGTTCATGCCTTAGATATCGTCTTGGCATCCTGCCCTTACTCTCCAAACTCTCTGCTTTATGGCATCCAAAGCCATCTACACACATGGCCTCTTGACTTACTCTACTCTTGTATCCAATGTGGGCTCTGAAAGGAATCTTTTAATCTCCTCTACTTTCAAGGCTGGAGTGCCCCAAGGCAGTGTTTTGGGCCCAATCCTATTCTTGGTCTTCATCAATGGTCTCCTGACTCTGAAAAATCCTCTTTATCCTATCTGATGATGACTCTACCTTCTGCTGTGGACATTCCTTATCAGGCAGGCTGCAGTCTCTTCCCTCTCTTCAAACCTTGACGAAATCACAAACTGGTCAAACACTTGGAATATGTCTTTCAATCCAGACAAATCTCACACTCTCTCCTTCTCTCCCTCCAAAATGACTGTCTGACAACCCCCTCCCCCCCCCCCCATCTACTTTCTTTAACAGTAAATCACATTTCAAAGTTATTCAAACTCCTTGGGTTCATTATCAGCCATTGTCTTTCTTGGGCAAACCACATTTCAAAGTTAGCATCCAAAGCCAGCCGCCGACTTTGCAAACAACTCCCTTAGTTTGGCAACAACAACACAAAATGTAGCCCATTTAATTTATTTTTTTAAAAATAATTGCTTGTCCCTAACCCTCCTAGTTCCTTGTCCGGCTAACCTTATCCTGTCAACCGAAGCCTACTCCCAACTCCTAAGTTCCTTTTTTGGAGGGGACTAAGGGATTGACTAGCATCCTGTCTCGAGGCCCAATGAAGCCTCAGAATAACCTCTCATAATTCAGCCATATTACCAAGGCGGTCCAGCGGCCTACAGAGAGTGAAGGGATGGATGCGTGCGATGGGTACATTCCTAACTATCCTATCATTTATTAACTTTAAACTACCCCGGGCTTTTCAGAACGCCTGTCACTTTAAACTATCGGTTCTAAAAATCCTGATTCCCGTCGCCTGTGTTGGTGTCCATTATAATTTGGACCCTGCCCACAATTTTTCACTACGTGCCCTTGCACAATTTCATGGCTGGGCAGCGTGGCTCACTGGCAGGGATTCCCTCCTGTCGGACTCTAACTACGGCACCCCCGGGCCGTGAGGCTGTTCTCCGAGCCTACTTTGCCTCTCTATGAACGCAGGGGGGGTTTGCCCTTCCTGGCATTCCCCCCTCCGATGCCCACGTGGCATTTTGGTGCTCTGGGTCCCATTCCGCGGTCGCCCGTGCCCACTACACTATCCGGACCCTTGGACCATTGGCCTACTCTGGCCGACTAGTCCAGTGCCCGGGGTGCCCTCGACCAATACTCACTTTCGACAGCCACGCTCCCAGCCGGTCAATGGACTCTTGCACCCCTCCAAATGGGTTTTGTGCCTTCGTACACACCAACACAGAACGACCTCCTTTGGTAAATTTAACTAACCACTAACTAACATTACACTGACCCCGGGCTCACTTGGTGGGATTCACTCCTCTCCCACTCATTCATTCGCACCATGCATTCCACATTCGCCTCCATTCACACTGGGCGCCGTCTGTCCCACATTCACTCATCATACATCTTTCTTTCACTTTATTTTCCACACCAACACTCCACCGATGTTCCCCTAACTACCTCGTGCTCCCCGTCATCCCTTATTCTAATGCACGTTCCTTTTAACTCTATCGCTAATCTACGTCCCCACTACACATTCCATGTCGGTCCATTGTCTCCCAAATCCATTCTAAATCTAAATCTACTTTCCCACTAACTAGTCCACGGGCCACATGGAGGACGGCTCATGCCCCCATGAGGCCGGTATAACTAAGCTAAACCCATTCCCACTAACTAGTACTCCTTTGCCTAAGCAGGATGTTTACCACATCCTGCGGGCCGTGTACTTGGAGCGCAGGCTTTTTTATTTTTATTTTGCACCGCCAAGGCGGCCGGTCTGCGACTCACTCGCTCGTCCCTTCAGTCGGCAATACATGCAGCATGGACGTCACCCTGCCAATCGCACCGAGCGCTCGCTTTTGCGGTGTTCCCCACGCGAGCCAACGCATTTCCGCTCGCACGGACTCGCGCTGCCGAGTCCCAGTGACGTCACTCACACACATGAACCTGCCGCAGTTTCCCGTGCAGGCCAGCCAGAGCGTATTGTCCCGGGACCCACTCCGCGCGTTCTGCGAACAGAACATGCGGCGCGCAGCACATGGAGCTTCGCACACGCGCTCGCTATGGGGACCCGTCCGTTCCAAATTCGTACAACACTCGCCTACATTTTAACATCCGCGCGGTCTTCTTGTCCCAAACGCGGAGCGTTTCCGCACCGGATTCCCTCCACGTAGACGTCTGCGCGCGAGGGCCGTTCGCAAAATACCGAACGCGGCCTCATACGCGGCGTCTCGGAGGACCGCACGGTTACCAAAATAACTTTATATGGTGCAGAAGGCTCGCCACACCCGTTCTGGGTCGTTCCATGTACCATTCCCATGCACGCACTCACGCACGCCATGTTACTCGTACTGCTCACACATTCCAAACACACTCGCACCACTCATACACTTTACCCACACACACTGGGACATTTACATCGGGGATTCTTGTTAACTCAAGAAATCCCGGGTTTCCAGACCCCCAAGCTTCTGCGTGTACCTGTTCACATCACTCACGCGCTCGCCCTCGCACGGCCCGACCGGACTCACCCGCTCGCTCGCACGGCCCGACCGGACTCACCTGGGTCGCAGTCCACTTCGAGGGAGCTTACCATCTCCCCCTGTTCCTGAGGGAGGTAACCTTATTGCTCACATTGGGTCCCATTCACATTCTACCAGCTCGACCCCCATTGTCCCTTCCTATCTCTACCTGTGTGTGCTCGTCTTTAGTTTCATAATCCTGCGTCTCCCTTTGTGTCTCTGTTAATTCCGTCATCCCTTTTTATTCCCGCGTTCCTTTACTTCGACCTCGCCCGTCTCCATCGCGGACCGAACACATTCCACACTCCTGGTCGGTTCGGTCGCTTCCCCACGTGCAGGCGCCATTATGCCTCTTACGCCCGCCTGCAGGCCTCAACCCCATGCCCTGCATCTCACCCCCACTGTGTTCGCCATTCGCCCTCATCTCATCCATTTTGTACGCATTCGTTCTTATTTCCTTCATCATTCCATCCATGCGGCGTGCATTTTCATCCATTTTGTTGTTCATGTTGGCCAGTATTGCCACCAACTGGCTCATGTCACGTGAACTCGCGCAGCCGATCCGCCATGATGGTGTGCGGAAAACGGCAGTGGATCGGGGGGGGGATGGAAAGTTGATGGGCGGGGGGTTCATATGCTACCGCCCCCGCCGCTCCCAATTGTGACCTCTGGGTCAGTTGCGGGGAAAGTCCTTGCATGGGGGTGGTGTCCTGGACCATGGGTTCCTCTAGAACTACACTACTACCCACCTGTTCCAACCCATCTTGATTCGCCGTGTTGCGTTCCAGGGAATAATTTGAACCGCATCTTAATTTGGAGGGAACGGGGGGGGGGGTTTGCTCCGCACCCTGGTCCGAATCCCAGAATTTTGTTTGAGGGCGACGGCCGAACGCAACTGAACACCAATTGTTGTGGGGCCGGGTCTCGGTGGCGAGTACGACCGTAGGGGGAGCAGTAGAGTCGCTCCACCGAAACCCGCCGTTCAATTGCCAATTTCCAATATACCTAATTACCCACTTGTCAAACTACCGGGGAAATTCACCTCGGCAGGATCTGCGCGATCCGGGCCATACCGAGCCGGATCCGAGTCGTACCCCGAGCGGAGAGTACCAGAACCCTGCCGGCCAATGCACGATTACGCAACAATGAGGCCTCCTAATTCCCGTTCGCAGCGTGGCAAACCAATGATAGAAAGGACAAGGACGAGCTGGGACATTCAACAAGAGGGAATTTATTTACAATGGGAGGAAGGAAGCCACACAAAGGCAGAGTTATTCCGAATAAGAAATGTAATGTACAATGAAGCAGAAGAAAGCACTTACACAATTCTACTTGAAGACGGGCCCACACACAGACACACACCCCCCAAAAGAAATGATGGCCGCGGCCTTTATTGATACCCCCAGCTCGGAGGGAGGTGAGCTGGAGGTAAGGATGCTAGAGCTTGGACCTTCCCGCCTCGTGCGGCTCTTGATGATCCGGCTCGGCGGGACTCGAACCCGCAACTCGATGCCGCTGCAAGCACCGGGTACAGAGGGCGCATCGGGCTCCAGCACGCTCCTCCGGCATGCGACGAGACAGTGAGCGCCAGCAGAGAAGTCAGGCAAGACAATTCTTGGCGGGACAGACTCGCAGGCAGGCGATTCTCCGCGGGACAGGCTCAAGGAAAAAGACAGACCTCCTCATGCACCACCCGCCTCTCTTGACCCCCCCCCTCGCCTCCGGATTGGCCGGTTCGACTCAGGCAATCCCTCGCCGTTCGCGATTCGTCCGGGGGGGGGGCATGGCGAGCTTCCTCGTGGCCCGTCCCCCTGAGAGGCATTCCTCCTTCATCGGGCGATGTGCCTCCGCATTGGCCGGAACGCGGTGTACGTTGCTCGCGCTTTGCCCATTGGCGAAGGCAACACGTCTTGCTCGACCCTGGAGCAGAGCCAATGCGTCGGTTGCCAATGGAACTCCGCCCACAGGTGCTCGGCACGTTATGCGCCGTCAGAAAGGCCGATGGTGGAAGGAAGCCAGGAGGATGCCGTTGTTGTTGGTGTGTAAAAATCCTAAACTATAAAATAACCCGTAGCGCACGTACACTTAATTCCCATTAGACATAGGGCGAAAGGGAGCTATCTATCCACATTTACTTAACAAAATAACTAAGCTATGGGGACCTGAATGTTGAGTGCTCATGGCTGCCAGATTCGTAAACACATGCACCATTGGGGGCTCTCAGAAACTCCTACTGCCCATCCTGTTTCCGGCCTTTAGGCTCCTCCCTCGCCAAACAACAATATAAACGCCCCTGATAATAAGAGAGAAAGACACTTTGGCTTCGTCGCGGTAAGGGATGGAAGGTGGAACTGAGCGCAGCGGACGGGAGGCTCGTGGAACGGAGCAGGTGGAGCGGAGCGCTGGTTGGGGGTGAGTGATTCAGACACCATGCCAAGCACATTCATAAAGGCCAAAGCCGATAACACATTTACTCATACAGATTCGATATATTAACATGTAAGACTCGTTCTCACACATTCTATCTCTGCCCATCTGACATATTCCGACTCTGTGGACGCAGAATGACACCTGCGAGAGCAAACGAGGTTTTCAGCAGTCCGACCGACACCGCCCTTTTCACGAGCAGACCCCACAGACGAGCACCTCTCAGTTTCATTTCTTACTCTGCACCTCACCCGCATTCACCTGCACCCAGTCATACACTCATCGCACCTCCTCCTTACATGCACCATTAGACATTCTCAGTTTTTCTCCATTCTCCCCCCCCCCCCCCCATATATATATATGTTACATATAATATTGATATATACATCTACATACAGGGTGCTTATGAAGTCCTTATGCAACTTAAACTATAATAGCGTTGCATGTACACATTATATTTGAAGAAACTATAAATGGCGTGATATGAAAGCAAAATTCATAAAGTTTATACACAATTCAGTTTAAATTGTTAGACTTTAACATATTACCGCCACCTATCGTAACATATCGTCCAATCCAAACATGAGGTTTGTTTTGTCCTCGTGTCGGTCGGATATCTAAATTGCTGCTCCTTTCACCTAAATCAAAGTTAAATTTTCTGAACCAGATCCGTCGTGTTTACCTGTTATATTTTCATCCCTGTGTGCTGTTTGTATTTCCCACAAAATTTTTCCATGATAAGTCTTCCCTTGTTGGTGATATTGTTGAATTTGTTTTTTCATGCAACGTAGGCCTTCTCAAATAGCCAAGAGCTTCATTGTCTCAGCTTTGAGGTTGTTTTGTCGTCCTGTTTTTCTTTTCTTTTTTTCTTCAAAAAAATTTGTCCTTTCTGCCTTTTCAACGCTATCCTATTCCCCCTCGCTTTAAAACAAACAAACAAACAAACAGAAACCCCAAAACTCTCACTGGGACACCATCTTATTTTGCCTTGTACCTGTACTTCCTGTACATCTCTCCTTTTCCTTTTTGTGTGGACTTCAAACATCTATCACTTTCTCATTATCTTCACTGAAGAAAATGTTTCTTCCATTTTCCTATAAAAGCTCTTGAAAATGTGTGAAAGTGGTTCAGTTCCCTTCCCTATCTGGCATCCGCATGCCATGTTTTTCTTTTTCATGACATATTATTATTATTATTCACAAAACGTATTTTGAACATCTCTCTCACCAAAGCACTTGGTCTGTCATCCATCCTCCAGTACCGAGAGCACGGCCTTTCTCTTGCCTTCAACAGCAACCCCTTCCACCAATCCCATGATCTTTATCTAAGAATTTTAAATATGGGTATCTTAAGAAGTCCAGTTTGCAGAGGTTGTCTGTGGAAAAACAATCAAATCCCCTTCATGTTCTTTTCCAGTGTCAAACCCCTCCGTGGCATACCCTCCACCACATCTCCTACAAGCCGAGTCCTTCCAACTCCATCCTATACGTGCCCCCTCTTCAGCATCCCTCTACTACATGTCCCCCCTTTCTTCATCTCCCCCCCCACTCCACCCTATCCAAGCTTTCCCCTCACCACCTTCTCTAAGCTTCTCCCTCACCCTATCCCCTCAAAGCTTTCCCACCAACCCACCTCGTCAATGCTTCCCCTCTCGGCTTCCCACTCATCCTATAATCCTCCTACCCCCTCTGGCTTCCCCCTCATTCTGTCCCCTCTCGGTTCCCTTTCATCCTCCCCCCTCATCTTGCCCCTCTCCTCTCAGTTTCCCCCTTATCCTGCCCTCTCCATCTTCTCCCTCATCCTACGCCTCCCTTCTTCCCCTCGTCCTGCCCTCTCCCATCTTCCCCTCCAGCCTGCACCTTCCGAGCCTCCTCCCCACCATCACACTGCCTCTTGAGCCTCCTATCTGTCCCGTACTTTCATGTCCTACTCCCCATCCCTCAATGTGTGAACCTCAAACATTTGAGGCCTCCATTCAAACTTGACAGATTTCTCAATCCAGGCCTTTGCCAATAAACCGGACATGATCTGTTTAACAGAATCCTTCCTCCCACAGGATATCCCTGACTCCTTCAAGTCTCTCCCTGGCTCTTGCCTCATCTGCTTTGATCGGCCTGCACCCCAGCCTGGCAGTGGAGTTGCCCTTTACATCAAGAACTCAATTTCTCACTGTCCTTGTACTGATCTTATACCTCCCAATCTCTAGGAGTACCTTTGGTTGCGACTTCCCCTCCACTCCCACTTCTTGTTCATCTGTGTGTAGTACCATCCTACAAACAGTGATGACTCTCTCTCTCTCTCTCTCTCTCTCTCTCTCTCTCTCTCTCTCTCTCTCTCTCTCTCTCTCTCTCTCTCTCTCACACACACACACACACACAGACCAACTTTTAACCACTCATCCCAACTCTCTCTTCCTCACATATGGTGATTTCTATTGTCACCATGCAAATTTTTGGTACCTCTCTCAACAGCCATGCACTTCAACAAAGGACTCCATGGGACTGACTCAATCTGTAAATGTTCCCAACCAGATTTCTATTGATAACAAATCCTCCCTTTTGGATTTTGTTATGACCAATTTCCCCACCAATGCCGAGTGCTCTTCCTCTGCTCCAATTGGATCATCTGATCATATGCTTGTGAGTCAACATCTCTCTGGCTTTTCTGAGAGAGCTGCCTCAATGCCAGCGACTCTGGCATTTCAGTCAAGCAGATTGGCAGGGACTGCAAACAGTCATCTCTCTTCAGGACTGCTCTTCCATATATACTGCCCCTGATGTTAACTCAGCCTGGGAATCCTTCCATAGAATCCTGCTCGCTCTCATGTACAGATTCATCCCATCTCATCTTCAATTATCCTACCCTTCTTCCCACCCATGGTACACTGAATCACACATGGTGAGGCAGATGTCTGAAACAACTTGCCTTCTCTTCCTGGAATGCAAATCCGACCAAAGGCAATCTCAGTGCATTTCAAAAAGTCTGCAACAAGTGTTTGTCCACTCTCAGGAGGACCAGAAAACAACATCTGTCCAACCTCAAGAATTAACTTTCAAACGTGTCTCTCTCTTCTAAAACCTGGTGGTGCCTTATTAAGTCGGTCTCTGGTGTATGCTCCCCTTCCACCCCTTCCCTTACTTCAAATGGCACCACAGCAGATTCCGCTCGTGAGAAGGCCGAATGCCTCATTTCTGTGTTTTCTTCCAAATCTTGTGTCCTCAACCCCTCACCCTCAGTACCCATCCTTCCCAGTCATACCCACTGCTCCTGGACTCTGTGTCTTTTGCAACTGATAAGGTAGACATGTTTCTATCAACCCTCGACTCTGACTTTGCTACTGGACCGGCCGGCATCAGCTCATATGTCCTAAAAACCTGCTCTGCTGCTCTTGCATATCCTCTCATTTGCTGTAGATCATCTTCTATCTTCTCGGAAATCAACAAACATCACTGCATTACATGAAAGGCACAAACATGGATCCCCTTAACTACAGACCTTTCAGCTTTCATCCAATTATCAGCAAGGTCATGGAATCCATCATCGCAGTTGATATGAAATCATTCCTTTTCTCCAACAGCCTCATCTCAGATCATCAATTTGGATTTTGACCAGGTCACTCTCCCTTGGACATGCTGCTTCAACTCTCCCAATAATGGATGGAGGTCATCAATGTTAGACAGGAGATCAGGGCTCTCTCTCTGGACATAGTTCATGCCTTAGATATCGTCTGGCATCCTGCCTTACTCTCCAAACTCTCTGCTTATGGCATCCAAAGCCATCTACACACATGGCCTCTTGACTTACTCTACTCTTGTATCCAATGTGTGGCTCTGAAAGGAATCTTTTAATCTCCTCTACTTGTCAAGGCTGGAGTGCCCCAAGGCAGTGTTTTGGGCCCAATCCTATTCTTGGTCTTCATCAATGGTCTCTCTGACTCTGAAAAATCCTCTTTATCTATCTGATGATGACTCTACCTTCTGCTGTGACATTCCTTATCAGGCAGGCTGCAGTCTCTTCCCTCTCTTCAAACCTTGACGAAATCACAAACTGGTCAAACACTTGGAATATGTCTTTCAATCCAGACAAATCTCACACTCTCTCCTTCTCTCCCTCCAAAATGACTGTCTGACAACCCC
>CM068961.1:116425874-116437647 GCA_035128595.1 Eptatretus atami | reverse complement strand
TACTTCCGTACCCCTCGCCCGTCTCCATCCGTCGGCACCGTAACACATTCCACACTCCTGGTCGGTGTTCAGGATGCTCTCCCCCACGTTGCAGTGGCGCCTTTGATATGCCTCTTACGGCCCGCCTGCAGGCTTCAACCCCATGCCCTGGCATCTCACCCACTGTGTTCGCAGTATATCCGCCTCATCTCATCCATTTTGTACGAGCAATCGTTCATTTCTCGTTCATCGAGTTCCATCCATGCGGCGTGCACTTTTCGATCCATGTTTGTTGTTCATGTTGGCCAGTATTGCCACCAACTGGCTATGTCACGTGAACTCGTGCGCTAGCAGCCCGATCCGCCCCTATATGAATGCCAAATTGTGCAGGAACCGCGGCTAGGATCGAGGCATGGGAGTCGGCTCTCATTCCGGGGAGGCGGGTGGGGAAAGTTTGAGGGGCGCGGCCGGGAGCGCCGAGGTCCGGGCAGGCTGGTTCTATATGCTCTACGCACACCCCGCCGCCGTACCAATGTGACCTCTAGGGTTCCAGTTGCGCGGCAGGAAGTCCTGCATGGGTTGGCTTGTTTCCGTTGGAACCATGGGCTTCCTCTAGAACTTACACTACTACCCACCTGTCTCGCAAATCCCATCATTTTGATTTCGCCGGGTGGTTGTGCAATGTTATTAACCAGCCAACGAATTAATGCCTTCCGCTCACCACGCAACTCTCATGGCGTGGAACCATTCCTCCAACACACATCCACCACCTACATAACTACCCTACACTATTAATTTGATAACCCGCACGTCCATCTCGAAAATCATCTTTACCCAATCTGGATCCACCACTTTCAGCTGCTTCTTAGCCAACACTGGTATCCTTTCACGCGATCAAGTCTCTTATACTCCGCGCCAAGAACACACGCGGATACAGTTCACTCCTAGAAGTCTCGTATACAGGCGAGAGTGGGGTATTGTCTCCCACTCCCTGGTCGTCTTCCGAAATCCAGGAGAATTTTGTTTGTGATTAGGAGCATGAGTGGCTAGCTCTGGACGTGAGAGGGTCTGACTGGAAGGCACCCGGGCTGGGCGCGTTACTCTTGACGTTTGCTACCAGGCTGATTCCGCCCACTTTCGATAGTTGGGCATCATCTAAGGGTGTTACAATCCCGTTGCTCGACCCTCCAATCAACTGTGGTCGACTTTCGCTTTGTGGAAACACGGGCTGTGCGTGAAGCCGGTTTGAACTGGCCGCAATCGCGCTGAACACCCAATTGCTATGGACCTCGCAATGGTATACTCCCAGACGGAATCTGTGGCATACCATATCTGGCTGATTAACGTGTGCTCAAGGGCTAAGGTGCGAATGTGCTGGCACTCCGCTGCTGCTGTCCTGCATGCCAATTTTGTGCCTCTGCCTGAGAATACAGCCCCATTCCCAAATTTGGTTGTGTTTCCCCAAGAACACAGGGCTCTCGCTTGATTGCGAGAGCGGTCGCGTTTGTTGTTCCCCTCTCTGGAAAGCGGTAAGGGTGATCGCCAAGACTTTGCAACAACTACCGCAGGGGGTGACGCTGCTCTCAGTGATCTCGGGGCAAGGACTTCTGCTCGCGCAGGTGGATAATTCTTGATAGGGTATCGCCACCATCTGCCTTGAGCTTACCAAGCGTCCAGAGCAGTCACCGGCGTCTCTGGGGTACCAACCAAAAGGACACGAGTCAGTAACGAAAGAACAGTTAGCCAGTTGACTCCGCGTATGCCTCTGCGTGCCTTTTCGCATCCTCACCGAACGCTAGACGACGAGTTTTCAGGCAGGGCTGCTTGCAGCCCCAGATATGATTTGATTCTCAATGCCACTATACGATTCGCACTTCAATCAATCGGGATTGCTTCCTGCTGGGGTAGGCGATTTTGGTCTTACGTGGGGTCAATTGCCGAATTATGTCATATTACTCACCCAAATAATACCCACTCGATCGCATGTGTTCGACAGTATCTGAACTACTACACTACCGTGCGTGGGTGACTGAGACGATGACAAATTCATCGCCGAACTCAAGTGTGTGTCTACCGAACTCTTGACTTCTTGACTTCCAAGTTGTTACTGGACCGTTCGTCAGCGGCGTGGCGATCCATGGACATCTTCTCGCCCCCAACAACTTGTCTCAGCCACTTCTACATGATCTGGTCATATTTAGACAAAGAGGATTCGGGAAAAGATCAAATGTCATCGCGGCGAGTGCGCCGATCGATTTCCGAGTCGTAGATATCCCATTTCGCGACATGTCAATAGATCTCGAGACCTTGATTCTCAGATGATGCATCATCTTTGCGCGAGACTTTAAGATCTCCTTATGGGGCGCCCGCGCGTACGGAGGCTGCTGCGTCGGAGGTCTGAATATGAGGAGTACGGAGAGTGTTACTCCCAGTACTTACGGCTTTTGCCTCTCGGGGTCGAACAAACTAAGCATCCAGGCTTTCACTACATATTCTGTGTTGGATGCTGACCGATGTTCTCTGTCACTGTGTCTGTTTGTCGTGTTAGGATTTTGAGGTCTGTGGAAGAAGATTCAGGCCAACTCAAATCTCGTTAAGGCCTAAGTCGCACATATAAATCTATGTCTACGTCTAGCTCGGCTGTGGAGTCAGAGCTCAATAGACGTCCTGCGGCGGCGTCCTAGGCAGTCATGGCATTCACATGGATCATGGCGGTGTGTCGGCACTGCCGACGCAATTCGCAGCCGGTACTTGGCTCGGCCGTGGGCACATACCAACATGAACTAGAGAGACAGAAAGATCCGAAGTGCTTCAGGCACGGCATTACTCGTCGCTCACAGTCGTCTGCCGTCTGATGGATCACTATTTCGACACAAGAGGGGAGACTTGCACATCTAGTATCCTTACGGAATCTGTGGCAGACGGAGAAGACAAAGCATCTCACCTCTTATATGGGCCAGAGTTATCCGGCAATAAGAAATGTATATGAGGATACGCATAGCGATATCTTAGTCGAAAAATCCAGAATTTGATGCGGCGTATCCTTGACTGTCAACGAATATATGTGTCTCTCCTTAAAAACCGAGGGCCCACACACAGCATGACAACCTATCACGCCCCCTCGCCAAGAAAAGAAAAAGAGATACTACGGGAGGTGTGAGGATATTGTTAAACCTGTCAATGCGTCCAGAAAAAAAAAAAAACACGTCGAAAAGCGTCAAGTTGCGGCTGTCATGAAGACAACCGATGTGCGCCTCGTTTTCCATATAGTGAGGCGATCTGCTATCCTGCACTTCCGGAGCCAGATGTCTCTCAGCCACAGGCGGGAGTCTCGATTGAGATGAATGAGGAGGCCAATGCGGTGCCTTTATTGATTACCCCCAGCTCGGAAGGCGAAGGTTGTAGTATGAGCTGGCATGGTATGTCGATGCTAGAGCTTAGACCTTCCCGCCGTCCGTGCCCTGCTCTAACTGGTAATTGCCCTGCGTGCTCTTCGGCGGACGTCGTAACTGCCGCAAGCATCGTTGACCAGATCATCCTCATATGCAGAGCAGATGGGGAGTGGCGCAGCTGGGTACAGAGCGCTGCAATCTCTGCATCTGGCTCGCGGAACGTCGCCGCACATCCGCAGCACAGCTTGGCTCACCTGCCTGCGGGCAATGCCGTCGCGCAAGAAACGTGCGAACCCATAGTGACGCGCTGTGTTCTGAGCCACCTCATCCGCTTCCATACCCTAGAAGCAGCCTAGAGACTCGACATAGTCAGGAGCATATCGGAGATTTCATTATGCGTCTTTCTTGACTCTGTCCTAACCTCGCCCGAGGGGACGCGAAGTCTACATCCGCCGAGACGCATGACCAGAAGAGTTGAACAGGCTCAGGGAGAGAGACACGACATTAATATATATAAGACTAAATTGAAACATCTATGAGGAAGAACATCTGCATCCTATACCTTAATGACCATCTAATCTAATCTTGACACTCACACTGTCTGTGCTCTATGAGCTACCCCGCCCCCCATGCTTGCAGATTTCCTCTCCACGCGTGTGTATACTACTTTTGGACTCATAGGACTTCACACTAACTCGATGCACTGACCGACTATCTTTTCCCTCCGGTCCGCGCGGTCGTTCCTATATATAGCGTGTCCGGTAGCCAACTCTCTGCCCGGTGATGTAGGCTTTTCTGACTTGTTTTGCGTTGCACAGTCGCATTCGCGCAGATGCTGTCCCCAGCCAGGTGCCTTCCAGAGTTGGTAGTTCTATTTGGTGCTATTCTCGAGCTTCCCACCTCCGGCCCTTGAGAAGTCGCTGGTGCGATCCTTCATTCTGTCCAATTGCCCTCCATGCTTTTTTCGTCTCTTTCATGTCGGGCTGAGTCGAGGTTGTCGCTGCTCTGAGCTCGCAATTGGCCCGGTGTGCAGAGCGCTTTTTGGGACCATCTGAGTAGTGTGGAGAGAGATGGTGAGAAGTCCTTCCATCCTCCAAGGATAGGGAATCATTGAGGATGCATAGAGTTGAGTGTGATCTTCGCGTCATACCGTACGACTTCCACAAGCTCTACGATCCATGCGCTCCAGCTCAGTTGGCTCCCCCACGACCATGCCTGTATATCCATATGACGCGACCTCTTTCGTATAGATCAGGTTTGACCTGCAATTCAGTTCCATATAGGTACGTACACATGTCCATTGTCTCGACCGCGTGGAAGCCAGAGATCCCCACCAATCGTGCTCTCTATCTTCTCATTTTCCGGCTCGGCGGGACTCGAACCCGCAACTCGATGCCGCTGCAAGCACCGGGTACAGAGGGCAGCATCGGGCTCCAGCACGCTCCTCCGGCATGCGACGAGACAGTGAGCGCCAGCAGAGAAGTCAGGCAAGCAATTCTTGGCGGGACAGACTCGCAGGCAGGCGATCCTCCGCGGGACAGGCTCAAGGGAAAAAGACGACCTCCTCATGCACACCCGCCTTCTCTTGACCCCCCCCCTCGCTCCGGATTGGCCGGTTGACTCAGGCAATCCGCTCGCCGTTCGCGATTCGTCCGGGGGGGGGCATGGCGAGCTTCCTCGTGGCCCGTCCCCCCTGAGAGCATTCCTCCTTCATTCGGGCGATGTGCCTCCGCATTGGCCGGAAACGCGGTGTACGGTCGCTCGCGCTTTGCCCATTGGCTGAAGGCAACACGTCTTGCTCGACCCTGGAGCAGAGCCAATGCGTCGGTTGCCAATGAACTCCGCCCACAGGTGCTCGGCACGTATGCGCGTCAGAAAGGCCGATGTGGAAGGAAGCCAGGAGGATGCCGTTGTTGTTGGTGTGTAAAAATCCTAACTATAAAATAACCCGTTAGCCACGCTTACACTCTAATTCCCATTAGACATAGGGGAAAGGGAGCTATCTATCCACATTTACTTAACAAAATAACTAAGCTATGGGGACCTGAATGTTGAGTGCTCATGGCTGCCAGATTCGTAACACATGCACCATTGGGGGCTCTCAGAAACTCCTACTGCCCGTCCTGATCCGCCTTTAGGCTCCTCCCTCGCCAAACAACAATAAAACGCCCTGTATAAGAGAGAGAAGACACTTTTTGGCTTCGTCGGCGGTAAGGGATGGAAGGTGGAACTGAGCAGGCGGACGGAGCTCGTGGAACGGAGCAGGTGGAGCGGAGCGCTGGTTGGGTGAGTGATTCAGACACCATGCCAAGCACATTCATAAAGGCCAAGCCGATAACACATTTACTCATACAGATCGTATTACATGTAAGAGCTGTCTTCTCACACATTCTGTCTCTTGCTTTCCATCTCATCTGCTGTGGACGCATATGAGCAATCGACGAGGGCAAGTCCCGAACAACCGCCCTTTTCAGAGCGACCCCACAGACATGCACCTCTTTTCATTTTCTTCTCTGCACCTCACCCGCATTTCACCTGCACCTCATCACTCATCGCACCTCCTCCTTACATGCACCATTAGACATCCTCAGTTTTTCTCCATTCTCCCCCCCCCCCCCCCCCCACCCTATCCTAAGCGAATGGGAAGCGTGGGTCCGTCAACCGCACAAAGTATTGAAGAGGTCGCACACCTCGTACTGTTTCTTTCTTTCTTTGCTCTCTAACCTTCCTCGGGGAATGAATCTGATGGTGCCTGTCGTGTCAATATAAGTTAATATTGTAGAAGTTCTTAATAACGGGGTAAATTCTGCACTGTGTCTTGTTTCTTTGTAAATATTTGCATGTCCTTTTGCCTTACCTGCCTGTAATAAACTTGCTTGCGATATAAATGTACCCAGTTCATAGTGTCTTTTCCTCCATTGGTCCAGCATAGTCTGCCTGTAGTACTAGCTGGGAAGTTCTACCCCACATGACTTGCTCTCATTCGCTAGCATACATTCTCTGTAATGCTCGGCAGTAATCCGGGTATGCATTGAGGACACGAGACCCTCCTTGGTGCGACCATCCACAGGTAAGGCACCCACATGAAGTCGTGAATCCTGCCAGGATTGGCAGTACCCACTGGTGTTCATGGTTGCTCAGCAACCTGCCGACGTGTGGAATTATCCGTGCTCGGTGGCCTCAGGCCCGGGTATTTGGGAAGAACTTGAGTGCTTCCCCTCGTGGCGAAACTCAAACCCCGGATCCGTAGCAATATACTGTATATACTGTATATATATATATATATATATATATATATGTATATATATGTATACACACACACACTAAAATTTCACCATTCACGGGGTTTATATTCCTGGAGCAGCGGATGGTGAGGCAAAGGGCCTGTAGGAAAAAGGGGGTTAGGTTCATGGCTGACAAGCTAACCCCCCTAACTTGTCGTACAACTTACACGACACGAGGGAAAACCTAAAAAAAAAATGTTATAATGCAGGCGAAGGTTCTTGGCTGACAAGAATAAACATATATGCGAGATAACAAGTGTGATAAACATGTTAGATTTGAAAAATAAATTAAGATAAAAATGTCGTATTTATTTTACACCTGTTTACCATGATGATGATGTTGTGTTCGATGGGGGTTAAAAGGATGTGGGATCCTCCTGAGGATAATCGTGGGAGAACGGAGACCCCATAGAGGCAGAAGTAGAAGTCAGAGAACTGGTGATGCTAGCTGGAGCCGTCGTGATGACTGCCATGGTGGTGGTAACTGGAGACGTGGTGATGACTGGAGATGTGGTGCTACCAGCCTTCTTGAAAAAACTAGTTTTGTGAACTTGCTTGATCTTGCACTGCAAGTCCTTGTAAGTTTTTTTATTTTATAAGGTGTCATTGCAGCCTCCAGGTCTTTTTAAACTTGATGCTCCACTCCATGAACGGATCCACCTCAAACACCCTATTGCCGAGCACTTTGGCCATCTCAATTACTTCTGCAAGGGTCTTGAGAGAGAGCTTGGGCTTTGGCACCACCTCGTACTCTGCATCGTCATCGCTCTCCTCACTAGATTTTATGAGCTCCTCCAGGTCCTCCTCCATGAGCTCAGCTTGATGTGATTCCAGGAGTTCCTCGACCTCGCTTGGTTGAAGGTCACTGAACCCCTTCCCTCACACTTCCTGGGCCACATTCACTATTCTCCACCTCATTTTTGATGGAGAGGAAACCACGCAAATTCGGAACTACCTCCCTCCACAGCTTCCCCCAGCACGGATTCACCATTGTAGTTTTCTTTAATTTCTCCAAGGCGTTCTTTATAACTGAGATCGTGTCAGTTATGTTGAACTGCTTCAACAATCGGTGACTTTGAGTGAAGGGTACTGCTCCATCATATAAAGGGGGGAAAAAAACCTTGAAAATGTGGAGCATTGTTTCACGAATGGTGAATAAGTATACAGAGACTTACATCGTGGACACGCTAATCCGTGACTGGTGAAGCCACGGATGGTGAAGTTTTATGGTATATACAGTACTGTGAAGTTTATAACCTCCAATTTGGAGAATACTTGGGAGTGTGGAAGACTGTAGTCCAAAAGAATAGTAAGCCTCATGTGTAATATTCAGCATTGTCACATCGTTGTCATAAACTTTTTGAATTTTTTTTTGAGTGGGAGCATGTTTTCCCCTTGTCCCTCTCCTTCCACTTCTGACACCATGGCACATGCCCAAGGGCATAACAGGTGGGGTTGACTCGGCAAGGAGGAGATGGCTGTGCGAGACTGCTCATGTGAAACGCCTGAGTCATGCCCTTCCCAGCTGGAGCTGGCCACTCTCTCTTCTCCATGGCCAAGGGACGTTTACCCTGCCGGAACGACGGGGCCGGACCCATCTGCCAGACTTTATCGGGGTCGCCCACAACTTTCTTTCTGTCCTGTCATTACCCCCTCTATTTCTCTATGGTGGTGTGATTAATTGAGCCCATTAAGGACATAGTTATTTCAGGTTCCTGTTCGTTTGTTTGGTATCCTTGGGCATGTATGCCGGTAATGGGTAAGGAGATAGTGTTAGTTGCATCATTTATTTGTTGATTGCTTATTTTGTGTCCTTTCCCCCATGCCATCATTTTAACTTTAATAAACATACCTGGTCTTGGGGGTGAATTATGGTTGCTGTGGTTCTCCTGAGGTGATCAAAAGAAAGCCCCATTAAGGGATAATTGGCTATGGTGATTGCGTCGCAAGTCTGGCTCGCTTGGACGTGCAGTGCCTCATCGGCATGACACTCGGTTGATTCGGATGACCAATTTGCGCGGTATCGTGGCTTTTGGACACCTGATCCGGTGAGGAAGACCCCAAAACGATCGACCGTTGTGATGGTATTGATACAACGTGTCGGACTCGTACTGGGCAACCAGGGCGACCGACGACCGTTACAATACATCAAAAGGTATCAGAGTTTAAAGTTGTACAAGGACTTTATTAATACCCTAAATATCCCTCTTCATCTTCCCACATAAATAAATAAGCACACTTAATATTAATCAGTGGGTTGGCCTGGTCGCGTTCCCATTGGAACTCATGACTGATGCCAGGAACCCAGGTTCAAATCGCATCATAAACTTAATTTTGTCCGTCGTCTTCTAATGTCCTTGTATTTGATATATACATGCACTAAAGCCTCCACATGTTCTTGTCCTACAAAGCAAACATCCTAAAGTTCTCACTCTCGTCAAGTCGTACCTGGCAACAGTAGCTGGAATACCAAACAGCTCTCACCAACAATTGAGTGCTCGGCCTTTGTTCCAGAGTGGCCTTGTGTAGGGTTTTTCAAAGTACCATGACAATACACTGAAATTCATACAACCCTCTCCCTTCCAAACCTCCCGACGGTACTTTTCAAATTCGCGTATTCACTTATCCTTACACCTATTGGCAACAACAAAAATTAGGCGAGCTACTGCTGCCACCCTGTCCAAGTTCCAAATTCCTGCCAAAAACCAGCTCCAGTCGAACGTCAGGCCTGGCATACCAGTTCATGACAGACCTATACCAAACTTCCCCGACCCTACAAAAAGGTGGGATTAATTGGGGTCATTAAGAAAGTAGTAGTAGTAGGTTTCCACCTCATGATGTTAACCATATAGTTTTTGTTTTGCAAACACTTCATACCTGTTGGCTTCACGTTCTATTTGGCTTCGTTCTTGAAAGTGATCATGCTTCATCTCTCCTCAGGTGGATATATAAATTACTCTTCACCTTTCCTCATGAAATCGATAGTACAACTCAGATTTAATGTGACATCTGTACACCCCAAGATTAAAATTTCATAGAGTAATGTAGGGATGTATACATATGGGGAGAGGGGAAGGGGGTGGAAGGGTGAGGGACTTGCCCCACCTTTTCCTATGGACATCTTCCCTCTCCTTACCCTACATAGCCAAGAATAGTGTAAAAAGACGAAGGTGCAGATCCCATGATTTGATTGCTGTAACAGAATGAAAAACACAGATTAATTGCAGCACTTACCCTTACAGTCCCCAGTGTACTGAACGCTCAATGGTCTCTGGCTGCCGCAGCGTGCCCAACGCAGCAAGCACTCGTTCTGGTACGTGGTACCATCAGTGCCGCACACCGGGGCAGCCGAAGAGGCGTCGCACTCGGGTGCGCACACGCATCGTGGCAACATCTCTGCACTCATCTCACACTCCTCATCAGTGCCGCACTCGACGCCCTTGCATGAATCTTGGGGAATACGGTGTTTGAGCCGTGGAAAGAAGAAGTTTGATGGATAAACAAAACCCACGGTCAAAATTACCATCTCTACCCATAAATATTGCGCTATCAATTTGTTTGTGTTTGACTTATTTGCACTCCTGAATTGCTGGACTGAATGAGTTTAAAACTGCTTGTTGTACTCTGGGTGAAAATGGGGAGGGAGGAGGGGAGGGCTTTTTGGGGATAAATAAAATTCATGGTCCCAGGTGTTCAGGGTAGGGGAGAACCCCAATTCTCTCTCTGAAAATATGTATGGCACAGCGCCACTCGTGGTGTCAGCAGGTATTACAAGTGACCCTAAAATGCACCAATTCTGGGGGAATTTATAACCCGTCTGTATGGACAGGTTCTTCACTTGTAACATATAACCACAATTATACAAAGCCTGGTGTTGGGTTAATGGTTAATGGTTAAGGTGGCTGGCTTAAGATTTTAGGGTCTCAAGTTTGAGCCCCTGTTTTGTACCATGAAATTAACACCAGGTTGGTTGACTCAGCCTGTCATCCTTCTGAGGTTGGCAAAATGAGTTCCAGCTTACCGGTAACAGGGGCACTGCATCAGCGGCACAGCCGTGCCCCTAGAAAATGATGCAACCAAGCAGTCACAGGCTGCATGCAAATATATTTAAAAGAACTATACATATGAGGGTCATGAGAAAGATTAATCAATTTTAAAAGTTTTAACGTCTTACAGCAAACGAGAGCTGATTGGTGAGCATGCAGGACAAACACCAGTGTACTTTGTGAACAACAATGGCATTCATACATCATGGAGAAACACGTTCACATGGGATAGGGAATTTGAATGTGGGTTCTCCGCATCATGAGCCAGAAGTTCAGATGGGAACACAAACAGGCTAACAGGTAGACAATGGACAAGCACAAATGGTCACAATAACCCACTCCCCCAAACCCCCTATTGAAAGTCACGTTTACGAGTTCACCTAGTAAGGGAACTCACCGGTCTAACTTACATCCCATTAAAAATTTAAAACAAAGCCTACATATTAGTCAATATTGATCTGCCACCAGCAACCTCCGAATAAACCAAACCTTTGCACGGCTGGCAATCAGGAGCACCCGTGTTGAAGAACATCCAACGAAAAATGGTCTCGGGTGAAGCGTCCTCATTGGTCCAGCTGAGCTGAGACTGCTTTCCCATGCAACACTCTGCACGCTCTACTCCAGACATGACAAGGATGCGGCAACGGCCGTCGCTCGCCTGCTCCGACCAGCAGTTCCCTCCTGATGGGACAAATGGTCGTGATGCACGGTCAGTGGCGGATTGACCAACTGGCAATGGTCTTGATATGTACGATTAAACCATTGATCTGGTGGCATGTTAAGGTGATCTGGTGGCATGATAAGGTGATCTGGTGGCATGTTAAGGTGATCTGGTGGCATGATAAGGTGATCTGCTGGCATGTTAAGGTGATCTGATGGCATGATAAGGTGATCTGCTGGCATGATAAGGTGATCTGATGGCATGTTAACCTGGTGATCTGATGGCATGTTAACCTGGTGATCTGATGGGATGATAAGGTGATCTGGTGGCATGTTAAGGTGATCTGATGGCATGTTAAGGTGATCTGATGGCATGATAAGGTGATCTGGTGGCATGTTAAGGTGATCTGAT
>CM068961.1:116402310-116408073 GCA_035128595.1 Eptatretus atami | reverse complement strand
GACCTTGAGTTGACCTTTGACCTTCTGACCTCAAAAATAGTTGGTTTCCCAATTCAGTAATGTACCATGCAATTGCTGTTTAATTTTCAAGGCAATCAGATGAAAAATGATGATTTTTCAGATAAAAATTGATTTTAGAAGTTTGACCTTGAGTTGACCTTTGACCCTTTGACCTCAAAAAGTAGTTGGTTTCCCAATTCAGTGATGCACTATGCAAATCCTGTTCAACTTTCAAGTCAATCGGATAAAAAAAAAATGACGATATTAGAAATTTGACCTCAATATGACCTTTGACCTTCAAGCTCAAAATCAATGGGCTTCTCATTTGAGACTGTCTACAACTTGGTGAAGTTTCGTGAAGATAAGTTTTACATTTTGACTTGTAGGCGATTGGCAGACAGACTGACTGACAGACAAATAGCCAGAATAACAAAATCGATTGACCAATACACTTGAAAATCTTCCATTTTGAAAGTAACAAACAGACAAACAAACAGACAGAAAGGGGTGAAAACATAACCTCCTTCCACCTTCGGTGGCGAAGGTAATAAGATTCATCGGATGTCTGTCTGTCTGTCTGTTCGCGTTTTTTGCAAAGACCGCTGGGCCAACAACCACCAAATTTGGCACACAGACCAAGTCAGACCCAGGGGTTGTCCTCAGTGTATTTTCATCACAGCCTCAGCCTTAAAGGACCCCAAAGAACCATAAGACCTTTTTTATCTTGCCAAAACGAAGTTTTTGCAAGATATGTTAGTCAGCTTGTATGTTTTTTTTTTTTTTTTTTTGTTGTCTGTAATCACGTATAAAAAATTCTGCAGGCACAGTTATCATTGGAAATTTTTGTAACTTCGCATATCAGAGGCCTATAGAGGTCCCTTTCAGCGCATAAAATTTTGAAGGTCAAGGTCAAAGGTCAAGGTCACTTTGTCGCAAATCAGGGGAGTCGACGAAACCCTTATTTTTTTAGTAATTTTGATCGGATCGTCTTCAAACTTCATGGGAATATAGTTCATGGTCTGGCGCTCAGCTGATTAATTTTTGGTGGCGATTGGCCTTGCACTTCATGTTAGCGCCTAAGGTCAAACATATTTGACCCCAAGGTCAAATTTTCAAGTTTTAGGAACCATATCGTGTAGTACCTCAAATTGAAACCTCGATGATGTTTTCTAGATATGTCAAGCTTGAGACATTATGACGTCATTTGGTGACGTTATGAGGCAAACGCATATTTTTCATGGTTACTCTGTAGAACGATTTCATCGGAATCTCTCGTAGGCAGATATTCTCAAGGAGTCGCTCCTGGTGGATAGCAGCACTGTTCACCTCAGTGTGACCTTAAAGAAGTCACACGTGGTCACCTTTTGGCAAGATACGGGTCACCCTAAGGGTGACATTGGTTTATTTTTTTTTTACATGCTTGAGAGATTACAATACACTTTCTCATGCTTTAGAGATAAAACCGCTTAAGACTTCAAAGACCATAAGACCCTTAAGACCATTGAATTCCCCGAAAACAATTGAGACACTTTAAAACCCTGAAAACCCCAAAGATCCTTTGGACCCCAGAGACGGTTAAGATCCCTAAGACTCTTGAAGACCCTTTAAGACCCCAAGTCTTTTGAAGGCCCTTAAGACCCACCAAGACTGCTTCGAGCCAGAAGACCCTTAAGAAATGTAAGACCCCCAAGACCATGAAGACCCTTAATAATTGTAAGACCCCCAAAGACCCTTAACACCCAATGACCTGTAAGACCCTAAAACCTCAAAGACACTTAAGACCCTTATTATCCCTTTACTCACTGGTGTTCCCTTAAGACCCTTTACCCACTGGTGTTCTGGCTCTTCCGCCCCCTACACATTTCCCTCCCACCCCCACATCGTCGGTTCTCCAGCCACCAATCCGCCTGCCACATTCTCAGCCCTGCGGATCTCCTGCTTCTCCCACTTCTCAGTACCCCCCCCCCTCCACCCGGGCAATGCCGGGAACCCTGCTAGTAGTCGATAAAGACTCGTTCTGGGGCTGTTAGCCAACTACCCTCTCCCTCCCCCCAACCCAGAGGGGCGCAGGTACTTCTCAGAACTGATTTTATAGTTGCGGAAGAGAAACATACTCGGTTTTCCGAGACTGACGAAGTGTGCCCCAAAAATGTGAAATCTTACCAAATTGAAAGTTTAATATATACTTTTTAAATGTTTGAAAGTTTGTTTGGTTTTGTTTTCTGAATTTCAAGATATGCTATAACGTGCACCTGGGATTGGGACACCTGTTGATCCCTGAGATGCGCAACTTCACACATCTTTCATCGAAACAAAACACAAGAACTGCTGCAGAGTATAACTACTAGCATGGAAAGCGATGAATTATTTGTTGCTTACTTTCCTTGAGCTTCTTGAAACCGTGAAGGTGAAACCGAGTTAGACTGTGAAGGTGTCGATCTGCATCGGTGGACAGACAAAACAAGAAAAAGAGCAATCACAGAGTGAGTGATATCGGTGAAGCTCACGACCCGACGAAGGATGTCGGGGTGGCCTTGATAAGTACAGCTGGTGCACATTGCCATCTCATGGTAAGAATAGGTATTTTACTTATTATCATTCTTTAAAACAATTAATCAAACTGAACAGTTCAAAATGACAATTATTGTGGCCTGTACAGTGTACAAGAGGTAATGAGAGAAAGCACAACGGTGATGGGGGACAAAGTTTATCTTGTCATGAAGGACAAGATCCAAGATGGAGCAAACTGGCGTCCGGCACCACGGCTTGCCCAAGTCACGTGTGGCCCCCACAATGCAACCCAACAATGTTACAACATCTTATTATTCACATGTCATCGCAATCCTACTTGTGCAAGTCTGGTGTTGGCTTACTGGTTTGGGTGGTTGGCTTGGGATCTCCAGGTCCTGAGTTTGAGCCCCGTTGGCTGCTGAATTAACAACAGTTGGGGTGGACTCAGCCTATCATCCTTCTGAGGTCAGTGATATGAGTACTAGTGAACTGGTACAGGGGCACAGTATCAGTGGCATAGTCGTGCCCCTACAAAATGAGAGCTACCTGGCAGCCAAGCTGCCATATGAAGGAAGAAAAAGACGAAGAAGAAGAAGAATCATACTGTTCTTAGATGATGGAGTACAGACAGGTAGAGAGGAGGTGGGGAGGAGAACAGATAAGGCAAGACACTCACATGATCACATGAATAAGACATATAAAAAAAAGAGACAACACCATGAATGGATGGCATTCAGGATGACGCAATCTCCCATGCTCTCGATTGTTGTCTGCGACAATCTACAATACCACAGGCAAGGATTACAAGAATCTCAAAATAAGTAGGACGAGAGAGTTCATAGAACACCATACCCCACGCAGCTTTGAGAGAAAAGGCCATGGGTGGGCTCCACGAGCGGCAAATTTGATTGGGCGAGATGACGGAAAATACCATAATATTTTGTCGAAGTACTGATTAAACGCAAGGGTTTTGAAAAGTGTCGATTTGTGTTCTCGTGTTCAAGTACAGAATTAAATTGAAATAAAATAAAGATTTTAGAGGTTGGAGAAAAAACAAGCTCAAATGAGCGAAGATCCTCGTCCTCTTAATGATGACGTCATAAAAACGAATATGACGTCATTGTGATGTATCAGGTTTGCGATAAATTATTATCTGTGCTAATGCCCGGCTTGATTCCCGCAAACAAAATTCAAACAGCTTGCCTAGTTTCAGAGATAATGGTTTAGGCAATTTCCATTAGCGGCAATATTATGACGTCAACTTTTTTTCTAGGAGGAATTTTCAAAATCGGAGATGGTTACTGTCTGCGCGTGGTATTTTTACATATATACGCCAAGTTTCAGGAAGTTTCGATGAAAACTGTCGGCTGTGAAACAAAAAAGTCCACAAGAACAACAACGTGAGTAAGACTTAGAGATCCTCCACGAGGATCTAAAAAAATTCCGAAGTTTACCGCCATTGATTAACACGTCACATGAGTTATTCGTGCCTGTTGTTTGTGTCCTTTATGACGTCCTTGTTTGGTGCTTGGAATAATTTTCAATTTCGTTTGACTGCCAGACAGGCAGACAGAGTAAAAATATTCTCCTGTACCCCTCTTCACGTGTGCGATCGGGACAAAATCAGAGCCAAAGTACTGTTAAACTGCAGGTTCGTTTTCCGATTCGTGTTTCGATTTGTGTTCAAAATATAACATTCGATTGAAAAGAAGCTGTTCCTCTATCATAAACTGACCTTTGTAGACAGACAGACAGCAGACAAAGCGAACCCACTCCTTAACCCGGTGTTTCGCTTCGTGTGCACAGGGTAAATAACACCACAAACGAACTACAGTTGGAAGATGTCCGAGGGTCTGTGACGATCCTGAAACTGACCCTCAGAACAAAACTTTGAGAAGAAGAAAACTTCACAGCTTAGTCATGCACTTATGGCCTCCTCATCAAAACGAGGTGGACAATTGAAAACCTGTGAGGACTTCGTTCCACCTGAATGAAATCCGATATGGATATAACAGCCAACGACCGACACACACACACACACACACACACACAACACACACACACACACACACACACACACACACACACACCACACACACACACACACACACAACACACACACACCACACCACACCACACACAATCCTATCTTCCACTGTTATAGAGATGGACTGATGAAGTAGGTAACAGAGACACATCCTGGAATATTGGGTCGCCAAAATAGGTGACCCTTTTGTCAGATATTATGTCTGTTTGTTTGGATGTTTGTTTGGATGTTTGTTCGTTTGTCATCAGCATAATGGTAGTAACATGGGCGGATTTTGACCAAACTCAGGTGGTAGGTACATCTTATGACTAGTGCTTTGGAAATTGTGATGGTTGCTAGGGAGCTTTGGTTCCCTAGCAACAACCGAAAAACCTTCAAAATCGGTTCTCACGCGAAGTTCAATAATTCCGAAAGCCATTATCCACGTAGGGTATTTGAAATTTGGCACAAATGATCTACAGGTGATGCTCTATCAAAATATATTCCGGTTTTTTGTGATATATGGAATACTTTACCCGCAGCGCCCCTACAATTAGGGTATGCGCGAAAATTGGCAAAATTGAAGGCCCCCTAGGACCAGCGTGGAGGTGCATCGATACGAATGAACTTTGCAGGTTCATGGTACTCAATGAGTACGACAAAAACTTTGCTCAGACTATTGACCGATTTCGCTTAGGTCAGGGGTCAAAGGTCAATTAGTGACAAAAATACGATAATATGCGAGAGCTGGAGGTGCCTTCCGCCATATGCTACTCCTCTCCTAGGGTTATGGTCGGATGGTCATGAAAAATTCACGACTAATCATCTGGAATACATTGTGCTCAAACGATCGAGCCGGATTTTCGAATTTAGATCTTTGTTCACCCACAGCACCCCCTCAACTTTGGGGATTTCCGATTTTCAACCGCATTTTCGGTACTTTTCATTCAAATGGACGCGGTAGTTATCATAGATGGAACTGGATGAGATTTGAATGTCATAATGTTAAGGTGATTCCTATCGCTATATGACATCCATTTGCTCTCTATATTGTATAGTTTCCATGCTCGGCGACACCCATCGCCGCCCATACCGCTGTCTTATCTTTACCTCCACCACCAAAGGTGGACGGAGGTTATGTGGTCGGTCTGTCTGTTTGTCTATGAGTGGGATATCTCAAAAGGTTGTGGACGGATTCAGACGAAACCTGGTAGACAGGTAAGGTG
>CM068961.1:116392310-116399810 GCA_035128595.1 Eptatretus atami | reverse complement strand
GAGAGAGAAGAAGAGAGAGAGAGAGAGAGGAGAGAGGGGGGGGGGAGAGGAGGGGGTAGAGGTGGAGAACGAGAGAGAGGTGGAGTGAGAGTGCGGTGGAATGAAAAGAGACAGAGAGACAGAAAGAAAAAGGACAAGAGTGTTTGGAAGATTTTGGCCCCTCGACTTGTGTTTGGGGTACAACCACCATGAATTAATACACTCAGTGAGCGGGGTTGCACTCAGCTCTGTCATTTCCTTACGAGGTCGGATGCGAAATGGCAAGCTTACGAGTGTCCAGTGTGTGTACTGGTAGAGAGGCACTGCATCAGCAACACAGTCGCGCTTCAAGAAAATGATAGCTACCCCGGCAGCTAAGCTGCCATATGACCACCACCACCACCATGAAGAGGCGTCCCCAATAATTGCAAGGTTATCCAAGGGAAACACAGCAGGAGGCAGTAGAGACACACAAGTATTTCCTACATCGTCTATTTTCAGTGTCTCCATCACTGGATTTAGTTCATCAATGGATTAACTCCATCAATATAACTCCATCACTGGATTAAGTCCATCAAATAAACTGCATCAATCGATTAACTTCATTCCTTCAGTGAATACAGCTCAGTGGATTAACATATTTACTACTTGATCACGTTTTATCTAAAGCCTTCTTATTTTACAATCGAGCCATCACTTCTCTGCTTAATAAGATTACAAAGGGATTTTTTAAAAAGCTCGCTCTCATAAAGCCTGTGAAGGTCCATAGTTTGATATAATGTGCCAGAGTTAATGCGTAAATGGCGAAAAACAGTGTGCATGTGCACATATTGTTGCGGTTCTGCAAAACTGCATGCCTCTAAGTCTAAGGCAATGGCACCCAACATAGTGATTCCCATGCAGTTATTTCATTAGTATTCATGTAGTTAGTCCTATCCTCATTTCTCGTGGGTTAACAGGATAAAGTGCGCCGCGTGGGACTCGTAGTTAGGTCTAATAAATATCTCCTTGATTTGTACTCTGACTCCTATTCTAACCCTTTACTTTTAGCCATAGTACACAACAAGCATGGAAGCACACAAGCCATTCAATAGACAATTGTTTAATAAACATACCGCGATGCCTCCCGTGGCTCGGATCATCCCCGTTGCACACAAGACAACCTGCTCTTGGAATTTGCGCGCCATTTTCCATTCAAATCTGCGTGCTAATTCCCAACCGGCACCTCATCTTACTCCGCACCTCGCTCACCAAATTTCACCACTTTGACCACAAATGCCTCCCGCACACAGGAAAAGTACTCCCGCACCCCCTCGTACCTCTGCATCGCTACAATTCACCACTCAATTTCGAGCACCGCGCGGCGTCGGCCTTTGTCCTTGGCATCGCGCGATGCTCGACCACGCAACAGACGCTATATAGCTCCACCGCATCTCACCGGGAATGTCCCAGGTGAGCGTCCGGAATTTTTATAGCCCTCATCCAGTCATCAGACCACGGCAAGACTGTAAGCAAGGAGGAGGGGTCACAGGAAAGGCGATCCGGGAGTTTGGTTCAGGTCGCGGGTGTGCATTTTGGCTCGTGAAGGAGCCCGTGAGTGGCGAAGCAAGTCTACTTCCATCCAACATACAGACTACACCCGGTGCACGTTCAGGGCCGGGATGCCGGCTTGGAGAGCATGCTCCCCATGTAAAGTTAGGAGGCCTGAGACGTGCCAAAGCTGGTGGGCATCTGAGCCGGTTTACGGTTCCAGAGCTTGACGAGGCGTGTCTAGGGCCACTGTGGCCCAATAGAGGAGCAGGATTTGAGCCACAGAGCATTGCTTTCCAGTCCTCGCCCCACCCTTCACCTGGGGCTTATAAAGGGGATAGCGTGGAGCTGTTAAAAAGAGCTTCTTCTTCGAGAGCATCATCCGTGTGTGACTGCCATCCTTCGGGAGCATATAGCGGACTCCCTGCCATGCTGTTGATGTCCCACCAAACCCCACAATGCCAGACGGACTCAACGTCAGTCACGGACAGCGGACCAGTGTGGAGCGCACTTTGCCACGAGCCCCGGCGAATAAATATGCAGGAGATAATGTGCCACATCACGAGGTGGAAATGGTCAAGTGGAGCGTCCCACAGAGATACACACCACACATACAGACCTTTACACGTCTAGGTTAGGGATCTTCCTTCTCACACCATCTATTCTTCTCTCTCTCTCTCTCTCTCTCTCTCTCTCTCTCTCTCTCTCTCTACACCCCTCTATCCCGTCTACTGTGGATGCATAAAGAAGAAGCGCACTGACTCGCAATCCCATTTTCTCTGGCATGACACCACACCCCTCGCGTAGCATACATGTACCCCTCCACTCCCATACTGTAGACACCAGTATCTTTCCAACTACCCCTCCCTTAGCGTCCTGGGCCGCGTTGTCAGCCGACTGCGCCAGGTGTTTCGAGGGCGCTCATCCTCACCTCTCTCTCTCTCTCTTTCTTGGCTCTCTAACTTTCCTCGTGTGGTGTGTGTTGTGTGGTGTGTGTGTGTGTGTACATGTATGTATGTATGTATGTATGTATGTATGTATGTCCTGGTGTTCACTTGATGATTAGGGTGGTGGCTTGGAATCCTAGGATCCTGAGTTCAAATCCCGCTCAGCTGTGAATTAATACCAGGTGGGGTTGACTCTGCCTGTCATCCTTCCGAGGTTGGCAAAATGAGTGCCAGCTTGCTAGTATTCTGTGTTAGAGTGGTGACCTGTCCAGGATTGTGCCAAATAGCCAAGGAGACTGCCTAGCAGCACCAACGCTCTGCACAGAGTATGGTCCAATGGATATATGTACAATATATATATATATATATATAATATATATATATATATATATATATATATATATATACACTCCCCTACCTTACAGGCATGATGGGTGAATGGCCTCTTCCTGCATATCGTTTCCTTGATATTTTAACGAAGTTTTAATTTATTCAAATGGTTCCTGACTGCCTTTCCATTCCCTAGATTAACATCTCCAACACCTTCCAAGTTAAACTAACAGATTTGTCGTTCCACCCTGGTCTCTCTGTTTCTGGACTTACATCTCATTGAAATATACCTACCCTGCACTCTACACATTTGCTCCTTAAAGTTTTCCCATTTTTCTGATGCTGATTGTCCTGTTGTTATCTTCTCCCAATCTACATCACCGAACTCTCTCCTTGTACCCTCAAGGTTTGCCTTCCTGAAGTCAAATAGCCTTACCCTACTATCCTGAACTCTAACCCTTTACAGAATCTTTGCACATACAATGTTATGGTCACTTCCCCCTAAATGCTCCCCTACCTCCACCTCCTCCACCATATTGGGATCGTTACTTAAAAAGATGTCCAACACCTCATGGATTTTTCTACAAACTGGGTTAACAAGAAATCCTGGACAAGATATAGGAAATCCTCATCCGCCCTGCCCTTTCCCTGTTCCTGGACCCAATCTATCCCTGGCAAGTTAAAACCCCCCATAATCAATACTCTTCCCTCACCACATACCCTTTTGAATTCTTCATGTACTCCTCCTTCCTCCTCTTCCTTCACACTCGGAGCCCTATAAAAGCATCCTACCAGTATCTTAGTATTTTTACAATTTCTAATCTCAATCCATACAGAACTCTCCACATTAATTTCCTCCTTAATGTCATTTTTGTTTTTTGACAAAAGGTTCCGGTTCCAGGTTGCTGACGTGTGTTGCTAGTTCACGAGTTCCTCCCCCCAGCTCAACAAAGCCAAGTTTCCTGGACCAGATGCATTGTTTTACTGTTATCGTTCCTGTGTTGCTGGTCATGCTTTTGTCCAATTTTCGTGCCAAATCGTACCTTGTTGTGTTGACTTGTCAAATTTGTGTCCCTGGTAAAGTCTGATCTTACTGTTGTATGGCTGGGCTAGGCGGATTGTTGCTTTAGCCCACATTTTCCATCCTTTCCCCCCCCCCCTCCTCGCTTCATAGAAAAAGATAAACAACAAAAAACTCTTCTTCACCCCCCCTAAAAAAACAAAAACAAAGAAACAACAAGTACAAGGACATTAGTAGACAATGGACTAATATTTGTAGTTTGTTCATTCGTTCGTTCATGTTCAGCAAAAGGCTGCGGGGTTGTAAAATTGGCTGAGAGTGAAGCTGTGCTGCTGATGCAATGCCCTCTGCTGGTAAAGGACAGGAATTTGTAATTAGTTCGGGGTGCCGGTGATAGCTCGTCTACTCTTCGCAAAGGACACCGTGGGAGCTTCAATGTCCACCAACAAATTCCGTCAGACGGGACGCCCAGTTTAACGTCCATCCGAGGAACGGCACACACATTGATGAATCACCCTGCCTGTGAAACACCAGAATGGCAGTTTATAGCTTGGACGGGATTCAAACCCAGACGAGACAGCTTCGATGCCAGTGTGCATACCTGGAGTAGTAACTGTACCTGTAGTACCGTACCGCTATGTTACTTGGTATTTAACTTTCCATCCCATTCCACTCCATTTTGATAGATTTTATGTTTAATTCTCAGGGACACAAATGTCAGGCTGTCCTGTATTTTTTGGCCCATAAATACTCCTGATTTTACCCTTAGCCGCTTGTGACCTTAACGTTTAGAGCTGCATGATCTCTCCCAGTGACTCCCCTTTCTGTAGTTTCTGTCTCAAATTCCCGCCAAAGGTTTTGGTCCTCCTCCTCCTCCGCTACTTTAATGGACCTTTTTGAACGACTCACCACCAGGACTTGCGAATGCTTGTATATGGAAGGCAATGATGTGTAAACAGAAAACCTAAATAAATATGTACGTACAATAATAAACTGATGTCATGAAGGTCTAACAGAAACCACGAGGCAGTGATGTATATCTGTGAATCGCTTCTCCGAATCCACGCAATTCCTGGAACCCTCATGGTGTCCTCAATTAGCAATTCGCGTCTGGTGATGATGCACGAGCGGTACTTCATTATTGATGCACCCGGTGCAGCCAGTGCTGAGTGCTCCAAACTCCATGAAAAATTCACGCTGAACCTTCTGTCGCTCGTCGTTTTGAAAATCTGTGTCGCTGGCAGGGAACACAAAGAACCTCTGTTCCAGCAGCAATGCGGGACCGAGGTATCACGACAAAATGGACTTTAATGTTTTTCTAATACCTCCATCACTGATATTACCGTGATGGCCTCGGATGATGGATGAAGCGGCAGCTCGAAAGCTGAGGGGAAGAGCTGACAGTGGAGATAATCGCCAAGGCAACAATACAGAGCGAAGGAGTGCTCGGGAGTTGATGGCTGCCATGTCTGAGGGGACACGACGGGCTGTGACGCAGGCCCAGGTGATTTGGATCGACCTTACACGGAATCCTCTTCCAAAGAAATCTGGACACAGAAGCGATTTTTGGAGGCATTTAAAGAAAAATCTTGTTCTAAGTTGTTAATTGAATGGAGGTGTTGCTACCTTCAAGCTGAGTTGGAGATCTGCACAGGGCATTACCATGGAATTCCTGTTGGACACGAGTCCATTATTTTCATCACACGGCCACCACAGAGCATCGCCGTTGGTAGCGGCATTTGGCTTAGCGAGGAGGCCAACAGACTGGCATTCCAAAGGCTGGACCTGTAAACCGGGTTATGGCGTCGGGAATGAAAATTTGGACTCCAAGCTTTGGGGAACAGAGCTAGTCTCAGGATAATGACGATGTTGTCATCAGATTGTCAGCAAGAACCCAGCTGGCTCGCTCTTGTCATTCAGGGAGAGCAGAATATCTGCATGTCCCACCTGATCTGGTGTACCAATGATATTATGGCAAAATATTATGGAATGTAAGTAAAAAGGAGAAAATGTGATTCACGAGATGGAGAGTTGTTCACAAGTGATCGTGTGTTGCCATGGGAAAATAGAAGGATATTATACCTTAAATGCTGGTGGATGACAGTGTTACCGTCTCGTCGCTCAACAAAGTGAATGGCCCGACCAACTTGTCCATCAAGACAGTTTCATGGGCGTACCAGAAATTGCAACGTTTGCAGAAAGCAAACCACTTCCATCATGAGTACATAATCGACATGTAACAGACACGCTGCAGTGGTGCAAGTTATAGACATCTTTAACATTGGACAAGTTACACTCGTTTAGAATCAAAAAAATTGCTCTGATAGGTGATATGAATTATGGACTTTGGTCAGAGGTCACCCAGGTACATAAACAACCCGTCGGTTTGATGAACAAGAAAGTTCACCTGCGGCGTTTCACGTCTGCAGGATCACAAGCACACAATTGACCAATGTGAAAAGGTTTGTGTGATTTGATGAGTCAAGTTACAAACTTGGTGTTGGTTTAACGGTTAGCGCGACTGTCTTAAGATCTTAGGATGTTAAGTTTGAGCCGCTGTCGTTGCGTTGGATTAACACGAGGAGGGTTGACTCAGCCTGTCATCCTTCCGAGGTTGGCAAAACGAGTACCAGCTTACTGGAAATGGGGGGCACTGCATCAGTGGCACAGCTGTGCTCCCAGCAATGATGCAACCAGAATCCACAGGTTGCATACGAAATAATAATAATCAAGTTACATCCTTTTTGTGAAATATAATACATTGGATTCGGGTGTGACAGAGACATCATGAAGCGATGAAGAGCGCAAAAGATGGTGGTGCTTTCAAAACAGTCCAGAAGGTGGTGTTGCGGTCCGAGGAGTTCTAACTAGTGTGGTTGTGTTCCCCGACAAGTGATCGCAGGAATTATTTGATCAGAGATCTAGTCATTGTGGTCAACCAAGTTAATGCTGCAATGCAATGCCGACGTTTCTGGACAACACCATCATCATCCCCCAAAAACCCCATTGTGTGCAGCACTTGCTCACATAATCCGCCAATGACCACGTTCACATCTTCCTGTGCCATCTCAATCCCATTACAAACATCTGTGGGATTGGAATGATATCGCACATAAAGCCCGAACAAGACATGAACTGAACATGCAGGTTAAATTAATTCACAACATTCTGTTTGATTTTTAAAAACAAGATGCTTTTTGGCCGACTTTGGGTGTGTGCCGTCCAATTAGTAGAAGATGTTAAACTGGCTGTCCTGCCATCTAGCATTCGCTGCTGGACCCCGGACACCCACAGAGCCTTTCGAAAAGAGCAGGACACTGTGTGTCTGCATACCAGGTGCAAATTACAAGTATGTACCTTCATCGTTCCACGAACGTCAGGCATGGCCAGACAGTTTGTGAAAGGTAGAGCCAAACACGCCACGGTCAATGGGCCAACTGACCCTGACTCATGGGACATGGCTTGGGATAATGATGAGGACGGAGGACTAGGTGGCTCTCCTTGAACCGACATAAACAAAGGAAGAATACTGAGCACAGCTTTAACAATTCCCACAACAATAAAATAATAAAAATGAACGATGCTATTATCCTGCACTGGTTGTTGTAAACAATGTATACAAGATAGTAACAAATGGTGAAATCCAAAAACAGCTCCAAAGTAGGAAAAAATCCCTCTGACATGTCTATATAT
>CM068961.1:116201710-116219896 GCA_035128595.1 Eptatretus atami | reverse complement strand
TTGGGGGTGGTGGGGGGCGCGAATGAGTCGAGACCGTACGCCCGCACTTCGAAAATTGCAAAGTTGCGGAAATTTTGTGCAATAAAATACACTCCGCATTCTAATTCGGTTCTGTCGTGCACTTTTGCACACTGCACCAAACCTGCTCGATTTCAGGCAGGAGGCGAAGAGCCACCCTCCCGGTACCCTGGGCATCTCCCCTCCCGCGATACCCACAGGGCCGGACCTGCCGTATCTTATCAGCGAGTGGTGGACGGGCGTGTGATGGATGCAGGGAGGCCTCTAGCGCGGGTTCGGCCGATGAATGATGACGACTTGCTCACGATAAACTAAACATCTCATTCTAGGCCGCGATCCTGATCCCTCTGTGCTTGACTGATCGCTGATCCGAACGAGTTGAGGGGTGTTCCCGTCGCCTGCATGACGAATGAGCGAAAAATGTGCCAAAAACCCAGTTCAAGTCTGCCTCGGGTTCAGAGGCCACAGAACAATCTGGCTTTCGTAAGCAAGTCCCGAAACCCATTTCCACTCTAGATAACGTGGAGAGATTCTCCGAGCACAAACGTACGAACTAAGGTCGATCGCACAGTAGTGCAAGCAACGCAGATGCTTTTGTACTTTCCAAAATGTAAGTATTTATAACTTGTAAGGAAATGTTTCTTCTGTGTGTGTATGACGTTCCGACAAGTTTTTGAACATCCCAGGTAGATGGCAAGTTCTTCGTCTCTACCAATGAGAGTGCGAACGAGTATATCATGATGTTTCGCTTGCGATTGCACGAAAAGAGTGACTGTTCATCCACCGGGCAAGTTTGCGACTGCCGCGCAAGCCGTTTGAACCGGCCGGTTGGTGTTGCCCATTAAGCGTTCGGTTTCATTGTATAGAGTGATTGACGATGACGAGATTATCAATCAGGAACGTTCAACGAATCCTCGATCAGGCGCATGTAAACGCTGTTATAGAAAGTGTTAACGCAATCATATTTTAAGTATTTTCTGCAGTTTCACGGCGGTCGTTGTAGACATGTATTAGACGATGTGCAATTTCCTTCGAGAGTTCCTCATTTTCCTTTGAAAGATATGTTCGATACAGATGATTGTGAAGAAATATTTTTTTCGATGAGTATCGAAGTTTCGACGATGAAATTCAGAAATATACACAAAAACGTTTCAATAGAAACAGAAATATCGCAAAGTGGTTGCACCACGAACGCCATCGCAAAGTGGTGACAGCACGAGTTCCGACAAGGAGTAAAGGTAGATGGGTCAGAACCACACATCATCAACAGGAGGGGTTACATGGTCGGTCAGGCAGGATTTGAAATCGCATTTAAATGCTTAGACTGAACCAATCGAAGGAGGAGTTCCACTATCTTACCTGTAAGGATTAGCTCAGGGCTAACAGGATTGCTTAGAGGTATGCGCACTCACCTCAAAGCTGTCTAATCTGGGTTCGGATCCTGACTCAGCTATAGACTGTTATCCCGGTGTTTCACAGGGAGGGTGGTTCATCAATGTGTGCCGTCCCTCGGATGGATGTCAAAACTGGTATCCCATCTGCCGACATTAATTGGTCCTGCCGACATCCTCCGCGAAGAGTAGTTGAGCTATCGCCAGCGCCATGAACACATTACAAATTCCTCCCCCAACTCCTGTTGGGAGAGAGACGGCAAACCACCCAGCATGACCCCAGGCAAAGAAACTGCTTCGGCAGAACCAACGCTCTGTAACACAGAGTATGGTACGTCGGATCGGAAACATTAGCTCAGGATGCAAACAGGTTAAAATGGTTGAAAAAGGTCAGTTGAAATATTGTGGGTCTCCTTCAATGTATAAATTGTAGGATTGTGAACAAAGTATGGTCGTCTCGAAAAATTGTCACACATGATATAATTGGTTCACCTTTTCATCTGAAGAAGGCCATTCACATGAAACGTGCAAACGACCTCAATTTATTGATTGTTCTCTGGGCAGCAGATTCTGCACTATCACATTCTGAGATAGCAAGCGCGGTGTAACCTGGTGTCAAGGAATCTCCAAGAAGACCAGACCACTTGCTACCTTCAGCCAAGGCAGGAATTAGTACTTTATCGAGGATGTTGTTGATAACTCGTCTAGTCTTCAAGGACTCTGGGGGATCTTTAACGTTCACCAACTAATGCAGGCAGGCGGAACACCCAGTTTAACGTTGAACCAATGGATGGCGTGCACAATGATGAATCGCCGAAACACCATTTTGTGGATGAGAAACACCAGGATGATAGTTTTCACCGGGCCCAGGCTAGACAACTCAGAGGCGAGTACACAAACCTCTCGGCTCTCATGCCAGCCCACACACATTATATACCGGTACTTGCTATATGTTATTGTGTTACCAGATATATTGTAATAATATTATTTTTCCATACCAGATATAATAATAATACCAGATATTATTATTAATATTGTAATAATATTAATAATATATTGTAATAAACACATCGGTGATTGTTCAATGAAAACGTAAAAATGGTTTTGGAAGTACTGTCTAATTCCTCAGGCCAGGTACTAACTAACCAGACTTTCCTGTGAGTCTTTCAGAGTGCTGTGGTCGAAGGTGTAACGTCCCCTTGATTGCAGCTACACACAGTGATGGGTTGCTCATCCTAGCAAAAGCAATCAACTGGAGTAGCCTGGATGTTTTTAACGGTGCGACTGTCGCAGGCTCTTCGGCATCAAATGCGCAAAATGCAGCCTTGGCTTCAGCAAGACCGACTTTGTGATGCGGGTGCGGAACCAGGTCTACCATTTGGAATGCTTCCGCTGCATGGCGTGCAGCCGACAGCTCATCCCTGGGGACGAGTTTGCGCTTCGGGAGGACGGCCTCTTCTGCCGGGCCGACCACGAGCTCATGGAGCGTGCCGCGGGCGGCGACGGCCTGCAGAGCCCGGCACACGGCGCACGGCAACTCCAACTCGCGGGTAACCATGCACAGCGTAACTGCACGCCCACCTCCACAGTCAATGGTGCTCTGCTGTATTTATAATCATGGGGTTGCTAAGTATACTTGTTATTTAAGTATACTTAGCAATCCCATGATTATTGATAATTAAGTCTACTTAAAAAAGTAATTAAATCACCAATCTCTAGTTGCCAAGTCTCCACGTATAAGCTGTGCCGAGAGTGTGTGGCTTAATCCCGGGTGTGCATGTTACCCAAGCAGGCTCTGAACGGTTTAAATGCCTGCGTTGCGTGTGGAAACATTGGATCAGATGTTACCTAAGCTCGACATTTGGAAATGAAATTAAAATGCGTGTCCACAGCTGAGCGATAATTGGCATTCCACCGTGAAAACGCTGCACACCTGGCTCAGTCTTGAGCAGCTTTCCACAAGGACGAGGAACGACACCGAGCCGACATGTAGCGTGAGCTTTAAGTAACACGATGGTGCGTGTTTTACACGCGTCCAATGGATTGAATGTCCTCGGTGTCGCTTGCACGTTTCCCTCTTCATGGACATTTGCTCACTTTGCACTCCTCTTCTCCGGCCCCTCCCACCCCCTGCCATGGTTTGACGCCGCCACGGTAATTGATTTGTGACACTAATCCCACACACGGGCCCTCTTCCCGTGCCGCCTTCAGCGCTGCCGGATCTTGCAGGCCATGACCCACCCTGGCGGGGACGCACATTGCCTTCTGCACAGAGATATGGGTGCATCTGAGGCTTGATGTCAAAACGCACCATTTTCACCCAATTACCCACATGGTGTCCGGTCTTTACAAACAAAATTATGTGGAATCCATTCATGATCTTCTTGGCAATGTGTGGGAATAACCTTTTTCCTTTATTTCCTGCGACCGTATTGGACTGGGATTTGATCACCAATTCTCGAACCATTACTGAGGAATGGTAGTGCTGCAGACGCATGCCCACTCCTCAACATGGCAAGAAGTGCAATTTGTTCAGGTTGCAGGTGACAACTCGCCTCTTCTTTGTGAAGGACACAATGGGATCTTTCACGTCCCCCAAGTCATGCTGGCGGACGGGAAACCTAGCTTAAGGTCTACCCAAGGGAAAATGTACTTTGTGGTGTAAAGCCATACCTGCGAAGCACCAATCCGACAGTTAATAGTTGGGTCGAGAATCAAACCCCCTCCCTCCGTCCCCCTCTTCAGTTGTTAGTTTTCAGTCGGTTTGTTCCTTTTCTGTTTCATCCCCAATTTCTCCTTCCTCTTCCTGCTGTGTTTCATACAGATTGTGCACAGCTTTTTCATCCAATATGTCCTTCTCTCCCTCCCCTTGATCTCACTCTCAGTTGTCTTCTGCTGTTGGTGTTTTCCCCTTTCAATTTTGTTCCATTAAATTATGCTCTCGTTCTTCCACGAGTCTCGAACATATAGACAAAAATATAACAAACAAACAAACAAAAAAACACAGACTCGACAGCTGAAACATAAGCGCACTACCTCTGCACCACCCTGTCGGACATGTTTTGCTCTGCGTGCACGTGATAGTGGATGGGTCATCTGCTATTGCAGTATGCTGTTCTTGGTAGTACATGTATATATATTATATATATATACATATATATATATATATACATATACACACACACGCCTACATCTGGCCTTAAAGGCAAAGTTAAGGTACGAAAAAAACGGCACTTGGTAGAGCACATACCTCCGCCAGGCTGCACACTTTTATATCCCACTGATAGCCCGTATCTGGATTCGGACCTTTACCAAAATCGAATTGACTTGTTCTTGTCACTTCCCCAACTCATCGACCAAGTTTTGTCATAACGCGTCCACAACTTTTTGAAATATCATGCTTTATGTAGTTTTTGGCCAAATCTCAATTGTGAAGACTCACTTAAAATTATCGGATCAGGATCTTCACCAAAATCTAATCTATTTGTCACACCTAACCTGTCCACCAAGTTTCGTCCGAATTTGTCCATGACTTGCTGAGATATCGTGCTGTATATCGTATTTAGCGCTATCACTCAACGCTGAAGAATCACTAAAAAAATTATCAAATCCGGATCTGGATCTTCACCAAAATCGAATCGATTCGTCGTCGTTCTCACACACCCAACCTGTCCGCCAAGTTTTGTCAGAATCCGTCCATATCGTTTTGAGATATCCTGCTCACAAACAAACAAACGGGTGAGTACATAACCTCTGTCCACCGAAGGTGGCAGAGGTAACAAACCATGCCATACGCACCTGACATCTCACTTTGAAACGCTTCGTCCGAACAGGTATCGATGAGTCACCACATTTACACACTTAAAAGGCACCGCACTTGAGCCAGAGACATCACATCGTCTGTCACGATACATTTGCGTGCTTTATAATTCAAAGTTAAAATTCAATGTTAAAAATACATTCTCACTGGTGGACTGGCAACGCTTTTTCCAGAATTGGAAAAAATTTTCAGTAAACTGAGAACACCTTAGTGGAGCGAAGCTTATACAGTCCCGCTATTTATGAGGTGTATGAAGGTTTATGACATGGTATAAGTGCATTGTCAAGGCAAAAGTTGCAAAAATGTCGCATTACACCTCTTTCGAAAAATGCCATTCTTTGGCAAGTCTCTTCATCTGCTTTCAATGAAAACAATGCATACAATGTGGATGATAGTTCTACGTGTGGTTTTTATTTTTACTCAGTAAATGGTGTGTGTGCGCGTTAGAGGGAGCGAGCGCACTTACCATTGAACGGCATTGAACTTTCTCCCAAATGTAAACGGTCGGACTGGTGCTTCGCAGGTAGGACATTACGTTGCGTTACAAGGTGCACCGTCCTTTGGATGGATGTTAAACTGCAACGCCTTCCTCCAGTTTGTTGCCACCAATTGGTGGATATTAAAGAACAACAAAGACCCCATTAATTGGTGAATATTGAAGACCCCACGGTGGATCTTTGCAAAGGACAGGTGAGGTATTGGCACCACCTTGGAACAAATTACCGCCATCTTCAGTGGAACGTCAGGCCTCGCCAGCCGGTTCCAGAAAGTCTTGGGCCAGAACGGTTCCCTACCCCCTTTCCCTGGCTGACCATGCACAGTGGGAATAATTGATGCCTTTAAGAAGAAGAATGCGCGTGTGTGTGCGCACACGTGTGTAGGATCTGACCAACCATGCAGCATTCTTTAGTTTATATGAGGTTCACAGGTGCATGATCCTTGCAAGTGGATTATCCAAGCACTTGTTGTTTCCATTGTACCATGCACTCTCCCCCTTTGGTCTTTCTTCTTTTCTTTAATGCACAGAAACTGGGGAAAATTAACATGACCACAACCATTTTGGGTCGTCGTTTATGCCATTGTCTTTTAGACATTTCTTCCTTTGATTTATCTCATCGCTTTATTTCCTGTATTTCACATTGTAATCTTCATGGTGGTGTATAAAGCTCTAGTGTTTGTTGAGAAACTCTATATTGATAAACACACAATATCTAGTGTGTCTTCCATTTGTGTGTCTGCCTTTTATAAGATCTGTTTATCATTTGTTGTTGGAGCAAAATTCCACAAAAAATCACAAATAATTGCAAAAATATATACATTAAAAAAAAAAACATAAAGCAAAGTTGAAATAATATAATTCCTTTAAAAGGAACTTCGACACTGGAGGCCATGAAGCCCATCAAAGCCTGTGCAATGGTTGCCAACACATGGTTGTTTTTCCGTGCTCTAGCCTTTTGAACGTTGAGCTTTGAGTAAGGAAGCAACAGTACCATTTTAAAATCTTTAGTATGACTCAGCGAAAGAGATGAAAATTACTTCAAGAGGCATGTTATAATCAAAATAAAAGACCAATAAGGAAGCCAGACACACCGACACACACACACACACACACACACACACACACACACACACACACACACACACACACACACACGGATATATTATGTACTGATTATCTTATTTGAACTTATGAGCAATTTACTGATTTCCCAACTGCCCGGATCATCAGCTGGGCACCGTTCTTCATCGAGGTTTCGATCCTTTCAGCCGAGAACCTCTCCAAATGGCGGATCCACAACCCCGGTCGCCGGTCCACATCGGTAGATTATTTCAAATCATGGAACCCACAACCTCAAAGTTGTGTCCAGAGAGTCAGTCAACACAGCGATACAATATCCTTATTCAAACTTATTTAATTATTACTTTTATTTGGAGTATTACTACATATGATTAACTTTAATCATACACCACTTGATATGATAATATATTAAGCGATAAACACTTTACCTTGTACACATGTCCATTCCACAGCACCTCCATCTAACCAACGACTCAAACTGTCATTCAAATATTCAAACTGTCATCACTAACCGATTTTAACATGCTGCACTGCATATCCAAGCAACCAACAAATTATTTTAATGCTCATTTATGATGTATTTTATAAATATTGATTTATTTACTTATTTATTTTAATTAATTAATTAATTTAACAGAACTGCATTTCCATACTGTGCTCCTGAGCCCTTATCTCCATGGTAGGCCTGGCAGGATAGCCTAGAGGTATGCACACTCATCAATGAGCTGTCTAGCCTCGGTTCAAATCCCGATCACCCAGCTATAAACTGTCATCCTGGTGTTTCTTAGGCAGGGCGAGGCATCAATGTGTGTGTGTCGCATTCCGATGGAGGTAAAACAGGCGTCCCGTCTTCTGGTATAAGTTGGTGGTCGTTAAAGATCCCACGGTCGGTGTCCTTTGTAGAGAATAGAATAGAAATGGACTAGCACCTTTAACAAATGCCAAAACTCCTGCGAAACTTACAAGGGTCACTGCATCAGCTGCACAATGATGCGACCAGCAGCCACAGGCTGTATACAAAATGAATAAATGAATGAATGTCCATGCACTCTCTGCTCCCTACAAATCTCCCTTGCAACCATCGAAACGGCTTGAACGATGCCCATGGTGTCGGTCCTGATCTGCGGACCAAGTCAGCCGGAGTAATTACTTCTATAATAACGCCCCCTTTAACACCCCACCTTCATCCTCTCCCAACAGAGCCCCTGCCTGCACGACACCACCCGCTGCGACCGCACGTCCACAAGCAGCCCGAGAAGACGACGCGCGTGCGCACCGTGCTGAACGAGAAGCAGTTGCACACGCTGCGCACGTGCTACGCGGCGAACCCGCGACCCGATGCGCTCATGAAGGAGCAGCTTGTGGAGATGACGAGTTTGAGTCCACGAGTCATCCGCGTCTGGTTTCAAAACAAGCGATGCAAAGACAAGAAGCGCAGCATCCTAATCAAGCAGATGCAGCAGCAAGGAGGTGACAAGACGGTAAGGGAATTAAATTTTGATGGCGATAACAATTGTCAGATTGTAAACAATAATGATTCAACAGAATAGTTTAGCAAAACAATTTTAGTTGTTGGGATTGAAACGGATTCAAATCGTTTGAAGGTATTGTACCAGCCGGTGCAGTTTTTGAAGGTGCTACTCTTTTTCTTCTGTGTGATCTAATAAGGCTCATAGAAGAGCTTGTACATGAACTGTATATTCTACTGGACAAGGAGGTTAGGAAACGTTAATGTACTTTTTACGTGAACTACAAGGACATTACTTACATTATAGGCGCCTGTTGTAGACAAAGATGGGCGTTCACCTGTGACCAGGCAAAACACCTGGGTGCATGAATTTGTTTGTAGTATCGGAGCCTCTACCCAGACAGCAACCACACTCTGACATAGCAAGCCGTGTAAACTGTAGTCAAGGAACCTCCAAGAAGACCGGGGCACTTGCTACCCGCAATCCAGGCAGGAATTTGCAATTTGTTCAGGGTGCCGGCGATAGCTTGCCTACCCTTCCTGACAAACACCGTGGGATATTTAACCTCCACCAACTAATGCTAACATACGGGACACCCAGTTTAACATCCATCCAAAGGATGGCACATTCTGTGACGTGACGCCCTACCTGCGAAGCACCAATCTGACAGTTTATAGACTAGTCGGGAATCAAACACAGACGAGACAGCTTAGAGGGAAGTGCACTGTCTCAGCACCTTCCTGTCTGACCAAGGACATTAAGGATAAGAGAGATATGAACAGTTATATGGGATTTGAACCTGGGATTCCAGTATCATGAGCTATGTCTTCAGATGGGAAATGCCAAATAGGCCGACTGCCGACGTGTTCTCATAGGCTTTGAAAAGCAACCTCCCACGCTTGAATTTGCTTTGTGTGAATGCTGAGGTTGTGATAGTGTCCTTCCAGGAGAAAAGATACAACAAAGAAAAGATATTATTCCAACATGTCTCAAGTGTGAGGTTGAACACCTCGTCTCATAGTAAGCAATTGTGTCAAAAGCTTATGGTCTTAAACTGCCATTGCGTTCCTCAATGAGATCCAGTGGCGAGCCTCTAATGCGAGATCATTTCAGATATATGTTACATCTACCCCTGACAGGTGGAATGTACTCTGGCTCTTTATGTTGTGTCAAAAGGGGCAGCCTCTGCACTCCATGATGTAGCAACACGATGGCAAGCTTGAGTTGGAAGAGAATATGTAGGAACGACTACACTTCGCAACACATAAGGGAAGAGACCACTTGTCCATAAGCGATTTTCAGACACTGATATCAAAGCTTATTATTTTAAAGTGCATCAGCATCATTAAATAGAAGAACCTGAGACAATTAAAACATAACCACATGGTTACTAAAGGAAATAGCACCCCCACCACCCCTCCCCCCTCCCCTCAACAACACTACACTCTTCCCCTCCTTCACTCACTTTATCATCTCTCATAACAAGTTGGGTCACCTGATCAAGATCCGGTTATTTCGTCTTTAGCAAAACATGAAGCAGATTGATGTTTAGAGGTATAGCAAAAATTAACCCAGGAGTGCAACATGGCAATGATGGGCCAAATGACCTCATTTCCTTGTGTGAGGTCATATGGGATTGTGCGAGACGATTACTTACACTTAATGTAGTCCCATGGAGACTGGACCCCAGGTATATTAATTTCCATTCTGCATATGGAATATAAATAATTAAATGTAGTCGGTTCGATTCCCGATAAATATAATTCACCTTCGAACGTGATGCGGAAGAGACAAGGCGCAAGCCAAGCTCCCACTCCTCCACCAGCCGATCAGCCAGAGAGACGTTATTTCTTGTTTTAACATTGATTTGATGACTGGACACTTTGTAAATCAATTTACAATCTGCATACGGAATATAAATACTTACTTAAATGCAATTGGTTCTATTCCCGCCAAATAATTAACCTTTGAACGCAACGCGAAAGTACAGATGTTACAAGCCAAGCTCCACCCCTCTCTTTGCCAAACTATATATTAACATGTATCTACATATATATATATATATATAGTATATAATTCCAGCAATCTGTGTGTGTGTGTGTGTGGTGTCTGTATGCGACCGCCGGTCCGAACTGATTGAAACTTGCCAGAATATTTCCGGGGCCGCGGATGTGCTTTTCAAGGTTTGATATTAATCGGACGAGCGGTCCCAAGTTACGGCCATCTGAAACCAATGACAGGACACGGTGCTATGACATCACGAATGACGTCACAATTAAGGTTTATTTATTTATTATTTTTTACACGATTGACGTCACAATTCTTCTTCTTCTTCGTTTGGTATGACATCACAATCGACGCTGGGGACCTTAGTATGTGCCTTTTCAAGGTTTGATATTAATCGGACAAGCGGTTCCCAAGTTACGGCCATTTATCTGTCAACCAATGACAAGACACGGTGCTAAAACATCACGAATGACGTCACAATTAATGTTTTTTTTTTTTTTTTTTGCATGATTGACGTCAATTCTTCTTCTTCTTCGTTTGGTATGACGTCACAATTGACGCTGGGTCTCGTGCTCGTCACAATTGACGCTGGGTCTCGAGAGCGAGTGTCTCGTGCTCCGCCACCCTGAGCGAGTGTCTCGTGCTCCGCCACCCTGAGCGAGTGTCTCGTGCTCCGCACCCCTGAGCGAGTGTCTCGTGCTCCGCCACCCTGAGCGGTGTTCTCGTGTCCCGCCACCCTGAGCGAGTGTCTCGTGCTCCGCCACCTGAGCGAGTGTCTCGTGCTCCGCCACCCTGCTGAGCGAGTGTCTCGTGCTCCGCCACCCTGAGCGAGTCTCTACTCCGCCACCCTGAGCGAGTGTCTCGTGCTCCGCCACCCTGGACGAGTGTCTCTGTGCTCCGCCACCCTGAGCGAGTGTTCTCGTGCTCCGCACCCTGAGCGAGTGTCTCGTGCTCCGCCACCCTGAGCGAGTGTTTCGTTCTCGACCCTGAGCGAGTGTCTCGTGCTCCGCCACCTGAGCGAGTGTTCTCATTGCCTCCACCCACCCTGAGCGAGTGTCTCGTGCTCCGCCACCTGAGCGAGTAGTTCGGGCTCCGCCACTCTGAGCGATGGTTCGTTGCTCCACCACCCTGAGCGAGTTGTTCGTGCTTCGTCATTCTGAGCGAGTTGTTGTGAAATCACACCCGATTTCCGAGCCGTGTGTAGTATGAACGTGTTTTCTAAATTACCGAGCCAATTTTTTTTGCACCCATCACATGCAGCTGTTTATAAAGAATAATGCTTGTGAACATATCCCTGAAACATCTATATAAATGCAACGTTGTTTTCGTTGAAAGCTACTTGAGGTTTCTAAGTTATATGCAGCAAGTACTGTAGTTGGTAATCACATGGACTGCAACCTGCCGATTCCCGAAAAATTGCCGATATCGGCCAAGCGTGTGTGTGTGTGTGTGTGTGTGTGTGTGTGTGTGTGTGTGTGTGTGTGTGTGTGTGTGTGTGTGTGTGTGTGTGTGTATATACATATCTGTCTCTGTCTCTGGACATATCCGGACGGTGGTAATGTCTGGATGGGGTTTGTCTCCGGATGTGTTCGGGCAGGGTTTGTCTCTGGATGTCTCCGAGTGGTGTTTGTGTCCAGCCAGTTTGGCTCCGGACGCGTCTGGGCATTGTTTGTCTCCAGACGCATCCGGGCGGTGTTTGCCTCCAGATATCTTGGCTCTGGACATGTCCGGGCGGTATTTATGTCTGGACGGGAGTTTGTCTCCGGACCATGTTTATAGTATGACGGTAGAAAATGGACTTCAGACATTATTTTGTTTCCATCTTCACTGTTATTCTATGCAGAATCATTTTGATGAGACGGTATGAAAAAAGAGAGAGATGATAGTGTCTTCCAGGAGAAAAGATACAACAAAGAAAAGATATTATTCAACATGTCTCAAGTGTGGGTAACACCTCGTCTCATAGTAAGCAATTGTGTCAAAAGCTTATGGTCTTAAACTGCCATTGCGTTCCTCAATGAGATCCAGTGGCGAGCCTCTAATGCGAGATCATTTCAGATATATGTTACATCTACCCCTGACAGGTGGAATGTACTCTGGCTCTTTATGTTGTGTCAAAAGGGGCAGCCTCTGCACTCCATGATGTAGCAACACGATGGCAAGCTTGAGTTGGAAGAGAATATGTAGGAACGACTACACTTCGCAACACATAAGGGAAGAGCCCATTGTCCATAAGCGATTTTCAGACACTGATATCAAAGCTTATTATTTTAAAGTGCATCAGCATCATTAAATAGAAGAACCTGAGACAATTAAAACATAACCACATGGTTACTAAGGAAATAGCACCCCCACCACCCCTCCCCCTCCCCTCAACAACACTACACTCTTCCCCTCCTTCACTCACTTTATCATCTCTCATAACAAGTTGGGTCACCTGATCAAGATCCGGTTATTTCGTCTTTAGCAAAACATGAAGCAGATTGATGTTTAGAGGTATAGCAAAAATTAACCCAGGAGTGCAACATGGCAATGATGGGCCAAATGACCTCATTTCCTTGTGTGAGGTCATATGGGATTGTGCGAGACGATTACTTACACTTAATGTAGTCCCATGGAGACTGGACCCCAGGTATATTAATTTCCATTCTGCATATGGAATATAAATAATTAAATGTAGTCGGTTCGATTCCGCGATAAATATAATTCACCTTCGAACGTGATGCGGAAGAGACAAGGCGCAAGCCAAGCTCCCACTCCTCCACCAGCCGATCAGCCAGAGAGACGTTATTTCTTGTTTTAACATTGATTTGATGACTGGACACTTTGTAAATCAATTTACAATCTGCATACGGAATATAAATACTTACTTAAATGCAATTGGTTCTATTCCCGCAAATAATTAACCTTTGAACGCAACGCGAAAGTACAGATGTTACAAGCAAAGCTCCCCCCTCTCTTTGCCAAACTATATATTACATGTATCTACATATATATATATATATATATATATATATATATATATATATATAATATATAATATATATATATATAATTCCAGCAATCTGTGTGTGTGGTGTGTGTGTGTGTCTGTATGCGACCGCCGTCCGAACTGATTGAAACTTGCCAGGAATATTTCCGGGGCCGCGCGGATGTGCCTTTTCAAGGTTTGATATTAATCGGACGAGCGGTTCCCAAGTTACGGCCATCTGTAAACCAATGACAGGACACGGTGCTATGACATCACGAATGACGTCACAATTAAGGTTTATTATTTATTTATTTTTTACACGATTGACGTCACAATCTTCTCTTCTTCGTTTGGTATGACATCACAATCGACGCTGGGGACCTTAGTATGTGCCTTTTCAAGGTTTGATATTAATCGGACAAGCGGTTCCCAAGTTACGGCCATTTATCTGTCAACAATGACAAGACACGGTGCTAGGACATCACGAATGACGTCACAATTAATTTTTTTTTTGTTTTTTTTTTGCATGATTGACGTCAATTCTTCTTCTTCTTCGTTTGGTATGACGTCACAATTGACGCTGGGTCTCGTGCTGTCACAATTGACGCTGGGTCTCGAGAGCGAGTGTCTCGTGCTCCGCCACCCTGAGCGAGTGTCTCGTGCTCCGCCACCTGAGCGAGTGTCTCGTGCTCCGCCACCCTGAGCGAGTGTCCTCGTGCTCCGCCACCCTGAGCGAGTGTCTCGTGCTCCGCCACCCGGAGCGAGTGTCTCGTGCTCCGCCACCCTGAGCGAGTGTCTCGTGCTCCGCCACCCTGAGCGAGTGTCTCGTGCTCCGCCACCCTGAGCGAGTGTCTCGTGCTCGCCACCCTGAGCGAGTTCCTGTACTCCGCCACCTGAGCGAGTGTCTCGTGCTCCGCCACCTGAGCGAGTGTCTCGTGCTCCGCCACCCTGAGCGAGTGTCTCGTGCTCCGCACCTGAGCGAGTGTCTCGTGCTCCGCCCCTGAGCGAGTGTCTCGTGCTCTGCCACCTGAGCGAGTGTCTCGTGCTCGCCACCTGAGCGAGTGTTCTGCTCCCCACCCTGAGCGAGTGTCTCGTGCTCCGCCACCCTGAGCGATAGTTGGGCTCCGCACTCTGAGCGAGGGTTCGTGCTCCACCACCTGAGCGAGTTGTTCGTGCTTCGTCATTCTGAGCGAGTTGTTGTGAAATCACACCCGATTTCCGAGCCGTGTGTAGTATGAACGTGTTTTCTAAATTACCGAGCCAATTTTTTTTGCACCCATCACATGCAGCTGTTTATAAAGAATAATGCTTGTGAACATATCCCTGAAACATCTATATAAATGCAACGTTGTTTTCGTTGAAAGCTACTTGAGGTTTCTAAGTTATATGCAGCAAGTACTGTAGTTGGTAATCACATGGACTGCAACCTGCCGATTCCCGAAAAATTGCCGATATCGGCCAAGCGTGTGTGTGTGTGTGTGTGTGTGTGTGTGTGTGTGTGTGTGTGTGTATATACATATCTGTCTCTGTCTCTGGACATATCCGGACGGTGGTAATGTCTGGATGGGGTTTGTCTCCGGATGTGTTCGGGCAGGGTTTGTCTCTGGATGTCTCCGAGTGGTGTTTGTGTCCAGCCAGTTTGGCTCCGGACGCGTCTGGGCATTGTTTGTCTCCAGACGCATCCGGGCGGTGTTTGCCTCCAGATATCTTGGCTCTGGACTGTCCGGGCGGTATTTATGTCTGGACGGGAGTTTGTCTCCGGACCATGTTTATAGTATGACGGTAGAATGGACTTCAGACATTATTTGTTTCCATCTTCACTGTTATTCTATGCAGAATCATTTTGATGAGACGGTATGAATCGTAATTACACTCCACCGCACGTCTGCCTTCTTTTCCTCTCACCTCATCCTGTCTTCCATTCCCCACCCCTCCTCGCTTCCCTCCCTCTCTCTCCTTTTCTGTCCACCTCTTCACTCTTCCTGCTCTCTCTACCCCTTTCCCCCTTCTTTTTCTCACTCCCCCTTTCGTATTACCGTCAGCGAGGCGACGGGTGGTATTTGCTATGTATATATATATAATATTATATATATATATATTATATATATATATATATTGTTACGGCTGTGGAAATTCGCAGAGCACCATATAGGTCCTTAGATCAGTTATGTCGATAAGTCTGTGTTCAGATAGATTTCCCCACTGATGTCTAAGGGAATTATTCGTGTAACCGGGATGTGAATCTTCAGTTAGCCGTTTTTCTTTTGCTATCGTTAGTTTTGGACCAACTGCTTTACAACAACCACCTCCACCACCAACATCGCTCTGACCAACCGCTTCACAACAACCACCTCCACCAACATCGCTCTGACCAACCGCTTCACAACAACCACCTCCACCACCAACATCGCTCTGACCAACCGCTTCACAACAACCACCTCCACCACCACATCACTCTCATCAACCGCTTCACAACAACACCTCCACCACCACATCGCTCTGATCAACCGCTTCACAACAACCACCTCCACCACCAACATCGCTCTCACACAGCCGCCCTCACACAACCACCTTCTCCACAGCGACAACCACAGCCACCATCTCGTAACCGCATCTCCCCCAATACCCAACAACGAAACAACATCGCTTCACCTTCAACTCCGCGGCGCCGCCACCTTTGCGCGGCCACGGCAAGATCGCTGCAAACAAACGTGGGGGTTTCCTTGTTGCCAGCGGACGGTGATTTCTACTACGTCCGCTCTCCTTCAGCGTCGATGATCTCTACCACGTCCGCTCGCTCCAAGCTTCGCCTTGGAATTCAAATCAGGAATCAAGAGGGGCGGAGCCAGTGGGGTCAGAGGGGAAAGAGCGGAGATCAAACCTCGCCTCACGAACCCTATAAAAAGGCGCGCAGAGCGCCAGTTCAGGCAGTCGGTTGGGGTTTGGAGCGGTGTGAAGAGCGGAGTTCGAGTCCAGTGGAGGCAGTGGAAGTCCGGGTTCGCTGAGGAGACGGAGTTGGAGCACAGCAGGCCAGCCGTGCCACGCGGAACTGCGTGTTCGTGTGGGACGTGGGAGAGCCGGAGAGAGGTCGCCAGCCAGCATCAAACGGTCCGCGGTGATCGGGCTTCGGGACAGTCCGAGCAGCGCTGAGGGACGGACGGGCTCTTAAAGAGAGCATCAACTCTGAAAGAGCAAAAGACCCGTTCGTTCTCTGAGGCGTTGCCGGCTGGGCCCGAATCACCAGGCCGTCAGACGAGGCCTGGGCCGGACCGCGGTCACGACAGCTGCCGTGGGGACGGGACGTCGCGGGTCGCCCCAGCGAGGTGAAGGTAACCAGCGCGGCCTCGCGGAGCCTCTGCGATTATCACAGCTCCGTGTAAATAAAGACCCAAGAGGTCCAGTCTACCCTCGTCTGTCCTGGGGTTTTTCCTTGCTTTTGAATGAACGTTGTGGCGCCATGTCCGTAAGTAGAACTGTATAAGTGTACGTAATTAATAGAACGGTGGTAGTTATTTTTCTTGCTCGTCGTCTTGTCCCTACCCCCATTCATTATGTGCTTGTACAGTGTATTGCTTTTGTTTGCCTCACCTGATTACGTGCATGCCTGCATATGTGCTTATTCAATAAATGTGCTTGTTTAAATGTTAACCCGTTCGTGTGTCCTTTTCCCTGCATTGAACTGCCGTATTGAGTTCGGAATAGTAGCTGGCTTTTTAATAGCCGATAAAGTGATCGGGTCCAACGGGGCTGCGCGATAAATACCCGCTCGGTTATCCCAAACGAAGCGAGCTGCTTAAGCGGCTCGTTTCCAAGCGGCCCGTTGAGGTACAGTCTCTCGGGAGTCTGCCCGCGCGATTAATTAGGTATACAGTCAACCCCCGCTTCATCGCGGTTCACCTATCGCGCCCGGTTCATCGCGGGTTTTCCCTTGGAACGTAACTAATTTTTTCTGCGGATTCCCCGGTACATCGCGGTAATAATGTATAAAATATAAATTATTTAAGCAATAAATTATAACGCGTGGTGCTTGACCAGTCACACAACGCACGAGACAAAGTTTCGCTTGTGAACTTCGAAGATTTTCTACGTTTTTTCTCCAAGCCCCACGATGGCGCCCAAACGCCCTGCACCTTCGAAGATTTCTGGCAAGGAACCGAAGCGCCAGAGGAAGGTCCTGGGACGCTCCAGGAGAAGGTTAAGGTAAAGGTGCTCGATATATGCTTCGGGAAGGAAAAAGGTTTGCCGCCGTTGGACGAGCATTGCTCATACCCAGCACCTCAAAACCGACCAGACCAGATTAGTCGATCTCCGGCACCTCAAACCCAATCACTGCCAAACCGACCAGACCAGACCAGTCGATCTCCGGCACCTCAAACCCACTCACTGCCAAACCGACCAGACCAGACCAGTCGATCTCCGGCACCTCAAACCCACTCACTGCCAAACCGACCAGACCAGTCGATCTCCGGCACCTCAAACCCATCACTGCCAAACCGACCAGCCCAGTCGATCTCCGGCACCTCAAACCCACTCACTGCCAAACCGACCAGACAGTCGATCTCCGGCACCTCAAACCCAATCACTGCCAAACCGACCAGACCAGACGAATCAATTTTTTGGGGAGGCGTCCATTCATCGCGGATTTTCACTTAGCGCGGGGAGGTTTGGACGTAACCCCGCGAGAAACGGGGGATTACTGTATCGACAATTCGGCGATTGACCCTGTCGCGCGCGGTAGAATATTGACTAGGCTTGGTGTGCTTAAAAACACACCCGTGGCTGGTTTCCGGCGTTGATCCGGAAAGCCGCGACTGGATTGTCGGTTCGGTGGGCGAAGCGGCCGCTATTGGTTAAACGCGGTCGTTCGCACGCCGCGGGCGAAAATCTACAACATATTATATATATATATATATATATATATATATATATTA
>CM068961.1:116191113-116201685 GCA_035128595.1 Eptatretus atami | reverse complement strand
TCGTATTAACACTCCACCGCACGTCTGCCTTCTTTTCCTCTCACCTCATCCTGTCTTCCATTCCCCCACCCTCCTCGCTTTCCTCCCTCCCTCTCTCTTTTCTTTCCACCTCTTCACTCTTCCTGCTCTCTCTACCCTTTCCCCCTTCTTTTTCTCACTCCCCTTTCGTATTACCGTCAGCGAGGCGACGGGTGGTATTTGCTAGTATATATATATATATATTATTATATTATATATATATATATATATATATTGTTACGGCTGTGGAAATTCGCAGAGCACCATATAGGTCCTTAGATCAGTTATGTCGATAAGTCTGTGTTCAGATAGATTTCCCCACTGATGTCTAAGGGAATTATTCGTGTAACCGGGATGTGAATCTTCAGTTAGCCGTTTTTCTTTTGCTATCGTTAGTTTGGACCAACTGCTTTACAACAACCACCTCCACCACCACACATCGCTCTGACAACCGCTTCACAACAACCACCTCCACCAACATCGCTCTGACCAACGCTTCACAACAACCACCTCCACCACCAACATCGCTCTGACCAACCGCTTCACAAAAACACTCCACCACCAATCACTCTCATCAACCGCTTCACAACAACACTCCACCACCAACATCGCTCTGATCAAACCGCTTCACAACAACCACCTCCACCACAACATCGCTCTCCACAGCCGCCCTCACACACCCATTCTCACAGCGACAACACAGCCACCATCTCGTTAACCGCATCTCCCCCAATACCCAACAACGAAACAACATCGCTTCACTTCAACTCCGCGGGCGCGCACCTTTGCGCCGGCCACGGCAAGATCGCTGCAAACAAACGTGGGGGTTTCCTTGTTGCCAGCGACGGTGATTTCTACTACGTCCGCTCTCCTTCAGCGTCGATGATCTCTACCACGTCCGCTCGCTCCAAGCTTCGCTTGGAATTCAAATCAGGAAATCAAGAGGGGCGGAGCAGTGGGGGTCAGAGGGGAAGAGCGGAGATCAAACCTCGCCTCACGAACCTATAAAAAGGCGCGCAGAGCGCCAGTTCAGGCAGTCGGTTGGGGTTTGGAGCGTGTGAAGAGCGGAGTTCGAGTCCAGTGGAGGCAGTGGAAGTCCGGGTTCGCTGAGGAGACGGAGTTGGGAGCACAGCAGGCCAGCCGTGCCACGCGGAACTGCGTGTTCGTGTGGGACGTGGGGAGAGCCGGAGAGAGGTCGCCAGCCAGCATCAAACGGTCCGCGGTGATCGGGCTTCGGGACAGTCCGAGCAGCGCTGAGGGACGGACGGGCTCTTAAAGAGAGCATCAACTCTGAAAGAGCAAAAGACCCGTTCGTTCTCTGAGGCGTTGCCGGCTGGGCCCGAATCACCAGGCCGTCAGACGAGGCCTGGGCCGTATATATATATATAAATAATAGAAACATGAGGAGTGTGATGAGCACTCCGCTGATCCCCATTGGACACAGTCCACACCAAAGCGTCGCCTCCAACACAGAGGCTTCGGCCGGGTGACCCTGTCAAAGAGACAAAAATTATGTGGTCATCATCAGTTAAACATCAAACGGAACCACCGATCTGGATTTCAGGCTTGTATGTCCTCATCAGGATATTGATCTATATATCTATATATCTATATATTTAGATATTTATTTATCTATATATTTTCATATACCTGTATATATGTATATATGATGCACTCACTACCTGGTTATGATGTCACACAGTTCCTCAAATGACTTTCTGTGTTTGTTCAATACATATGTAATAGAGAAAATAGGATAGCACGTAGGCTATATTTTATGCAATATGGACGATTCATAAGGAATGGAAAACTCTGAACTTGTTATAAAAGCTCATCTATATTTGAAATACATGAAGGTCGCCTTATTATTATCCTCACCCGAAGGGTAATGATTATGTGGGATAGCACGTAGGCTATATTTTATACAATATGGACGATTCATAAGGAATGGAAAACTCTGAACTTGTTATAAAAGCTCACCTATATTTGAAATATACGTAGGTCACCTTATTATTATCCTCACCCGAAGGGTAATGACTATGTGGATGTGCGTGTATGCAGATCTATTTTATTATCGATCATTCATTCTCAGATCAAACACAACCTATTTACCCCAATGATACTTTGTCGTGAAAAACTCTCCATTATTTTTTTTCAATAATGAAAATGGAACAAAGTTGTCCAATTTAACCACAACAACTGAAAAATGCACAGATTCTCTACAGCATCTACGGCCAGGACAAATTGTGTTTTGAGATACTATGCAGCGCACCTCAGAGGCTCAGACCGTGTGATCGGTGTGATGGGCTTGGCCAGCTTGCCTGAGCGACTGTTGGCATAGCTCGACAAATTTGTCTAATTAAGCCACAAGTTGATTCTATCTATCTATAATTCCAGCAATGTGTGTGTGTGCGTGTGTGTGTGTCTGTGACCGCTGTTTCTCGACAACCACTGGTCCGATCTAATTGAAAAGAGAGAGATGGAGTAAAATAGGAGATTGAGGACAACAACGAGATTGGAGAGGAAGAACGAGAGGAACAATGGATAGAAAACAAAAAGAACATGAAGCGAGGTTGACCAATTGAAAGAAAAAGCAAGGCTGGAGTGCGAAGAGGTAGAACAAAGAACAGCGAATGAAACACAAAGGGAAATTAACCACATGAAGAAAACCATGAAACTGCAGAAGGAAAGACAGGAGAAGAAACAAGGAAGAGTAATGAGACAGCAGCACTGAAACACAGAAGGAGATTAACCAAATGAAGCAACCATGAAACTGGAGAAGGAAGGACAGGAGAGGAAACAAGGAAGAGTAATGAGAGAAAGCGAATGAAACACAGGAAGGAAATGAGCCAATTGAAGAAACGATGAATTGGAAAGTGAGAAGCATGAGGAGAGTGGGAGAGAAAAAAACTATACGAGTTTGAAATTAATGAACTGAAGGAGAGAGTAAATGAAATCCAGAGAGATGGAAAAACTCCAGAAAGAAACAGAAACTAATAGATGTATAGAGACCAGGGAGATAGAGAAAATAGAGGAGAGACTGCATGATAATGACGGGTTAAAGGAACAGAACACACACACACAGAAGTAGTGGAGGATGATGGGGAGCTCGCGGACTGGGTGGAGACCCGGTGTGAGCAGCTGGATGCGCGCTCCAGGAACGAGGGGAGGGAGTGCCCCCTTGAAGCGAATCACGACCAGGTGGGTTCGGTCGTGCCAAGCGGAGTTGAGGGGACGAGTGCTGTGGATAGGTGCACGTGTAGCTTGGGGGTATAGAGGCCCCGGAACCCTTGTGGGACACGAATCCCAGTGTGTGGTGCAGGGGTGCGCGTTTGCGAGCGTGCGAGATGCGTGCTTTCCGGCACGCATGGTGTGAGAGGACCCCCTGTGCAAGTGAAGGTTGGGTGTGAGTGAGAGGGTCCGTGTTAGGGAGACCGTGTGTGTGAGGTCTCTGTATGTGAGGGAGATGTCGGTGGGCATGCGCAAGCATGCAGCCGGTCTCCCGTATAGAAGTGAGTGTGTTGGAGTGGAGTCTGTGCGTCGTAACACGAAGGTGTGCGTGGGTTGGAGCGACGACGACGGCGACAGAGGGACAGAAGCCGGGTAGCGGCTGTAGCTGTATTGGGACCGTGCCGGGTTCACCAGCAGCGAGCGCGAGGTCCGTGCTGTGCAGCGCACGAGACCCCACGTGCTCGCTTGCGGGAGTGAAGCCCGGTCCGGAAACGCCAGCGGTGGATTTGCCGATCCGCGGACGGACAAAGGTTAGGCAGGATAACGGATTTGGACGGACGGTTCTCCACGCGAGCTTGTGTTAAGCTCCAACGGGCAGAGCACATGTGTTCGCGTGGGGAGCCCCTCGGAGTGCGAGGTTTGCTTTTGGGGTGCGCAGGTGACGTCATGGCTGCACGTGGGGTTGGAATCCGGCAGGAGGGTATCCCTGCCGGATGGTACCGTCCAAAAGGGACGAGGACACGTGCAGCTGCATGACGTCACGGCAAGGTGCAAAGTGCGCGAGCTGTGAGTTGCCGCGCTGGTGCTGCGCATAATTGGAAAACAAAATTAAACAAGCAAGCCTCGCTTTCGGGTGAACAGGATCCCTGGGCAAGGGGTGAAAGACCCCTTACCAGGGCACAGGATGGAACTAGCTAGGGGGAAGGGTTAGTGATAGTTAGACCGGCTCCATGGGGCAGGGGAAGTCCTCATGGGCCCGTGGAATGGATTAGGTAGAGGTTGTAGCAGATTTAGGTTTGGAAATGGATTTTTGAGGATTTGAGGACAGAGACAGATTTGGATGTGTAGCAGGGACGTAGCTTAGCTACGTAGTGTTAAATGGAACGTGCTATAGTGTAGGGACGACGTGGGAGCACGAGGTAGTTAGGGAGGTAGATAGAAGGATGGCAGGATTCAGCGGTGTGTGTTGAAGAGTTGGAAAGTTGTGAGGTGAGTACATGATGAGTGAGTGAGGCCAGCGGGTCTGTTTGAGTGGAGCGAATTGGAATGCAGGTGCGATGAGTGATTGGGGGAGGAGTGACTCCGCCAGGGACCCCGGGGTCAGTGTAAAGTGAGTTAGCTGGGTTAGTCAAATGAAAATGGAGGTCGTTTTGTTGTTGTGGGAATGTAGGCTCGATACCATTTGGAGGGTGCAGGAGCCCTGTTGACGGCTGGGAGCGTGGCTGCGAACGGTGAGTATCGCTGAGTGGGTACCCGGGCACGGCTAGTCGGCCGTGGTAGGCCAAGGCATGGGGCCGGGTTAGCGTAGTGGCACGGGTGCGCCGCTTTGGTGCGGGGCCGGGGCGCCGTTAGCCGCGTGGGCAGTGTCGGGGCACGGGTGACCCTCGGAAAGGGCCCGGGGCGCCAGCCTGCCACGTGTGGGTTTCAGGGAGTTGCCATGGGGGACTCCCGGTGTTTAGGGAGCTGGTAGGCTCGGAGGCAGTGTAGTGCCCGGGGGTGCCATCGTAGGGGATTCGGCAGAGGGTCGTGCCTGCAAAGGAGCCACGCGTCCCAGCCACGAAACCGTGCAAGGGCACGAGGGAAAATTGGAGGGCGAGGCCCGAAACTGTAAGGTCACCAACACAGGGCGACGGGAATCTGGGTTTTTAGAACCAATAGATTAAGCGAGAGGCGCTTGTTGAAAGCCCGGGGTAGTTTAACAGTTAAATGGATAGGGTAGATTAGGAAGTGTACCCCTCCGCACCATCCATCCCTTCGCTCTCGTTGTGGGCCGCTGGACCCACTTTGGGTTAGATCGCTGAGATCTGGGGAGCCATCCTGAGGCTTCATTGGGCCTCGGCACAGGACGCTAGCTCTCCCTTATTCCCCTCCGGGTAGGAACGTAGGGGTTGGGAGTAGGCTAGGAGACGAGATGGTTAGCCGAACAAGGACGATAAAGGGGGTTAGGGACGATTTGTAGTGGGGAAGTAGGGAAGTGAAAATAAAAACAACAAAAAAATTAGTTGGGGCTAAATTGGTTTTTTGACAAATTAAGGGGTGGTATGGACAGTGACGGCAAAGGCGATAGGTGGGAGGAGACAGTAGGTAGGTCCGAGCCCGCCTTCTGCGAGTGGCCAGCACCACCGTACCCTCACCAACCTGCACTGCACGGCAAGAGGCCGGCCAACTTCATCGGCTGGCTGTTGTTTGCTGCAAGGCCTGTGCCGGCCGGATCGTCCACGGCTGTTTTGTTCTTCAAGGCCTGTGCCGGCCAGTTCGTCTGCGGCTGTGTTTGCCTGCAACGGCCTAGTTCTGCGGGCTGTGTATGCCTTGCCTGTTCGCCTTGGCCATGCCATGCCCACTGCCCACATCGTCATTTTGCCCCGTTCAGTTGCTTTGCCCCCCGTCATTTCCATGCGCGCCAGGATCGTCACAACAGTTTGCAAGCTGCAGGAACTGTCTGTTGGCAGCTGCAACACGGGCCTGCAGTGCGGCCCGTGCACCGGTTTTCTTTTGACTTTTGCCTTTTTCCTGCAGAGTTCATTGATCCTGGGCCATGGTTTAGTGTAACATTTATAAGGTTAAGGTGTTAAGTTGTGTATTGTAAATTTGAGTGCGCCCCCGGCATGTATGTCTTAGCGCCGGCAATTTTATTTAAGTCGTCCGTATGAGTGAGTTTGTTTAGTTAGTTACTCAGCCCTCAGGTTATTTATTTTGGGACACGAATACCATGAATGTCGCACTCAGGGATCCGTAGGTAAAACGTACTAGGGGAACTACACATGATGGACACCGATAATTTGACGACGGGACGAGTCTGTAAAAAGGGAGGGGGTAGTGTTACGGCTGTGGAAATTCGCGAACACCATCCAGGTCCCATAGGTGAGGTATTTCTGAAGTACATGTGTAGTTAGCTCCAAACCCGTTGTATAGAGGGAATTAATGTGATTCATTCGGGCTGGATCCTTTGAGTTAGGCGTTTTTTCTGTTCTACCTTTGTTTTGAGCCAACCAACCAACAACAACAACAACGCCAGCAGCCACACCTACCTTCACCACTCGCTACCGCAAACCTACATCACCGCCATTCCAAACAGCACCATGGCCATCGGACACCGCCGAAAACCCTCCACCACCTTTCCTACGGCCACTCCCGCACCACCTGTGGACACCGAGCGTCGGGCCATCTTCACGACACACGCGAGCCGGAGTGCAGATGGCGGTTTTCCGAGGAGAATCGGATCAGGAATGCTACACGCCCACATCTGATCCATCCAATTAGGAAGCACGGGGCGGCTTGGCCCCGCCTCCAGACGCGCCTGAGGGAATCGGGATATGCAAATTTGAGGATCAGGAAAGATGCACGCCCTTTTTCTCCATCCAATCGGCGAGCGTGGCTCCGCCCCTGAGGTCGTTTGGATCCGAGAATTTGCATATGGTGGGTTCCTGGAGCCGATAAAAGACGAGCGCAAGGCGAATCGTGGCAGAAGTGGCAGATGAGTACGGAGGCGAACGTACGGAGGCGAACGGCTACGGAGGCGAACGGCTACGGAGGCGAACGGCTGCGGGAGGAGATCGGCTGAGGAGAACCTGGAGGCTCGGGTCCGGGACGAGGAAGTCAGCGACGAGGTCGCGTTGAATCGCGCATCGCGGGACTCGAGCAAGCCAGCCATACTCCCTCCCAGAGCATCAACAATTCCCCTTTCCCCCGCCTGAGAGAGTGCGACAAGGGGGCCCGTTCCCACTTTACACCAGCAGGTGCCCCGAAACCGCCGTGCAGCGACATTTGCGGCTCGCCACGAGGGCGCGGGTAGGACCCTTCGGTCTCGTGGACCTGGCCGTCATCCAGGTTCCACGCGCATTAGGCCCACGGGCGCAGTCTGACTCCCTTGCCTTTGAGGGGTCTTTCTTTGCTTAGGTGTGAATGCGTGTTGTGGCGCCGTGTCTTGTAAGTAGAAACTGTATAAGTGTTGCCGAGTGTTCGCGTTTAGTCGGTCGTAGCTCTGCGTTGCTTGCATTATTGTTTTTGTCTTAAATTGATATATGTGCATTTGCTAATTGTGGCTGTAAATACGTGCTATATGTGTGCTCTATGTGTGTGTGAATTAAATGTGCTTACTTGTTGAACTGTGCCCGTTTCGCTTCGTCTTTTCTTTAATTGAACCTCCATCTTGCTTCACGTAAAAGGGTTCGTAGTGGGCTGGATACGCCCGATAATTAATCAGGCCGTCGAGGCGACGATAACACCGCTCGGTTATCCCGATAGCAAGGAACGGGCGCTTAGGCGGATCGTGTCCGAAGTCGGCCTGTGGCGAGGTACAATCCCTCGGTAGGTTACCCGCGCGGGTAATTAGGTATCGACTTTCGGCGATTCACCCTATTCCGCGCGGGAGAATGCGACTGGGTTGTGGTGAGGCCGAAAGGTCCACCCGTGTCTGGATCCCGGCTTAGCCGGGAGGGTCACGACTGAATTGTCCGTCCGGTGGGCGAAGCGGTCGCGATTCGAGTCACGTGGCCGATCGCACGCGACGGCGCGAATTCGCAATAATTTAATAGAGAAAATAGGATAGCACGTAGGCTATATTTTATGCAATATGGACGATTCATAAGGAATGGAAAACTCTGAATTGTTATAAAAGCTCATCTATATTTGAAATACATGAAGGTCGCCTTTTTATTATCCTCACCCGAAGGGTAATGATTATGTGGGATAGCACGTAGGCTATATTTTATACAATATGGACGATTCATAAGGAATGGAAACTCTGAACTTGTTATAAAAGCTCACCTATATTTGAAATATACGTAGGTCACCTTATTATTATCCTACCCCGAAGGGTAATGACTATGTGGATGTGCGTGTATGCAGATCTATTTTATTATCGATCATTCATTCTCAGATCAAACACAACCTATTTACCCCAATGATACTTTGTCGTGAAAAACTCTCCATTATTTTTTTTCAATAATGAAAATGGAACAAAGTTGTCCAATTTAACCACAACAATGAAAAATGCACAGATTCTCTACAGCATCTACGGCCAGGACAAATTGTGTTTTGAGATACTATGCAGCGCACTCAGAGGCTCAGACCGTGTGATCGGTGTGATGGGCTTGGCCAGCTTGCCTGAGCGACTGTTGGCATAGCTCGACATTTGTCTAATTAAGCCACAAGTTGATTCTATCTATCTATAATTCCAGCAATGTGTGTGTGTGCGTGTGTGTGGTGTCTGTGACCGCTGTTTCTCACAACCACTGGTCCGATCTAATTGAAACTTGCCAGATATATTGCTGAGGACCTGAGGATGTGCCTTTTCAAGATTTGATATTAATCGGACAAGTGCTTCCCAAGTTATGGCCATTTATTTACCAACCAATGACAAGACACGTTTCTGCGTGGGCGTGGCCGATGGGGAAAGGGAACCTCAGCCGCGTTCCCCATTACGGGTGACAACGTACGGACTTCCGGAGAGTGATGACTTCGAGTATTCTAATAATTTCTCGATTTCTTATGCGCATTTATAGATAAACACAATGCCCAAGTTATGATCGTTTTAATTAGACGGTGCATAAATTTCGGTAACATCAGAGTGAGCTGGTATGCTCCGAACCAGGAAGTAAATTTTTTTTTTGCACGAACGTTTTTTTTTTTCTCTTCTATTCTCTGTGTTTTTCCTTGCGACAACATTGCGAAAAGGCAAAATACGTTGGCGCTAATTGAATAATTGGCCATTAAAATAATTGCGAATAATCGTAACTGCGATATGCGAACTTCCGGGCCACCGACGTACGGGCCTTGAGAGCGAAGAAACGGCCTGTGTAGTTGTTGTTTCTTGGCCGCGGTTTGAAGTTTTTTTTTTTTTTTACGGGCACGTGCTAGTATTTTGAATCTTATATATTATTTCCGAGTTTGTGGTTTCGTGTCGCGCTATCTTGGACTTTGTTCTGCGCTCGAGTAACGTGATATTCGGCTTACATTATCTCAAAGACCATATGAGTGCATGGTACAAAAAAAGTAAATAAAATGGTTCTGAAACAGTGAAATCGTTTTCCACTTACTGCATTAAAGTAAAATTACTACTGATACTCTGCATCAGTTCCTTTCTCAAACATACCCACCCCAACATGTCGTGCAGAGCGCGGGTTATGCTAGTGTGAATTAGGTCCAAGTTGGCACATCCACTCCTAATGATGTGTTTTTGTCTGCACTCGATTTACTGTAATCAATATTGTTCATTCCAAGGGGTTTGGAAATTTACGTCACACACAACACACACACACACACACACACACACACACACACACACACACACACACAACACACACACACACACACACACCACACACATTTGTGCAGAAATGAAACATGGTTATAAATGTAACATAAAATGCATGTGATGCCACAAATTAAAACGTTTTAATCTATCAGGGGGCCACACTCAGTGACTTCTTGTATGAAATGGTCACCTTGACAAATACCCAGGTGAGGCTCCTCCTCAAACGTTCTGTCTTGTTTGTTACTCACGCTATTGCTGTATGCCAGGCTGTGAGTATCGCTCCAGTGATACCGTCTGTGTTTGTTTGTCAGCAGAATAACTGGGCAACGAGGGAAGCTAGAATTGCTAAATTTGACACATAGTTTCATATTGTGAATGTCTTAGACGTGTTAAACTTTGAGGTTAGTGCTCTCAAGGGGGCACTATGGAGGTGGGGGGTTGTATTGCACGCAGACAAAACAATGGTGTGAGTCAAAACCTCCATTGAGTGAGTTCTAATCTCTTATGGTTTTGTAGCATTTGATAAATGAGCGGACAAAGACTTTCTGCTTGGATAAATTTTGATATGGCCCCAGTTTGGGGTTTGTAATATTGCCTACCTGCATCGGTTGGATATTAATAATGTCTCATGCAAAGGGTGACCCTTTAGGTCAGTAATGCCATTTGACAAATCAAATCTGTAACTATAAGTGTGTGTGTGTTGTGTGTGTGTGTGTGTGTGTGGTGTGTGTGTGTGTGTGTGGTGTGACTTCATTTTAAAATGGTACTGTTGAAAAGCGAGTAATCAATTTACTTGAACAAAATGGGTATCTGTTTAGTCATAGAGATGACTGTTTAAAAAACCTGTT
>CM068961.1:116165905-116176604 GCA_035128595.1 Eptatretus atami | reverse complement strand
GCTCCAGACGGCATTGTTCCCACTAAATGCCAAAACTATTCAACACAGAAGGCATGTTGATGTGATCGGCGTGCGGGCAAAATCAAAACAAGTGGAGTGTTGACGAGCATCCTCAATCCCATTGGATCACCTCCAACCAAAGCACTCACCTCCAACACAGAGGCCTCAGCCCAATGACTTGTCAAACAGACAAAGATCATTATGGTCAACATCAGTTAAACATCAAACGCGAGCCACCGCATCTGGATTTCAGGCTTATTGCCCTCATTCAGGATGGCATACCCATCCATCCATTGCGAGGACCCATACCTCTGTATCAGAGCCATTGGTGCTGCATTTGCAGTCTTCCTTGGCTATTGCGACACCAATCCTGGACGAGTCGCCACTACAATCATAGTTCCCAGCAAGCTGGCACTCATTTTGCCCGACCTTCCGGAAGGATGACAGGCAGAGTCAACCCCACCTGATATTAATTCAACCAGCCAATGGGATTTGAACCCAGGATCCTTGGATCCAAGCCCACCACTCCTAACGATTAAGTCCAACACACGGCATACGATTGGCTTTACAATAAAATATCTTACCAATGACGACATTCACGTTATTATACATCAGCATAAATCCAGCATCGCGCGCTCGCATCTTGAGTTTAATTGATGTGACCAGTAATAATTTGTCTCTTTTGAGAGCCCACTTGTGGCCCAAGGCTCTGTTGAGAGGTGACGGCTTGGTCATAGGACTGTAGTCCAATGGGATCGGCGGAGTGCCTCGTGCACACTCCCGTTTCTGATATTTGTATTGCGCTTTGTACTAATTATTTAATTATATACTATATATATCATATTAATATTATATACTATAATATTATATATTATTATATATTCTTGCTATCACAGATAAAAAGTTGTGGATGAGTGATAGACAAAGCTAGTGTGGATGAGTTGCGTCTATATACAAGACAAGAAGCCGATTCGATTTTGCGTTCAGGACTCCAGCTGTTCAGTGGGACACCAAGCCGATAAAACTGTTCATTCTTTGCCGGTGAGACAAGATGACTAAAAGGCCAAAAAACGATTTTATGCCACAATATCTTGAAACATATAGATGGATTCGGGTGAAACTTGGACAGGTTTAGGTGGTGTGACACAGAGGACAAATTAATTCATTTGAGTGTTGACCTGGATCAGAAATCTGGATATGAGAAGTTTTTACATTTTTCAATTGTATTCCTTACCACTTGGAAAGGGGCCCAAATAATATACGTACATATATATTATACTATATATATATAGTATATATATATATATATACATATATATTATAATAAATTAATATCCTGGTAGTTGCTTAGTGGTTAGGGTGCAGCTTGGATGATCCCAGCGTTCCTGAGTTCAAGGCCTGTTGGCTGGCTGAAATTAACCACAGGGGTGACTCAGCCTGTCATCCTTTCCGAGGTCGGAAAAATGAGTACTAGTGTACTGGTCCCGCGTGCTTATGCCCCGGTTAAATAGGTGTACCATATCCCTGTGTGTCGTTAAGAAGGCGACCAGGGTTTTGGCGTCAGGAAGGGCATCCGGCCATAACATCTGCTCAAGAAAAAAAAGCCCAACCCCTGCCACGCATGTGGAAAAATGCTGTAAAAACGGTCATATATCTATATATAATATTGTAAATAATTTATATTATATACACACCATATATGTTGCGGCCACGGGTACGGAGGCACCAGCCTTGTTCACTCAAGGTGGGGAATCAATCCCCGGTTGTCCTCGCGTAAGAGCCGACCTGGGGCCACCTCTCACAATTAACGCCTGTGGTCAGGTGGTGTTGTTTTTAGAACCACGAACGCCACCCAGTTACCCACGAGTTCCAGTGTTCCACCGTCTAATTATTCCGCTTTAACTAGAGGTCACTAGTGGTTACTTGAGCGAGAGCCGCCCTCGGCCAATAGCACCAATATTTATCTGATATAGATTTTAATCAGGGCGGCCGAGCCGTTTTTAACCACTGGTGCGTGCCGACTATTGTTTGGTCAAAATCTTTCGTGTAATTACCTCCCAGTCTATTCTCGGTGTCGAACAATGGAAGGAAAGGCAAACACGGACAGGTTGGAAATCGACAAATGATTATTAATAATAAAATAAATAAATGGACAAGAACTTTTTATTTTCTGAGGTTAAAATGAAAAGAATAAATTTTCAAAGCAAAATCACTCCAATGAATTCCAGGAAAGAGACACTAAGAGCAGCTATGCATTATCGGGGGGTTGACTTACTTCAGCTAAACACAGACATGGGTACCCAACAGATCATTCAGGGGGAGGGAAAGAATGCGTTTCTTCGCCTCACCAGAAAGTAGTCGTCGTTAAGTGAAAACGTCCTTGGAAATGTGTGCAGGTGTATCACGTCCGTCCTCGCCAGCACCATGCCTGCTGTGCCACCCTCTCGCACAGCCTTGAATGCAGTCAACGTCTTGGAGGCACCGAGATCGTCTGTCGGGGTACCCTGTGACGTTGGTGACACTGTGTGCAACCCTGCTCATTGTTTGGCGGCACTTCATCACACCCACTAAGCACAACACACACACTCGTGTGCTCAAGCACTCGGGAAGGTATGAATTGTCTGTGTTGGCGTTGGTCAACCACTCCACAACGCACACCACAGCTGCTTGCCCAAGCACTGGAAGGCATGGAGCATGTGTCTTGTTGGCGCTGTCACGACGTTGCTCGCTTCTCACTTATCGGACGATCCACGACCACGCACGCGCACACATCGCACTTGGCTTGCCCCAAGGCACTTGGGAAGGGCGAAGTTGTCTCTGTTTGGCGCTGGGTCAGGAACACCACGACCTACCCGCTTCTAGCTCTGGCTGCTCCCACACGGCCCAACTTGCTGCAGCATGTGGCAAGTGCGAATTGTCTTCGCTTGGGTTGGAGACACCCACCACCGCTCGGGTCCACGGTGAAACAGATTCTGCCTGTTGGCTGGTACACGTGCTCTGGCTCGTTGCTCAATGCTTACTTCGTGCGGTTCTCTTCTCCCTATCCTGTTCGCACTTTTTCTTATCGCTCCCGACTTTCCTCTCCTTCCCTTTTTTTCCCTCTTTCGCTTTTTTTTACTCAGATACATACCGTCTCGTTCATTTTATATCCCCGGGCCATCTTCGCGGGTGCAGTCCGCCCAAGCTCACTCCGCCCCAACTTGCGCACGGTTACCATGACGATCCGTGCGCTCTCAAAAAAGGACGGCCTGTCGGAGCTCGCGAAAGATTTTGCTGCGAAGAATGGGGTGGGGCTCAGAGCTCATGAAAGAAATGTTGTGTAAACATGTCCTGTCGCTAAAGAAAAAAGCTTCCCATAAGAGAGGGGATCTATTTCTTTACCCTTCTCAATGCATTCACATTTAAGATCCCATTGCGACATGTGCGATGGGGCTAATCTGAACATGCATTTAAGGAAATAACTGTCTGAGGACCTGGATGTGTGGATGCATTCATCAGACCGGATTCTGAAATCCGTAACAATAAATATAACACACAGACGTATGTGTGTGTGTGTGTGTGTGCTGTGTATGTATATATATATTATACTATATATATATATATATATATATATATATATATAATATATATATATATATGTGAGGCCGCCATGAGGAGGAGTTGATGTAAGCGACATTATTTTTATGATTAATGATGGAATGGATAGGCTCCGGCATGATAAGGTAAGGGTTAAAATATTGTCCATACGGCGATTACTCCAAAATGGCCGGTGCCCCTTAACATCACTCTCCCTCGCCGGGCCCCCCTCATATATATCATGGTATTTCAAACCCTTGTGGACAGATTATGACAAAACTTGGTGGATGAGTGAGGTAGTTGACAAGATCAAGCCAATTCGATTTTGGTGAAGGTCCAGATGTAGATCCGGCCTATCAAGTGGGATACAAAATGTAAACTGTTCACGCTGTGGAGGTTTGCGCTCTACTGAGTGCCATTCTAGTTTTTTGTGTATTACTTCATTTTACATCCTCATTGAGATTCACAGATAGATATGCAATATGTTTGTGACGTGACGGCTATTGATTAAACCAGTCAGCGAAGCACACCTCGTATGTATAAAAATAGGTTGGTGATTCTTTTGTCCAAGTTCAATATGTTCAACTACCAACTCATCAAGTTCAACTACCAACAAGATTTTACTCACAATAGTCGAAGAAACGTCAATGTTTACAAAAAGATTACAACAAGTAAATACTATATTCAATTAGTAAGGCAAATATTTTTGCAAGAATCATATCTCAGTTATGGTTGCCCTTCATAGCTGAAGGCGGCTGTTCACATATGACAAGCGAACAATCTGGGAATGCGTATTTGTTTGTAGAGTAGGAACCACGACCCAGACAACAACCATACTCTGAGATAGCAAGCGGTGTAAGCTGTTGTCAAGGAATCTCTAAGATCATACGACTTACTAACCGCATTTTAAATTGGAATTTGTAATTTCTTTACGGTGCCAGCAAAAGCTCGTCTACTCTTCACAAAGGACCTGGATCTTTAACATCTAATTACTAATGTTGGCAGATGCGACACCCGGCTCAATGTCCGTCTGAAGGATGGCACGCACATTGATGATTGCCCTACTCATGAAACACCAGGATGACATTTATAGCTGGGCAGAGATTCAAATCCAGGCTAGACATAATCATCATTTACAGTTCTCCATACAGGGCTTTGGTTTTGTTGGAACAGTTTCTTGGCTAGGGTTACAATCCTGGACGGGTCACCACTCCTCAGGATGGGTGATAGGATACTCGACAGAGAGAGAGATAGAGATAGAGATAGAGATAGAGAGAGAAAAAAATAAGCTTCCGTACATTTTAATGGATGCCCCACGAAGAGTTGCTCAACAAAAAAGCGACACGGAATGTTTGTTTCGATACATCAATCGAGAAAGTGCACTTTTAAACATTGTCATTAATCCTACTCTTTTAATGGGCTTATAATATCGGTTCATTTTCAAGCATCGTTATCGAGCTCCAAACGATGTTTTTATTTAGCTTGAGTCCAGTTCATAAAAACAGCGATACAAATACCTTTGTGCGGGGATTTTGAGGCCGATTCTGATAGTCAAGGCGTGACTCGCCGAGCGGATCCTTCATGCCTTGGTACATCTATAGAGCGCCTTCGGAACATCCCGGACCCATGCAGCATGCTCGGTAATCCTGGGTCGACAACACACTCAGTACAACATGGATCTATACTGCACGCTCGGATTATCTCAGATCCATATTGTGCACTCGGTACATCCCCGACGTGCACAGCACACTCGATACATCTATGACATTCTGGATCTGTGCAGTGTACTCGATGCATCTCGGATACATACATCATGCTCGGTAACATCGGTGAAGCACAGTGAGTGGCGTACTCAGTACATCCTGAGTATGCATCTCTTTATGAATCGCAGATCCACGCAGTACACTTGGTACATCCGTTCAGCTCACTCAGTGCATCCGTGCAATGTACTTCCACAAGGGATGTGCAGAGATTATTCACATGGATGTTTCACATTCATTACATTGCACAATTATATCTATCATAATTTCTCTCGGACGCTCGGAAGGTGTCACAACGAGCTGGATGATGACCTGTTCCTGTGATTTTGATTAACCATCTTCAGAAGCAAGTACAGGTACAAGACTACAAGTGCATGTGCCGAGTGATGAGAAACACCAGCGAGGTTGGGGAAATGCTGGGTTATTATATTACACAAAGATGCAAAACAAGCAAAACGACGACGAAATCCATCGTGTCGTGTGCTCAGTAGTATATTAACCACAAGCTGTACAATTATAGAGACCATTCCAAGCATAAATTGAACCGTGAACAAATTAAAGTTCTTCATCCACTCGCTTTGGCAAATGGGTCATGTAATGCGCCGCACGCACACACACCACACACACACACACACACACCACACACACACCACACACACAACACACACACACACACCACACACACACACAGACCTTAGAACGACCATTTTTAGAAATGCGATGGAACCACTTATATCCACTGAAAATCCGACGATTTTCTCTTCTTTCGCTGAGGTTGAAAAGGTTTGTTCGTTATAAATGGCGCTTTGTGTGTGGAGGTGACAATGGGTGCATTATTGTCTACATTGGCTCCTGGTGCCTAATGAGATCAAAATAGCGACTGTGCTCTCTTCCAATGGATCTGTCAATCATTCCTGCGAAAGCTCGTGCCGATAGCCTTTGAAAGCCGTTCAATGGGTGGAATTGTTCGACATGATTGGAGTAAAACGCTGTTTAAAATACAAATAAAAACCTCGCGAGGGGACAAAACTTTCTCAGGTGTGAGTTAACACGCCCGTGCGAGTGCCTGAGTGCAATTGCCCAAGTGGAGTTCCTTCACAGTTGTAAATGAGATGAGATCCCCAGTCATTGTTTGAAGCAAGACCCTGAGTTCTGCAAACACCTCTGCGAGCATATAGTTATGGTATAAAAGGATGTTAAAGAGGTATTTTATAATGAGCATTAACAAAGCAACTTGACACACTTACTTTTAATAAACAAAAACTTAATAATAGCCAAGTTTTTTTAATACGAGTGTGATCAGCAAGTCCGTGGCCTAACACAATCAAAATAAAGAGCAAATACTGCACCGTAGTCCCAAGAAGGAAGCCAGACAGAACAACACACACACGCACGCACGCACACACAAACACGGATATATTATGTACTGGTAAGTACTTACAAAAGCTATTTTATTTGAAGTTAGAACCTTAACTTATGAGCAATTTACTGATTTCCCAACTGACCGCATCATCAGCTGGGCATCGTTCTTCATGGAGGTTTCGATCCTTTCAGCCGAGAACCTCTCCAAACGGTGGATCCACAACCCCGGTCGCCGGTCCACATCGCATTTTATAAACAATATGTATTTATTTATTTTATTTATCTATTTTTTCTATTTATTCAACTTATTAATTTTTATCTGAATACCTCTTTTATTTAATATATATATATATATATTTATATATGTTTAATCAATAATATTAATTAAAGAATTTACCTCACTAAATTAATTAATTAATTATTATAATATCAAATGCAATGCAATAGGAACTTGTTCACACGAAAACCAACCAAATTTAAATAAAAGGTGACGATGATGTTGAAAGACATTTTCACAAGACCTGATCAAACAATCAGCCAAATATCCTTTGTTTAACATGATGGAAAAAAAACCTTATCAACACATTACACAAAATCATCCTTCACTGAACAAACTTGCAAATCTAAGTAGCTGAGATGAGAAGACATTGCGACCCATTTTAATTGGTACATTGCTACCTGGAAAGGTGTGCAAGACTACAGGGAAACTGAAATCATCAACTTTATGACATACATTTGTACTAAAACCATTCTGTCCAACTCTAACCAACACATCCAGATCTGCAGTAACTGAACAATCATTACCACTCCTGTTTACAATCAGGTTATCTGGATAAATCTTGTGAAGCTGCCTATCAAAAAAATGACAGTTAATCACACAAATATCATCCATGTAACGACATGTACGAGATAATATTTTCGCTAATGCTAATTTTTTTTCTCCTTCATCAGTTTCTGCATAAATGAAAATTCACAGAAAATAATAAGAAGAAAAATGTCCGCTCACAAGACAGTGAAAACTGACGAACGAAGCATTTATTTTCTGTTTACAACAAATTTAATCTTTAAGCTAAAATTATATCCTGATCCTCATTTTATAATTTAATTTAGGAAACCAACTTGCTGATCAATCCTCGTATGCTTCACGATTTATTTTGTTAAACCAGACTTGATGACGTATAATGGTTAAAGTGTCTGCTCTGAGTCTGGGAGGTCAGTGGTTCAAACCCTGACTGAGTCCTGGTAAAGATTTTTAAATGGTCCGTGCTGCTTCCTTTCTTGATGCTCAGTATTTATGAAGGATAGAGCATGGAAAAAACAACCATAGGTTGGTAATCATAGTGCAGCCTTTGATGGGCCTCTGTATTGAATTTCCTTGTTAGGGAACTCTTATTCTATTCATTTTAAAATATTTCACTTCCAATGAAGTACCTTTTACATCTGTTCAGTTAAAAGTAAAAATAAGAAGGTGTACAAAGTTTATTCCTTTTATAATAGATGTAGATTATTATCCCGACACTTTTATTTTTTTAAAACCAAAAAAAAAACTGGAGGGTCTGTCCTAATTGTCATTTTTATCCCCGCAACCTGGGGCCCTGGGTCAAAAACCGAAAAATACAATTACGGGCACATTTTAAAACATTTTTCAAATGAAACTTTGTACATGCAATCAATATTGGGGGACAGATGAAATATGTAATGATTGTTTTTAAATTTGACTCCCGGGTTCATGCCCCAGGGGGTGGGGATTTGTGGTCACAGGGGTTCAAAACGGGAAAAAAGTTTAACTCAAAATTTGATATTGGGTCATTCCTGGTGAAACTTTTTGCCATCTTTGAACTTTGCTTTAGGGGGGAACCGTAGGGATTTACGGATTTGTGATGGCATGCCATCAACTTCACTCTAGTTATTTTTATGTATTCCCCTATGAACCTTTCTTGAGGGATCTTTTTAATACTGTATACAAAATTTGAGATCTCGTGCATAGATTGTACAGTCCTTTGTGATGCACGTTAAGTACGAATAACGAACTATCCATCGTGTATGCAGAATTTGCAGGGCATGACGGGAACACCGTTGGTTGCTGGTTCGCCTGTTCGCCAGGACAGCGGTTTGCAAGTGAGCACTGTGGAGGTACAAAGTTACCATCAGCCACCATGGAAAGCGCTCACGGATTTTGCTCTCCAGAGCGAGCTTGAACAAGGACCTTTTCAACAACTGGTAAGCAATGTTGCTCTGCCGATTGGTATTGTTGAAGAAAAAGTACTAAAAGCTTGCAGCCGAAGCACTGAGAAGATGTACAATACTCGTCACACCTTTCAGAACCAAAATTTGCACCAGGTACACTGACATTGTGAAAAAATTTTTTTTGTTAAACTCCGACACAACTGCGTACTTATTAAGTACTGCGAGGTACCCATGCTGCGCACTGGTGGGAGCCCAAGAGCAAACAGACAATGCAGAAACGGTGAATGCCAAACCATGAACCAATAAATTCCACATTCCTGTGCCACCTTCAGTCCGAACATCAGGCATGGACAGCCTGTTCATGCAGGACTTTGGCGAAAAACTTACTGCAGCTAACCCCACTAGAAGGTGGGTATAACGTTTATAAACACGCTAAATGGCGAAACTGCAAACGCCGAATCTGCGAATGTGAGCAAAACATTGTGGCGTCTAACGGGTGCAAACCGCAAATCTCAATTGTATTGAGATATTACCGAACCAGCGAATGTTTCCACATGCGGAAAAGAGTGAAACTGCTAATGTTGAACTTGTGAATGATTTATGTGGGAGGGGGGGGGCCAGAAGAGAGAGAGAGAGAGAGAGAGAGAGAGGAGAGAGAGGAGAGAGAGAGGAGGAGAGAGAGAGAGAGAGGAGAGAGAGACAGAGAGACAGAGAGACAGAGAGACAGAAGACAGAGAGACAGAGAGACAGAGAGACAGAGAGACAGAGAGACAGAGAGACAGAGACAGACTTACTTCGAGACTTCATAAGTGTAGAAACTCAAATCGTAATTGTATTGAGATATTTATGAAACCTCCACCCACCTTAGGATACCCGCTGGGCCCCAAAAGGCTCGACAGAAATTTGGCGAGGCTAGCCCCAAAACTGCAGGAGTAGTTCGAGGACGAACACTCCAGCTTTGTCATATAGAGATGCAGGAAAATGAGTGTGATGTGAGAAAAGTGAAATATTGATTGATAAAGGAAGATTTGGGGAATTGGGGTGGGGGGGGGGGGTGGAATAAGTAGGGGAGTGAAGAATGTTTATGTGGCACAAGGTGAAGTCATACATAAATAGCCATTTTTCTTGCAATGATTGATATAATCACGATTTTCTCCAGCTCTTCTATAATTTCACTCTTAAACACAGTTTATAATATTTATTTTTAAACGCGGTGTTCCACCTCTATGGGTGGTGGCCGTGTTATTCTTTTTCAAAAGGCATTTCGAAAAGTTGTGGATGGATTCCGATGAAACTTTCTGGATAGGTTGGGTGTGCGGCAAGGACGAATCGATTCGATTATGATGAAGATCTGGATACGTGGAGTTTTTTAAAAACGGATTCTTCACCATTAAGGTCAAAAACTATATATAGCACAATATCTCAAAAAGTTGTGGATGGATTCAGACAATATTTGGTGGACAGGTTGGGTGTATGACGAGAAAGAATTGTTTCATTTTTTATGAGGATTCGGATATGGATGTGATCATGTTTTTAATGTTGTGAGTGATTCTTCACCATTGAGAGATGGAGCCAAAAACGATATAGCATATCATCTCAAAAAGTTGTGGATGGGTTGGGTAGGTGACAAGAACAAGCCATTTATATTTAGGTTCAGGTTCTGGTTGCAGATCCAGCCTACCAGTGGGATACAAAAGGTAAACTGTTCAGCCTGATGGAGTTATGCGCTCTACCGAGTTCCGTTGTAGTTGTAAATGCTTTCGTTGATACAAATACCCCTTCCAGGCTCATGACCCTAAAATGCTAAAAAAAAA
>CM068961.1:116093682-116104801 GCA_035128595.1 Eptatretus atami | reverse complement strand
CTTTCAGAATGACCACAAACTGGGCGTCACAGCCTGCCGGAAGAATTTTCTTTCTCTCTTCTCTTTTCTCGTCTCTCCCTCGATATCTCTAATATCCTCTCTCTCTTTCTCTCTCTCTCTCTCTCTCCTCTCCTCTCTCTCTCTCCTCTCTCTGCTCTCTCTCTCTGCCTCTCTCTCTCGTCTCTCTCTCTCTCTCTCTCTTCTCTCTTTCTCTCTCTCTCTCTCTCTCTCTCTCTCTCTCTCTCTTCTCTCTCTCTCTCTCATCCCTCTCTCTTTCTCTCTCTCATATCCCCCTCTCTCTCTCCATATCCCCCCTCTCTCTCATATCGCCCCCTCTTCTCTCTCATATCCCCTCTCTCTCTCTCTCTCTCTCTCTCTCCTCGCTCTCTCATATCCCCTCTTCTCTCTCTCATATTCCCCCTCTCTCTCTCTCATATCCCCCCCCTCTCTCTTCCCCCCCATTCTCTCTTTTCTTTCTCCCTCTCTCTCTTCCTCTTTCTCGAGAGTGCAAATAATGTTATTCTCTACTTTATCAACACGCACACAAACTTCCAGGTGTTTACGTTCATCGTAACATTCCTGGAAAACAGTTTCAATGGAATTTCAAAACCCATTGATTTTTAGAGATGTATATTGAAGGAGAATGCTTTTTCCTGAGAGAAAAACACAAAACTGAGTGGAAATTTTTCAAGTTGCTTTACTCACCCTCGCTTGTTGCTTCATTCACCATTCTCGCCCGTTTGTGAATCGTTTGTTCTTTCTTTTAGTTCCACCTTTAATTAAATTTATTTTTGCCCTTTTTTTTTCAACTCCGGCACGATTCTCCACAGAAACCCAGGTGCGGCCATCTTTGCGTTGAGACCACCGGTTAATTTAATTGTTCGTTGCAATTCAATGAAACCGCTCAATGAACGCCGGTTAATTTTGTTAGCTTTACTAAAAATCTTTTGTTCGCCTCAGTATAATGCTCCAACGCAGTCGAATAAGAGTAAGTTTAATGCCTTTGGAGATTTCACATTTTTTTATTTGTGGTATGTACGGAGAAGGAGGACCATAGCCGTGCTTGCTTAAAGTAAACAGGAATATAGACATACAATTAACGTCGTAAAACGATGCACCTTGGAAAGCTCAAAACAATCTCGTGTAGCGCTTCCGTGAAACATTTATTTTTTCAGACAAAAGTGTCAAACTTGCGTATACGGCTTCTTCAGCACGATTAAATACAAATTTAGAAGGGAGCCCGGGGCAAGAGACGTTTTTTGTGGTTTTTGAAAGCGAAAGAAAAATCGCGCCGGGGCCACTGTGACCACGCCCCCAAATTGTGCTCCTCTTTCCACTGGAGATGTGGGAAACTGTTGCAACAAAATGGCGGCTTACGCCGCGGGTATGTGAAATTCGAAGTTTTCGTCGATCATTTTCTGCGGAATAGGCGACTACATGACTGTATCGTGACATCTATCGATTAATTCCAGCAATCTATGTGTGTTTGTCTGTATGTGGTGTCTGGCGACCGCTGGTTTCTCGACAACCACTGGTCCGACGAATTGAAACTTGCCAGGTATATTGCCTGGGGACCTGAGAGTGTGGCCTTTTAGGTTTGATATTAATCGGACAAGTGGCTTCCCAAGTTCTGGCCATTTATTTACTACGATGACATGAACGTTGCTGCGGCAATTTATTTACCCAACCAATGACATGACACGTTGATGCGTAGGACGGTGCTGCGGCCGGCGACGATGAACGTTCTCAAGGGTCGTGCCGTGGTTAATGCAGGTGAAATGTCATGGCAAGCAAAGACAGGGAGGTAAACCTTGATTTTAATTTGGATTTTAACAATTCCCAGCAGTGTTGTGTGTGTGTGTGTGTGTTGTGTGTGGTGTGTGTGTGTGACCGCTGTTTTTCTCAACAACGCACTGTCCCGATGCTCATTGAAAATTGCCAGGTATGTTGCTGGGACCTGAGTATGTGCCTTTTCAAGGTTTGATATAACGGACAAAGTGGGTTCAAGTTATGGCCATTTATTTACCAAAGCATACAGGACACGGGTGCTATGACGCACAATTTTTTTTTTGCAGTACGGCCTATAACGTACGGGCACGTACTAGTTTATCAGATTTCGCTAATTAATAAACCTTCATTTGATGTTTAATTCGAATAATCTGGTCACTCTTGCATCCTGACAGTATGTGTTGCTTTATCACGACTGCTGTGTATTTAGACTATCATGGAGAGACATTGGTAAGAAGACGGCGTACAGGTATGGATGCGAATTGAGGAGTGAATGATGCCTTCATGCTTCAATCTGCCGATCACCCGTTCGCCAATCTTCCACAAATAAAGCTCCTTTCAAACTTATTGAGCATACATAGTCAAGCTGTACGATCGATCCAGTACCTTATCGTCGGTCAACGCTGCAGAAACTATCTCTTCGTCATCACGATAATCCTCGTTTTATCGAATTCTGCCCACACAAGGTTGAGCTCCAATATTCTCAGGTTTTGAGAGGTCTGACTGTAGAACCGCAAACGAATCTTTCAATTAAAATGCCTGTTTATCCAACCCTGATTTTGTTGAAGCACATGTTCTAATCTGAAACTTGACTACGATCCAGATGCCTTGGATCCAGCATCTGAAGCAGGCAGTTATCAGACTGCGAATAATGCATGCAGCGAGGACCATGCCATTACTTCCATTGACAGCCAGAATTTGGGCGCGCAAAGCTGGATTCGTGGTTCCGCGGTGTGGATTACACTACCGCCAAGTGTCAGCTGCTGTTGCCAAGAGAACTTCGTGCACTATGCATTTCGTTTGAAATTTATGTCAACAACATAGAATACTTTGACTTACTTGCAAATGTATAATGTAAAAAAAAAAAACGGTTGTTTCAATAATTTTTGTGAACGTAACGTCACCGTTACACCACCGAAAAGTACTTTTTGTGAATCTGGGGTTTGTTTGCCATGGCAAAACGAACAAAATTGCCATAAAATCGTAATTTCAAGATGTTTTTTTTTTTCTCCCAGAAGTCAGAATCAACAGAGGGTTCCAATATGGATAAAAGAAGGCGGAAGTTTCCCTCTAGGAATTAATTTCCAAAAATTACGTATAGACTATATAGACGTCTTGTTGCCGTTTCCCCCTATATTAAGTTTCTGCCCATTTTGAACAAAATCCAAGTTGGGTGAAATATTTATAGTGAAATTTTATTCTATTCACTAGAAACGGGGTTAAACAGACGTTAAAATGGCCGTTTCAGTCAAATATATTTCCTTTTATATGGTGATGCAGCCCTCCCCGACACCCAATGGCGCCAGCGTGTGGAAAATGGATGCTGGAAGCATGAGCCGATGAGGAGCTTACCCGGGCTCCCCTTCTAAAATCGTTCAGTCATGTTCACAGGAAGCGGATACCAAGTTGGTACTGTTTGTCAAAAAAATTAATGTTTCTGCCATGTTTTTGGATCAAATCGGAATCCGGGCCGGTTTCGGATCCCCGTTGATCCGTTCGGACATGTTTCCGGAGGGCCTCGGAATCCGTTCGGATCCCCGCGGTTCGATCCTTGAATCCGGGCCGGTTCCGGATCCCGTGCGAATCCGGCCCGGTTTCGATCCCGTTCGAATCCGCGGCCGGTTTCGGAACCCGTCGAATCCGGCCCGGTTTCGAACCCGTCGAATCCGGAGCCGGTTTCGCGATTCCCGTTCGATACCGGGCCGGTTTCGGATCCGCGTCTGCAATCCGGGCCGGGTTTCGGATCCCGTTGCAATCCGGCCGGTTTCGGATCCGTTGCAATCCTGGCCTGGTTTTCGATCCGTTGCATGGCCGGTTCCGGATACCCGTTCCAATCCGCGGGCCGGTTTCGGATCCCGTTCCAATCCGGCCGGTTTCGGACCCGTTCTAATCCGGGCCGTGGTTTCGGATCCGTTCCAATCCGGCCGGTTTCGGATCCCGTTCCATCCGGGCCGGTTTTTGATCCCGTTCCAATCCGGGCCGTTTCGGATCCCGTTCCAATCCGGTCCATGGATTTCGGTTTTCGATCCCGTCCAATCCGGGCCGGTTTCGGATCCCGTTCCAATCCGGGCGGTTTCGGATCCGCGTTCCAATCCAGGCCGGTTTCGGATCCCGTTCCAATCGGGCCGGCTTCGGATGCCCGTGTCCATCGGGCCGGCTTCGTCCGTTCTAATCCGGCCGGCTTCGGATCCCGTTCGAATCCGCACCGGTTCGGATCCCGTCGAGATCGCGGCCCGGTTTCGGATCCCGTTCGAATCCGCCCGTTTTCGGATCCCGTTCGAATCGGCCGCGGTTTTCGCGATCCGTTCAATCCGGCCGTTTCGGGATCCCGTTCGAATCCGGCCGGTTTTCGGAACCCGTTCTGAATCCGCGGACGGTTGGAACCCGTTCCAATCCGGGCCGGTTTCGATCCGTTCCATCCGGGTGCCTGTTCGGATCCCGTTCCAATCCGGGCCGGGTTTCGGATCTCCGTCCAATCGGGCCGGGTTCGGATCCCGTTCCATCGACCCGTTTCGGATCCCGTTCGAATCCGCCCGGTTTCGGATCCCGTTCGGAATCCGGCCGGTTTCCGGATACCGTTCGATCCGGCCGGTTTCGGAATCCCGTTCGAATCCGGCCGGGTTTCGGATCCCGTTCGAATCCGCCCGGTTTCGGATCCGGCCCGCGGTTTCGGATCCGCGTTCGAATCCGGCCCGGTTTCGGTCCCGTTTCCGAATCCGGCCCGGTTTCGGATCCCGTTCGAACCGCCGGTGTTCGGATCCCGTTCGAATCCGGCCGGTTTCGGAACCTCGTGGCCGTTGCTCAATCGCGGCCGGTTTTCGGACCCGTTCCAATCCGGGCCGGTTTCGATCCCGTTCTAAACGGCGGTTTCGATCCCGCGATCGCCGTTTCGACGTGATCCGGGCCGGTTTCGGATCCCTTCGAATCCGGGCGGTTCGGTCCCGTTCGCAATCCGGGCCGTTTCGGATCCCGTTGAATCCGGGCCGGTTTCGATCCCTGTTCATCCGGGCCGGTTTCGGATCCCGTTCCAATCCGGGCCCGGTTTCGGATCCCGTTCCAATTCCGGCCGTTTCGATCCCGTTCAATTTCCGGGCCGCGTTTCGGATCCCGTCCAATCGGGCCGTTTCGGATCCCGTCCAATCCGGGCCGTTCGGATCCGTTCCAATCGGGCCGGTTCGGATCCGTTCCAATCCGCCGTTTTGATCCCGTTCCAATCCGGCCGGTTTCGGATCCCGTTCCATCCGGGCCGGTTTCGGATCCCGCTTTCCAATCCGGGCCGGTTTCGGATCCCGTTCCAATCGCGGCGGTTTCGATCCGCTTCCAATCCGGGCCGGTTCGGTCCGTTCCAATTCGGGCCGGTTGGTCCGTACGCTCGCTTCGCCCCGAATCGGGCTTCACCGTTCTAATCCGGCCGGCTTCGGATCACGTTTCGAATGCCGGCCGGTTTCGGATCCCGTTCGAATCCGGCCGGTTTTCGGATCCCGTTCGAATCCGGCCCGGTTTCGGATCCGCGTTCGAATCCGGCCGCGTTTCGGATCCCTTCGAATCCGGCCCGGTTTCGGATCCCGTTCGAATCCGGCCCGGTTTCGGACCCGTTCGAATCCGGAGACGGTTTCGATACCCGCTTCCAATCCGGGCGGTTTCCTGATCCCGTTCCAATCCCGGGCCTGTTTCGGATCCGTTCCAATCCGGGCCGGTTTCGGATGCCCGTTCCAATCGGGCCGGTTTTCGATCCCGTTCCAATCCGACCGGTTCGATCCCGTCGCAATCCCGCCGGTTCGCGATCCCGTTCGAATCCGGCCGCGTTCGGATCCCGTTCGAATCGGCCCGGTTTCGGATCCCGTTCGAATCCGGCCGTCGTTCGGATCCCGTCGAATCCGCCGGTTTCGGATCCGGCCCGGTTTTCGGATCCCGTTCGAATCCGGCCCGGTTCGATCCGTTTCGAATCGGCCGGTTTCGGATCCGTTCGAATCCGGCCCGTTTTGGATCCCGTTCGAATCCGGCCCGGTTTCGGAACCGTGTCGAATCTCGGCCCGGTTTTCGGAACCCGTTCCAATCCGGGCCGGTTTCGATCCCGTTCCAATCCGGCCGGTTTCGGATCCCGTTCGCAATCCGGGCCGGTTTCGGATGCCCGTTCCAATTCCGGGCGGTTTTCGGATCCCGTTCCAATCCGGGCCGGTTTCGGAATCGTTCCAATGCCGGGGCCGGGTTTCGGATCCCGTTCCCAATCCGGGCGGTTTTTCGGATCCCGTTTCCAATCCGGCCGGTTTCGGAACCCGTTCGAATCCGGCCCGGTTTCGGAACCCGTTCCAATCGGCCCGGTTTTCGGTCCGTTCGAATCCGGCCCGGTTTTTGCATCCCGTCCGAATCCGGGTCGGTTCGGAATCCCGTCCCAATCCGGCCGTTTCGGATTCCCGTCCCAATCCGGCCCGGTTTCGGATCGCCGTCCAATCCGGCCCGCGTTCGGATTCCCGTTTACCAATCGCGCCCGTTTCGGATCCCGTTTCCAATCCGGCCCGCGTTTCGGATCCCGTCCAATCCGGCCCGGTTTTGCGGATCCCGTCCAATCCGCGCCCGGTTTTGGATCCCGTTCCAATCCGCCGGTTTTGGATCCGTCCCAATCGCGGGCCTGTTTGGATCCGTCGCCAATCCGGGCCTGTTTTGGATCCCGTCCCAATCGGGCCTGTTTTGGATCGATTCCAATCCGGGCCATGTTGTTGGATTCCGTCCCAACCGGGCCTGTTTTGGATCCCGTCCAATCCGGCCGGTTTGGATGCCCTCCCCAATCGGGCCAGTTTTGGTCCCGTCCCAATCGGGCCGGTGTTTGGATCCCGTCCCATCCGGCCGGTTTTGATCCCGTCCATCCGGGCCGGTTTGGATCCCGTCCAATCCGGGCCGGTTTCGGATCCCCGTCTCAATCCGGGCCGGCTTCGTTTTGGATCCCGTCCCAATCCGGGCCGGTTTTGGATCCCGTCCCAATCCGGGCCGGTTTTGGATCCCGTTCGTTCAGTCTGGAAGAGCGGTCAGTGAGAAAACGCCGTTTTAATCGTAATCGTCAAATGTACGGTTACAGGTTCATGGTACACACACACCGGGACAAAGAAGTCGTCAATGCACAAAGACCATCGCGGGTGTGGTCGGGCTAATCGGTTTCTAATGAGCTCCCTGTAGATTCCGTTTGGATTGGGTTACAACACGCGAGCTGCCAATCGCACAAACACGCACGAGCGGAGCGAGCAAAACGAATCCAACAAACTTCGTGAAACGAGCAAAAGGTCGAGAAAATGGATTCGGCAACAATGTCGAGAGCACGTACAACACCACGACTTGTCTGCTCGAAATACGGCACACGGTGGAAATAGCAGTTTCATCGAATTCCTGATGGACGGAATGGTTGTTAATATGAACCACATTAACCGTTTGTAGTGTCACTGCACTGCCAGGTGTGTTACTTTATGGGATGAGAACATAAGCGCTGCAGGTTGCATGAGCGGCTTTCACCAGAAACACAACAATCACACGCACTCTCACACGCACTCTCACACTCGAGTCTGGGTTCCACTCCTGACCTGACACCAAACTGTTGGATCGGTGTTTCACAAGCAGAATGTTTCCTCCTCACAAAGTTCGTCTCTCTCTGACTCTCTCTCTCTCTCTCTCTCTCTCTCTCTCTCTCTCTCTCTTGTCTCTCTCTCTCTGACTCTCTCTCTCTCTCTCTCTGACTTCTTCTCTCTTCCTGACTCTGACTCTCTTGACTCTCTCTCTCTCTCTCTGACTCCTCTGACTTCTCTCTCTCTCCTCTGACTCTCTCTCTCTCTCTCACTCCTCTCTTGCTCATCTCTCTCTCTCTTCCTCCCTGACTCTCTCTGAACTCTCTCTCTCTCTCTCCTCTCCTCTCTCTCTCTCTGACTCTTCTCTCTCTCTACTCTCTGACTCTCTCTTCTCTTCTCTCTCTGACTCTCTCTCTCTCTGACTCTCTCTCTCTCTCTACTCTTCTCTCTCTGACTCTCTCTCTGACTCTCTCTCCTCTGACTCTCTGACTCTCTCTGACTCTCTACTTGACTCTCTCTGACTCTCTCTCTGACTCTCTCTCTGACTCTCTCTGTACTCTCCTCTCTGACTCTCTCTCTCTGACTCTCTCTCTCTCTGACTCTCTCTCTCGACTCTCTCTCTCTCTCATCTCTGACTTCTCTCTCTCTCTGACTCCTCTCTCTGACTCTCTCTGATCTCCTCTTCTCTGACTCTCTCTCTCTGACTCTCTCTCCTTCTGACTCTCTCTCTTGACTCTCTCTCTCTGCTCTCTCTTGACTCTCTCTCTTCTGACTCTCTCTCTGACTCTCTCTCTGACTCTCTTCTCTCTCTCTCTCTCTCTGACTCTTCTCTGACTCTCTCTCTCTCTCTCTGACTCTCTCTCTGATCTCTCTTGACTCTCTCTCTGCTCTCTCCTCTCTCTGACTCTCTCTCTCTCTGACTCTCTCTCTGACTCTCTCTCTCTCTGACTCTCTCTCTGACTCTCCTCCTCTCTCTGACTCTCCTCTGACCTCTCTCTCTGACTCTCCTCTCTCTCTCTCTGATCTCTCTCTCTCTCTCTGATCCTCTCTCTCTCTCTCTCTCTTCTCGACTCCTCTCTCTCTCTCTCTCTCTCTGACTCTCTCTGACTCCTCTCTCTCTCTGACTCTCTCTCTCTCTGACTCTCTCTCTGATCTCTCTCTCTACTCTCTCTCTCTCTCTCTGACCTCCTCCTCTCCTCTCTCTGACTCTCTCTCTCTCTCTGTACTCTCTTCTCTCTCTTCTGACTCTCTCTCTCTCTGACCTCTCTCTCTGACTCTCTGCTCTCTCTGACTCTCTCCTGACTTCTCTCCTCTGACTCTCTCTCCTTGACTCTCTCTCTCTCGACTCTCTCTCTCTCTTCTCTGATCTCTCTCTCTCTCTCTCCTCTCTACTCCTCTCCTCTCTCTGACTCATCTCTTCTCTGACTCTCTCTCTCTCTCTCTCTGACTCTCTCTCTCTCTCTACTCTCCTCTCTCTCTGACTCTCTCTCTCTTGCTCTCTCTCTCTCTCTCTGATCTCTCGTCTCTGCTCTCTCTCTGTCTCTCTATCTCTCTCTCTCTGACTCTCTCTCTCTTTCTGACTCTCTCTCTTCTCTCATTCTGACTCTCCTCTCTTGACTCCTCTCTGATTCTCCTCTGAACTCTCTCTCTGCGCTCTCTCTCTCTCCCTCTGACTCTCTCTTGTCTCGGTCTCGGTCTCGGTCTGTCTCTGTCTTTCTTGTTGGATGATGAAAGTCGTGTTCATTGACCGGTCGATCCATAGATTGGAAATGTAAAGGTTTGTAAAAGTGTTATAATTTAAATAATTTACATGAATGGAATCACCAACGGTTGTTCTTGTTCCACCATTATAGAACACTGTGTGTCAGTGACATTATAAATGGCCATAATTGATCGTTCCTGAGAATTTCGTGCCAAAACCGACGAGCGAGCAGAATCCGAACCTGCGATTGTTTGGTTGAAGGAAAAGAGAGAAGGAATTGATGAGAGAAAATCTATTTACTGCTCTCCAAGCGATGTGCTGTTCGAGGGAGGGATTGGAAAGGAAGACAGGTTTGGGAGAGGGGGGAAGACGATGAGGGGTAGGGGAGGACGAGGACGAGAAACGGCCGGCCAAATCTCCCGTGAGCCGCACTCTATCTCCTGGCCCATCAGTTCGATCCGGCACGTCCCGCAGCACGCCCCCTCCCCTCCCCCTCCTCTGCCACCACCCTGAACACCCGCCAAGCTCAGTCTAGACGACGTCGTCTTGACGGCGGCTGCTTATCAGGGACCGGCATCGCGGGCATTGGCGGGAGGAGAGGCGGGTCTCGGCTGTGTGCGAGGATCCGTTGTTGGAGAAGGCGGGTTTGGGGGTGACGAGGGGAGTAGTGGGGGGAGGAAGGTGAGTTGGAAGGAAGAGGCACGGCGACTGGGGAATCATTTCCTCTGGTCCTCAAGGCGAGGGAGTGCAGCTTTCACGACTCGGGTTTTGGGAGCACACTGGGGATGCAAATCGTGACCGGCACTTCAAGCCAATCAAATCAACGGAATAATCTCGTTAACCACCCCACCCACCAAGGGAGGAATACTTTACACTTCCTCAACTACAACCGCACAGGAGATATAATTTACACCTCCTCAACTACAACTGCAAAGCAGAAATAGTGTACACATCCTCAACTACAACTGCACAACAGAAATACCTTGCACCTCAACTACAACCACACAGCAGATATACCTTACACCTCAACTACAACCACAGAGCAGAAATACTTTAACCTCCTCAACTACAATCACACAGCAGATATACATTACACCTCAACTACAACCACACAGCAGATATACCTTACACCTCAACTACAACCACACAGCAGATATACCTTACACCTCAACTACAACCACACAGCAGATATACTTTACACCTCAACTACAACCTCACAGCAGAAATACTTTAACCTCCTCAACTACAACCACACAGCACATATACATTACACCTCCTCGACTACAACCGCATAGCAGATGTACTTTACACCTCAACTACAACCGCACAGCAGATATACTTTACACCTCAACTACAACTGCGCAGCAGATATACTTTACACCTCAACTACAACCACACAGCAGATATACTTTACACCTCATCTACAACCACACAGCAGATGTACTTTACACAACTACACAGCAGATATACTTTACACCTCAACTACAACTGCGCAGCAGATACACTTTACACCTCAACTACAACTGTGCAGCAGATACATTTTACACCTCCTCAACTATAACTGCACAGCAGATTACAGGGTGTTTCAAAAAGATTGATACAACTTTGACTTCCTGACATTTCTTTATTTTTTGACCTATACCGTTTTCCTTTTCAGGGTTTGGTGTTGTTATGGTGGTATTTGTTCCCTGGGATTTCTAGCTCCGTAGCTCAACTATGCCATTGACAGTGAAGCAGAAGACAATTGAATGGCACAGTTTGTGGGCCCATCACGTGTCTGAGGTCAATTCCCGGCAGAACCTCCTGGGGTGTCAAAACATCATATTATTAGTCTCATTCCACAGGAGCCACCACTTTT
>CM068961.1:116079737-116093002 GCA_035128595.1 Eptatretus atami | reverse complement strand
CAGCAGTGACCTTGTTTATGCAGGAGGTGCCACCCCCGCTTACAGCTGTGAGCACCATCACTTTCCCCTCGCGGCAGCTCTTAGAAACGCCGGCTCGTTGCCTTGGCCCGTCATGATGGGTCACTCCTAGCTCCAGACTTGACCCTCGTGGACTACTGGTTCTGGGGGCTACCAAGGGCTCTGTCTACACCAAGCAACCGCAACACTGGACTGATCTGAAGCAGGAGGTGTCAGACGGCCTCCAGGTCAGTGCCACATGAGGATCTACAGGAAAGTTGGACAGAACTTTGGAGTTAGGATCAATGCCTGGTTCTGAAACGCGGAGGGCAACACATCTGAAACGTCAAATTACAAGGATTTGTTGTGTAAATGCCAATTGGCCAAACCTTGAGCTCTGCACGTACTCTAGTTGGCGGGTGACTACACTAACAGCAATCAGTGAAGAAACAATACATGGTTATAGCTTCAAGAATGTTTGTTCAGTGTCCTGAGAGATTTCTGGGGTTTTTGGTGGGTTTTATTTGTATACTTAACGAGGCTCAATGAGAAGCTACACACAAACCCACAGCAAGGGGGGGGGGGGCATGAGACGAGGGGGGGAGTTGGGAACAACAAAACAGTGGGAGACAGAGAATAGGGAGATCCGTGGAAGGGAGAGGGATGGGGCGGGGAACTAATGGATGAATACAAGATGACCTACAGGGACTTTGAGGAAGGAAAGCAGGGAATTGTGAGGAGGTGGGGTTGGGGTGGATCAACGCGGGGTAGATAAAGATGCGAGGATTTGATGGGGGAAAGATAGAGAAAGTGGTGAGTGAAGCAACTGTATTTTGAATTGCCTGAGGGAAAATGGATTGAATAGCAGTGAGGAGTTTATTCAAGGTGGGAAAAAGAGGAATGAAAAGAGTGAAGGTGAGCAGTGATTCGTATTTGGTATTTACCAGAATGGGTTGTTTGGCGGACGCTTGAAGCAGCCTTGGAAATGTGTGGGGACAAAATCGCAAACACAGCAGGGGAGCGGAGATGGAGAGGAGACAGTGAGAGCAGAAAAGACCAACCGACCGCCTGTGGTGAGAGAGTGAATGGCCCAAAAGACTCAGCCTTATCGCGGGAATTACAAGATCCTGAATGCCTGGTTTTCCAACAGGCGTGAAGCCGAGAAAGGTGGGAGGCACGGAAGCACCCAAGCCCCCCCAAAGAGGAGAAGTAGTACTCCCATGCAGGCTTTGGGACGAAGCTTGGTATGTGGTCAGGGAAACTCAGGTGGGCCGAGAAGGACTTTGCACGATGGAGGATTTCCCAGTCCACGACTGGTTTGGAAGGCCAGGTGTTGAAATGTGACTTCAGGAAAGATCATGCACATCGTGAGACCCGGAAGCTGGAGAAAGGACTGTCTTCCAAGAGGATAATGAAATGTTTTAGAAAGTGGCATGTGGGTGTGGTGGGGGGTTTCAAATTGTCCTTTCGGAGACATATAGTGAGTGTGAATGTTAAGGATTGAAAGACATGTTCCAACGATGGACACGTTGTAGATTTTACCGCAGATCTGCATTGAGCGAAGAAGTTGTTGCTTCCGGTCTCGAGGATGACAGATGGTACGGCAGAGGGGTGGAGTCATCAGCGAAAGAGATAAAGAGGATTTTCCAAGTCTGAGAGATCATTGCATGAAAACCAGAAAAAGACAGGCCCAGAGTTGCTACATTGAGGAACTCCCACCGGACAGGAAGGAGGGGATAAATACTCCATTTAGGCCACACGTTGGCTGCGACGGCGGAGAGGAAGTTGCCGAGCCATGATGGGGAGATGCCTTGGATACCATAGGAAAGAGTGTGAGGAAGGGCGGGTGCCAGACCTGTGTCAAAAGCATGCAATATGTCTAGGATACGGCTCGGATTCATGTCCGGCATTGAGGACTCCATCCATTGTTGGAGAGCATAAGCAGCATAGCCAGGGCAGAGTGACCTAGTCTGAACCAAATTGATGATCGGAAATCAAGCCAATTAGAAAGAGGAAGATTTAATGTCTGAAGCGATGATTGGATTCGCATACCTTGCTATATTGCGTGAAAGGGCTGATTGGTCGTTGTTGCAGGGATCGTGTTTTGCACCTTTTTTATGCAGGGGCAGTCATGGTTTGCTGATTTCCAAACAGATGACAGGTACCTTGAGCAAGGGTAAAGCCACTGTCCTTTGTAAATAAACATTTGGAAGTTTGCATCACCTTTTTTGAAACATCCCTGTACTTTAACACCCCAACTGCAACACCACAGCATAAATACATTTACATCTCACTACAATCTGCAGGCAGAATCCTTTACATCCAACTCCAACCTACAGCAGATATACTTTACACCTCCTCACACTGACACAACACATACTTTACCCTCCTCAACTGAACATTCACAGAAGATATTCTTTACAACCTCAACTACAATTGTACAGCAGATAACTTTCACTCTCTCTCAACTCGCTAAACATCACAATCAGTATATTTTTACACCTCCTCTCAAGACCTGCAAGCAGGATATACTTACATCCTCATTCAACAAACACACAACAGCAGATATACTTACACCCCTCAACTACAACCTCACAGCAAGATATATACTTATACCTCTCAACAAATGCACATCAGATAATCTTTAACCTCAACTGATAACCTCACAGCAGATATCATTTACACCTCCACTAGCCACTGCCACAGCAGAATATACTTTAATCCCTCCTCAAACAACATCGCACAGCAGATTTACTTTTGCACTTTCCTCAACAACTGCACAGCAGATTAACTTACACTCTCAACTATAACCTCACAGGCATACATACCTTTACCACCTTCTACAACCGTACAACAGATAATTTACACCTCCTCACAAATCAACCACACAGCCAGATATACTTTACACTCTAACTCTCCAACCCATACAACAATATAATACACCTCCTCAATCCAACACACAGCAGATATCATATTCCAGTTACAAGCTACATCAATCACCCCCCCACCCTCTTCCTGATAAAACAGTTTTTTCCACCTCTAACTACAAGACACTAACCCACCAGGTGTAAAATCCTAGTTTACATCACAATCAACCTCCAGATCCCCTCCCCGGGAACTTTACACCTCTTCACCAAATATGTGCACCCAGAAATAAACCCAACCGTGTGCATGTTCGTGATGTATTAAGTCCAAAGTGAAGAGGAAAAACATCTCATGGTGTTCATCAAGCCTTTCCTGAAACACGACTCGTGAAACAAGGTCACGAGGAAAAAGAGTGAGTGGATATCAAAAGGTATATCTATAAACAAAGCTCTTTTCTAACCACTACTGACTATTAAAGATCATGCCATTCTGGTGACGTAAAAGCTGAATTATTGCATCTGGGTGACATCAAAGCCGACACATTGGGAAAAATCAGCAGAATCGTCGGACAACTCCGTAAATGAAAATATAAATAAGTTGAAAAAAAAAATGCAAGGAGTGACACGCAGACAATGGAAGCAACGTTCGTAGCAATCAAGTGATTGTGTAAGCACCCCCCCCCCCCTCTAGAAAGGTATAAAACTACTTTAAACACTGCAAAGTGAATTGGGGAAAAAATAATAAAATACATAAATAAAAACCTGCCTTTGTAGAAATTTAAAAAATACTTAAACACAAATGTTGAAAGTTTCACAAATAAACAAAATTGGGAGGTCGGGAGTGGGAGGACGGTCACAAAACTCTGATTTTAAAGTTCATATCCAATGGGCAGATCCAGGAGGTGTCCACTATAAGGTCTCATGGCAATCTCCTCTCTCTCTCCTCCATCCCTCGCGACCACCCAACCTTCCTCTTTAAAATCATCCATTCCTCCTGCTCGGACAGGTCAGGGTCAAGAAAGGGCCTGGAAGTCTGGAACACTCGTCATACGGTTTTACATCCTGAATATATGGGACAAAAGAGAAACTACCACCACACGCACAACTACAACCCCCTCCACTTCTTTAACGGCCCCAATTATTCCACATTCCTGTGGACTCAGGAGGAATTCCTCACCCCAAGCTCTATTCACGAACCAGCGGGCCAGGTACGATTGTCCACTTAAGGTGACAGGAGTTTGTAATTGTTCATGGTCAGCGATAAGCTCGCCTACTCTTCGCGAATAGGACACTGTGGTTCCTAACATCTCACTAATGCCGGCAGATGGAATGTCCAGTGTTAACTTCCATCCGAGGAACGGCAACACACTGATGAATCACCCTGCCTGTGAACACCGGGAGACAATTTATAGGCTCCGGTGGGGATTCAAACACTCAGATGGCTTAGAAAGTGGATGTGGCGTACCTATCGGCATCCTGCCAGCCTCTTGCTAGTATTTAGTTGGTGTATATTAAAATTCGTTCGGTGTCTTTCATCGAGTAGGAAGCGAGGCTATAACATGCCCCACTTTGAACAAATAAATCCTGCCCTAACAACGAAGGTCTTTCCAATTTGGAGGTGGTGTGACCTATTCCTCACACCCCGTTACAGACTGCTCACTCCAGATTGGTGGTTGTTGTCTGGATGGTAGCTTCTCCAAGACAAACAAATCCATACAAGAGTGCTCGCATTTGTTGTGGACAGCCATTTCTCTGCTTTGAAGGGACGCAAACCACACCACAATGGCGTTAACATTCATTTTGGCAATATTTTTTCTGTGTTGCGCGTTGCAGACCTCATATGGTGACGACACTTTACCAAGCGGTGCGGTAAAGATGGGAATGGGGGTGCAAGTGGGACTGCATAGATAGTATGCTCCACTTGCCAATAATAGTTCCACCATACCATTCGCTGTTGGATGTAAAGCAATTGTTCGCATAAGGCAGCACCCAGAAAGTTATGTCGCTCATGAAAACAGAGCCAATTCGAACCGGCTACCATGATCTGCAGTGATGGTTAATGGAAAAACTAAAACGTGTGATCCAAGGTGTGAGCAAAGACCCTGCATGGTTTAGGTCGGTGATGTTCAGCTATCGGAAGTAGCCTCCCGGCCAATGGGGTGAGCAGACAACACAAGTCAGTAAATAGCATGGCCCATTTAGGATGGTAGGGGACGACAAGATCCACATGGACCCGTGAAATGCCTATCTGGTTGAAGCTACCGAAATGGTGTGACAGTATAATGTTGGATCTTGGAGCAGTTGACATTGAATGACATTGTTTGACCTAGGTAGCGCGTTGATGCGTGGTCAACGTAGCGGCGTTGGGACGAGTCCTGGGTCTGCTTAACACCAAGCGGTGCATAGCAGGAGTGAAAAGTGTTGAAGATTGTACGACGGAAATCTGCCAGGAACGAAAGGGTGTGTGATGTCCGTCGAGAATTTACAACACTGAGTAGTGTTTATCATTATGAAGGCAGTACCTTGTTCAATGTAAGCGGACTGTTGCAGACTGTAATGTGGAGCTGTGTTGCCCCACTTGTGCTGCCGCAAAGGCATTCAATTGATGCCAGTGGTGTTGGTAGAGACCATCCAATCCGCGATGAGTGAGAGTGTCGGCCCGCGAGGTTCACGATCTTTATGTGCTGGATGTCGGTGGTCGAACTGGAAGATATAACTTGAGTTGGCGAAGTGCGAGGCCGTGGAGAGTCCGAATCGGTGGATAAGCGAAAGTCATGTGTGTCAGCCTGGACAGATAATTGTCTTGGCCTCTAAAGAAGTGGTGAAGTGATTGATGGGCAATGTATACAGCCAGTAATTCCAGAATTGAAGGTGCTGTACTTGCGCTCTGTGGTTTCAACTGAAGGTGCTGGTACTTGCACTCCGTCCATCAGAACATGTCAGGGTAGCTACCAGTGCGAGTGACTTGTCAGCAGCTGCAGTGTTGTGGTTTGTAGGGATATAAATGAATGGAGAAAAGTTGATGAGGCCCCCAAAAAACTCTTGCAGGTTTGCGTGAGATGACGGTAACGGAAATGTTGAATAAATCTGCACCTCCTCATTGAAGGATGGAGCCTGAGCGGGTTAACACAGCTGTCCAGATGGGAAAATCAACCTCCAGAACCGCGAACATGCACTTTGTGGATTGATGACGATGCTGAAACGCTGTAAACGGGGTGAAGAGGAGACATAGCGGTGTTCCTGCTTTTTTCTTGTGGGTTAACTTGGTGATTAGAATTCATATTATATATGTAGCAGAAGTGTAATCTCCGGAGCACCTGAATGATGAAACGATAATGTTTGTGTGGCAATATTGTCAAATTGGGATCCAGTTAAATAAATTCGATGGTGGCCATCCAAGATCAACCATGTGTTGACTGGCTTCATCGCTTTGCACGGTTCTCCTTAATCTTGCAATGGAGGGAGTGAGGAGTTGAAGGAGTCCCTATAGGTGGCCAGTCCAATGATCGCAAAGCAGTGGCCTTGATGATGAAAACTCAACGGCAACAAACTTGTGCATTAATTTCCTGCAGGGACGCATAGGGGTTGTCAAGTGTGCAAATTGTGAGCCATCTGTTAGCCGTTAGTTGTCTGGGGTTTCTCATCGAATATGCCAGGTAGGATTTCTGGAATGTTATCATCTGATGATTTGCGAATGTCCAGATGATTCGACGTTTTGGGGATACATTTGCTGCATATCTGTAGGGGCAAGGTTGCCCTGCGAAATGTTGAATTGTCCTGCTGAAAATGTGAATCTCCTACCCAGTTTTCAGATTCATGGCCGACTCAAGCAGATGTTTCATCACGTCTCTGTACTTGCCCTGCTCCATGTCCTTCTATCGTTGACAAGCTTGCCAGTGCCTGCCTGATGAAAGCAGCCCCCAAATACGATGCTGCCACCACCATGCTTGAGGATAGGGAGGTGTTGACGGCTGATGTGCAGGTTTTAGGCTTGCACCAGGCATAACATCTTTTAATTTCAAACGCAGAAAGTTCAATTTTTGTCTCGCTGACCAAAAAAACATTTCCCACATGCTGCAGTATCGTTAAGGATGTTTAATCACAAACTCAATACGAGCTTTTAGATGTGTCTTGTTTCAGTAATGGCTTCCTTTCACCTGCACCTGTGCATGAGGCCAGCCTTGTGAAGCGGAGTTAGGGATTTGTTTGATTGATGAACATTGATATATATATTGGTGAATACTTTTTGCAGGTTCACTGTGGTGTCAGGCCTTTCTTCACCTGTAGTAGCAGGAGGAATATGGTCTATTTGTTTGTCACCTGCTATGTCCTTCTTTGGAAAAGTACTGCAGCTGGGTATACTTTCTAAAATAGCTTCACGGCTCACAAGTTTGGTGCTGTTAGAATCCTCAGCATGGCTAATCAAAGGCCATCTGCCATGGGGCCTTTGGTCCGGGCTAAAATGTGGCGAAATCGGTTCATAGGTATACCTTCAACTGCCCACATGTAATAAGATGACCGAGTCAGTTTTACGGAATGGAGGCTTATTGATCACCATAAGAAAGCAGCTCAATCGGCATCGTTACAAGCCATAAGGTGACCACTTGTATCTTGACCTAACTTCCACATCTACCCCCACATCCCAAGGGGCTGCGCTTGAACGGTCTTATTACAATGGATGGCCGGAAAAAAAAAATCTCAAAAATACAATTTATTTATCAATCATCATTAAATATTTCCTTTATTTCATTAGAGAAAATGCACCTAAGCAGAAAATTGAAGTACAGTGAATTTCACAGCTATTTGGCTAGACGGCAGGCATTGATGATGGTGCAGATCCAATCCAACTTCCTCGTGACTGCTGCTGCTGGACATCCACGTATCTGCCAGGACCCACGGTGAAACCAGCCCGCAATATGAACATCAGGTTCCAAAAACCTTTGGTTAGAGTTTAACTGGAGTTTGGAACTTTACAGGATCCGCTCAGCATAATCAGAGAACTCTTTTTTGCTCTCAGAGAGAACGGCACGGAATAATTCAACTCGACATGAAATTGAGCAATACCCATTGCTACAGCCTTTTTGAACAAAAGTTCATTGGGACACTATATATTTTCCACTTTTTAGCTGCACAAGCTAAAATGAATCAATATGGCCCAGTTCAGATGAAATTAATCAGGCAGTGCATCCAATCTCCCCCATGCCCCGACCATTCAACCCGGAAAAGACAAACATAAGTATGCACCCACCCACCAAGTCACTCAAGTGATGACTGCAGACACAAATTAATTCTACAATTTTCTTATTAGAGAATGAGAATTCAAAAAAACAATTGTGCAAGGTTGCAAATTTAACAACCAACGCAACTTAATTAAACAATCCCAACTGGCTGGCCAACAAGGGCTGGTAAACTGCAGGAAAATAGGAACGTTCTTCAAATCTCTCTTCAATGCTATTAAAAACATTTGCTTTGAAAATAAATATCTGTACAAGATACAAAAAAAAGCCCCAAAACAAACGAACAGCAGAATCAGACTGGGAATGGGACTTACATGATGGGAAGTGGCTGTTGGTAAAGTTTAAATTGATCGTTCAAGGTGATTACTGCAAACAGCAGGCAATGAGATGACTAGCGAAGCAACGAAGAGGAGTCCCCTTTCTTTTGCCCTCATTCTCACATTCTATTCCCACCCAATGGCTCCAGAAAATCCAGGGCCCTCTGACCATACTCCCTCGGAACCGTCCTGACCAATGTGGTAAGCGTCTTCTTGCCTCTTCGCTTTTGGGGGGAGAGCTTGGGTGACCAAAGTGGAGGTACAATAACGGTTGGTAATTGGAGGAGAAGAATATAATGTACATCTTGCTTGCCCACTAAAACACCTACCTGTGTGATTAAACACAGTATGTAACATATAGGCCTCTTTTAAAGTAAACAGATTTGTTGTGTTAAAATAGGAAAGCGAATTTCATGAAAACGACTTGTAATCTAACAGCAACTGTAAGTTTCAGGTGGTCCACAAAGCAAAGGCTAGCACCACTTCAAAACAAACTTAAAAAAAGCAGCAAATGTGGCCATTTTCACGAATCCCATCTCATCAAAAAAAGATTTTTTTGAAAACGCTCATTCAATGCGCAGCACTCCTGAGCTGCTGGTTACATCATTCTGGTGTGTAATGTGCTGACAGAGTGCTCCCTGTAGATTCCGGGGGCATGGAATTTCCGATGGAGGTTTCCCAGGACTATTCTCGCAAAAAGTGACTGGGATATTTAATGTGCAGCGCAAACACTGACGGGCAAGACCCGGCTTAACGTCTGAGCCGAGGGATGGCGTGTTTATTTGGAAGAAACACCCTGTCCATTGAAGGGGACAGTTAACACAGACGTGCCGGGTCAGGAATCAAACCCAACCTGACGCGCTCAAAAGGTGTGCATTCTAGCTTGAGCCCGTATAACCAGGGCCAAGGATTTGTCAGCCCTTTAAAAGGAAGACCTTCAAGTCCGAAGCGTCTTGAAGACGCATGAGATCCTGATTGTGTCGGCATGAATAATTAACAAATACAGAGGGGGATTAAAAGTCCCCTCCCACTCTCCCCTCAGACACCAACCCCCAGGTTCAGAACAAAGCACTAATATCTATCCTTTTGAGATATATATATATATATTATATTCTAGTGAAAGCAGAGGCACCTGCTAGGCTTAGTAGAGGGAATTGGAGTTTATAAAAGAGAGCCAGAACGACAAGAAAAATACAACTTATAATAGCAAGATTAGAAGATTATTTGTTTTATATCTATGTAGATATATAAATAGATGCTTTGCAAACTGGCCTCCCCTACGTGGTGCTGTACGAGTACGCATTTACAAAGGGAGAAATGGGGGTCTTCCCCCCACCCTGAACCCCATCCGTAATCTTTGAAAATGTTTTCTTGCATCTTCCATTTGCCAGGAGGATTCCAAGGTATGCATATGATGGGTTACTTAACTCGGGGGTTAATTCATCAATGGTAACAGACAGACAGACAGACAGAAAATACAATAATTTATATGTATGTACCTGCAGCATAAGTACAACCCACTCCCTTCAGGAAGCATCAGGAAGGACATGTTATATCCTATCTGGGATATATAGATAAAAGGATCTAGGCTCAGGTCTGTTAGTCGATGGGGGTGCTAATGAGCTTAGAATGCCTCAAGGATGTTGGGATCCCCAGATTTATCTTTTGAGTTTAGTGTATAACGTCGTAAGTGGAATATATAAAAAGGAATTCATCGTGTTTTCGGTTAATAATTTTTAACCTTCTGTAGGTTTCCCCATGAAAGCCGACTTATACACCGTCAACGTGGCGTTTTGGTCCATGGAGGAAAAAACGGGAATACTGTGAGGGTGTTAATATAATTTTTAAACTATAATTTATGCTATAAGTGAAATCTGTTGTTATTACTTTTGTTATTAGGAAAAGCGGCCTTGGAAGATCAGGTAGGTATGGAGCAGCGCGCCAAGAAGCGCGTCGCGCGCCACTTTCCGCCAGTACTCCAGGCGTCTCGTCTTGGCACTCCCCCAGCAAGATGCGCCCATTCCATCTCCTTGACGAGCCGATCAACCTGCTGCAACAACGAGGCAACATGTCGGCCCTCCATTGGCCTCCCCGCACTCACGAGAACTTCCTCGTGAGAGGAATCTGTCGTGAGCAGGGAAATTCAAAAAAAGCCGTCAAGGAAAAAACCAGCCACCAACATGTTCCAATACATCCGCAGCTGACACTTCACGGGGACTTATGCCAGGTAACAATATCTCAATTTGAATTCTCTTCTCAAGCAACCGCCTGCGTTGGACCAAAGTCCAACCAGCGATAGCCAAGGAATTTCTCCGAGAGGACCTGTACCCAGAAGGATTAGGTGCCTGCCGGTTTCCTAGAGCTTCAGATCCTTTTTTGCACTTTTCAGAGGTCCCTATAGGTTTCGCATTGCCCATAAAGAACAAAGAGCTCGGTGAAAATGAAGCAACAGTACGCCTGAATGATAATTCAATATTGGACACACGAAAAGACAACCCTCCCTACCTTCATAACGGGTGGCGAGACCAGGAATGGTTACTATGAGGGAACCAGGAACTAACACGGTCAGGACTTTGTGGTCTTCTATTGACTTCTGGTCCTTCGCCGCACAGGTTACCCGGCAAACGGACGCCACACCCCTCTCCCCCATTCATGCTCAGGTGGCATGTCTCATGATGGACTACGACCAGAGTGCGCGTCCGTACCAGAAGCACTGGCACTCCTCATTGACTTAAGGACTGAATTTAACAGCCACAGAGACGGTGTGGTGAACGTATACTAAATCTCTCAACTAAAACAAAGTGAAAATCGAAAAGAAAATGTGTATCTGTGTCCGGAGTGGTGAAAGGGAAAAATATTTAATTATATCCATCGTACTCCCACTTCTGACACTCTTTTTGATTTAATTTGTGTTTCTTGCTGAATCCTGTACGCTATTCTAAAACATACGTGAGATCATGTATCCAGAGATGAACAGGCAGCATCCAAATCATTAGATAAGGCAGTCGATGGCTGTCAGTTATGTTATCCCTTTACCCAAGAGTCTTTTGACATAAACATTGATATAAAAGGATGTCTTACTATGAACAAGTGTGGACCTGGCTTTGAAAATCATTAGTTGATGACCCTAAAGCACATAAACGCAAATCCCACGACGCACCTCCGATTGGCCCTCCTCATTGATTAGTGTACCTCTGTACTCTGGCCTGCCTCCCAAAACAAGAGATAGTCTAAGGACGCGTCTCCGCCTCTCGCAGATGACTGCATCATGCGTGCCGAAATCAAGGCCAAGGATTCTTGACATTCCCAAACGACCACCGCAGGCTTGATCTCTCTGACATTCTCCAGCAGGGAATTCCTGGTCGATGACTATATGTGCTTGAAATATGTGTGGGGCAGGTACCCTAACACCTCATGCTGACTATAAATCACTCCGCTAACACAGTAACAATGTCTGGAATATAAGTCAGACATTGGTACCACACATTCATAGCACTCTCCGCTTCAGGTTCCACCTGACTCCAGAGTGTTCGATCATCAGATGTCGACAGTTTTCATGGTATATGGCGATCCCCCAAGACGTTAAGACGCCACAGAATCTTCGCACCGAGAAAAGAGAGGCATCATTGCTTCCGATCTCAGTTGGAATCGGACAATATGTTTCAGTGAAAAGGCCATTCAGAATGTTTCAGATGAATAAATTCAATGTTCATTTCCTACCCGTTATTTATAACGCAAGAGATCAAACAAGATGCTCATGCATAGCGATTGCCTCTCCTTGGTGCGTAATGCTCGTGACCACAACTTCTACGGGATTACTGGAGTGAGTTACTCCACTCGACAATTATTGAGCTCGGACCCAAAACTACGCGAACTCCATCTGAACCGCCTGTGGACCCAGGACTGGCTGGTTGAAGCTCTAGCGATACTGTTCTTGGACGCTGTGTGCTCAATGCAGAAGTGGTGCGCAATAAACCATAGTACAGCAACTAAGAGGGTGACCGAGCGTGTAAGCACTTCTGTGTGCTGAGAGTGCAAAACCTCCGCTCTCCTTCGAGACTCTGATATGTTGCAACTGCCTCTGCGACGACCTTAAACAGTGAACCTGTAATCGTTTATTAACATTAAAACATAGGTTAGTCAATACTAGGAGAGGTTTGTATGACTATAAGTATCTTTTCTCGAACATTTTGTTTAGTGAGAGGGTGGAGGAGCGCTTAGTGGGGTGGTTGTAGGGGAGACATCACTCTTAACAATCATGTAAAAATGAAAAAAAAGTACGAGAAGAGTATTTGCTTCGAAAATAAGCAGTTGTGCAAAAGTTTAGTATTTTTCTCATTAACTCCGTGTTTTAAGCCTTCGCGTGGGGGGGGCGGGGTTGGAAGCACTTAAAACATGTAGAAATCAAAAAAAAAAATTTTTTATTCTTTTTCTTGGGGGGGGGGTAGGGGCCTGAACATCATGATTGGGCACTCCATAGCCCAGACTTGAACCCTCTGGACTACTGGTTCTGGGGGGCTACCAAGGGCTCTGTCTACACCAAGCACCCTGCCACACTGGATGATCTGAAGCAGGAGGTGTCAGACTGCCTCCAGGCAGTGCCACATGAGATCTACAGGAAAGTTGGACAGAACTTTGGAGTTAGGATCAATGCCTGTCTGAACCGCGGAGGGGCACACATCGAGAACGTCAATTACAAGGATTTTGTGTAAATGCCAATTGCAGACCTTGAGCTCTCACTAACTCTAGTGGTGACTTACTACAACAGCAATCAGTGATAGAAAATACCATGTTATAAGCTTTCAAGAAATGTTTGGTTCATGTTCCTGAGATTTCTGGGGTTTTTTGGG
>CM068961.1:116067828-116079367 GCA_035128595.1 Eptatretus atami | reverse complement strand
GAAGCCGAGAAAGGTGGGAGGCAGGAGCACCAGCCCAGAGGAGAAGTAGTACTCCATCAGGCTTTGGACGAAAGCTTTGTATGTGGTCAGGAACTCAGGTGGGCCGAGGAAGGACTTTGCACGATGGAGGGTCCCATGTCCACGACTGGCTTTGGAGGCCAGGTTTGAAATGTGACTTTCCCAGGAAAGATCATGGCAGATCGTGAGACCCGAAGCTTGGAAGAAAGGACTTCTTCCAGAGGATTGTTGAGAAAGTGGATGGTGGGGGTGGGGGGGGGTTCCAAATGGTCCTTTCGGAGAGACATATAGTGAGGGTGTGAGATTGTCAGGATTGAAAGACATGTCCACGTGATGGACCAGTTTGTGATTTTACCAGATCTGCATTGAGCGAAGAAGTTGTGCTTGCCGGTCTGGGATGACAGATGGTACGGCAGAGGGTGGAGTCATCAGCAAAGAGATAAGAGGATTTTCCAGAGTCTGAGAGATCATTGATGAACCAGAAAAAGAACAGGGCCCAGAGGCTACCTTAGAACTCCAGCCTGGACAGGAAGAGGGGATTAAATAACTCCATTTAGGGCCACACGTTGGCTGCGACGGGAGAGGAAGTTTGCGAGCCATGAGTGGAGATGGCCTTGGATACCATAGGAAGAGTTTGTGAGGAGGGCAGGGTGCCAGACCGTGTCGAAAGCACATGATATGTCTAGGGATACGGCTCGGATTTCATGTCCGGCATTGAGGATCTCCATCCATTGTTGGGAGAGCAGAAGCAGCATATCCAGGGCAGAGTGACCTAGTCTGAACCAAATTGATGATCGGAAATCAAGCCATTAGAGAAGAGGAAGGATTTAATGTCTGAAGCGATGATGGATTCCATAACCTTGCTGATGATTGGGAGAAGGCTGATTGTCTGTTTGCAGGGATCTGTTTTTGCACCTTTTTTATGCAGGGCAGTAATGTTTGCTGATTTCCAAACAGATGACAGGTGACCTTGAGCAAGGTAAAGCATTGTTCCTTTGTAAATAAACATTTGAAGTTGCATCACCCTTTTTGAAACACCCTGTACTTTACACCCCAACTGCAACCACACAGCATAAATACTTTACATCTCAACTACAACTGCAGAGCAGAAATCCTTTACATCTCAACTCCAACCTCACAGCAGATATACTTTACACCTCCTCAACAACTGCACAACAAACATACTTTACACCTCCTCAACTGCAACATCACAGCAGATATTCTTTACACCTCAACTACAATTGTACAGCAGATATACTTTACACCTCCTCAACTCCAACATCACAACAGATATATTTTACACCTCCTCAAGACCTGCACAGCAGATATACTTTACACCTCTTCAACAACAACCACACAGCAGATATACTTTACACCTCCTCAACTACAACCTCACAGCAGATATAACTTATACCTCGTCAACAACTGCACATCAGATATACTTTACACCTCAACTATAACCTCACAGCAGATATCATTTACACCTCCACAGCCACTGCACAGCAGATATACTTTACACCTCCTCAACAACAATCGCACAGCAGATTTACTTTGCACTTCCTCAACAACTGCACAGCAGATATACTTTACACCTCCTCAACTACAACCTCACAGCATACATACTTTACACCACCTCTACAACCGTACAACAGATATAATTTACACCTCCTCAAATCCAACCACACAGCAGATATACTTTACACCTCCTCTCCAACCATACAACAGATATAATTTACACCTCCTCAACTCCAACCACACAGCAGATATCATATTCCAGTACAACTACATCAATCACCCTCCCCACCCTCTTCCTGGATAAAAAGGTTTTTTTCCACCTCTAACTACAAGACACTACCCACACAGGTTGTAAAATCCTAGTTTACACCACATCAACCTCCAGATCCCCTCCCCCGGGACACTTTACACCTCTTCACCAATATGTGCACCTAGAAATAAAACCCATGTGATGTTCGAATGTATTAAATCCAAAGTGAAGAGAAAAACTCATCTCATGGTGTTCATCAAGCCTTTCCTTGAAACACGACTCGTGAAAAAGGTCACGAGGAAAAAGGAGTGAGTGGATATCAAAGGTGATATCTAATAAACAAAGCTCTTTCTAACCACTGACTGACTATTAAAGATCAGTGCCTTCTGGGTGACGTAGAAAGCTGAAATTTTGCATTCTGGTGGACATCAAAGCCGACACACTGGGAAAAATCACAGAATCGTCGGACAACATCCGTAAATGAAAATATAAATAAGTGAAAAAAAAAATGCAGGTGAGTGACCCGAGACAATGGGGAAGCACGGTTCGTAGCAATCAGTGATTGTGTAAGCACCCCCCCCCCCCCCCCCTCTAGAAAGGATATAAAACTACTTTAAACACTGAAAGTGAAATTGGGGAAAAATAAATAAAAATATAAATAAAACCTGCTTTGTAGAAATTAAAAATTACTTTTAAACAAATGTTGAAGTTTCACTAAATACAAAATGGGGAGGTCGGAGTGGGGAGGACGTCACAAACTCGATTTTAAAGTTCAATTCCAATGGCAGATCCAGGAGGTGTCCACTAGAGGTCTCGGCGATCTCCTCTCTCTCCCTCCCATTCCCCCGACCACCCAGACCTCTTCTTTTAAAATCATCCATTCCTCCGGCTCCGACAAGGTCAGGGCGAAGAAAGGGCCCTGGAGTCTGGAACACCGTCAACGGTTTTACATCCTGAATATTGGGAGCAAAAGAAGAAACTACCCAACACGCCACAACTACGACCCCTCCACTTCTTTAACGGCCCCAATTATTCCCACATTCCTGTGGACTCAGCTGAGGAATTCTTCACCCCAAGCCTTTCACGAACCAGCGGGCCAGGTACGATGTTCCACTTAAGGTGACAGGAGTTTGTAATTTGTTCAGGGTGTCAGCGATAGCTCGCCTACTCTTCGCAAAGGACACTGTGGTATCCTTAACATCCACTAATGCCGGCAGATGGGATGTCCAGTTTAACTTCCATCCGAGGGACGGCACACACTGATGAATCACCCTGCCTGTGAAACACCGGGATGACAATTTATAGCTCGGTGGGGATTCAAACTCTAGATGGCTTAGAAGTGGATGTGCGTACCTATCGGCCATCCTGCCAGCCTTCTGCTAGTATTAGTTGGTGTATATTAAAGATTCGTCGGTGTCTTTCACGAGTAGGAAGCGAGCTATCACCCCCACTTTGAACAAATTACAATTCCTGCCCTAACAACGAGTCATGAGTGGTGTGACCTATTCCTCAACACCCGGTTACACTGCTCACTCCAGATTGTGGTTGTTGTCTGGATGGTAGCTTCTCCAAGACAAACAAATCCATACAAGAGAGTGCTCGCATTTGTGTGTGGACAGCCATTTTCTGCTTTGAAGGACAAACCACACACACAATGGCGTTAACATTTCATTTGCAATATTTTTTTTCTGTTGTTGCGGTGCAGACCTCATATGGTGACGACACTTACAAGGCGGTGCGGTAAAGATGGAATGGGGGTGCAATGGTGACTGCATAGATAGGTATGCTCCACTTGCCAAGTATGTTCCACCATACCATTCGCTGTTGGATGGTAAGCAATTGTTCGCATAAGGCAGCACCCAGAAGTTGAGTCTGCTCATGAAAACAGAGCCAATTCGAACCGGCTACCATGATCTGCAGTGATGGTTAATGGAAAACTAAAACGTGTGATCCAGGTGTGGACAAAGACCCTGGCAATGGTAGGTGCGGTGATGTCAGCTATCGGAGTAGCCTCCGGCCAATGGGTGAAGCGATCAACACAAGTCAGTAAATAGCAGTGCCCATTTGAGGATGGTAGGGGACCGACAAGATCCACATGGACCCTGTTGAAATGCCTATCTGGTGTTGAAAAGCTACCGAATGGTGTGACAGTATGATGTTGGATCTTGGAGCGTTGACATTGAAGACATTGTTTGGACCTAGGTAGGCGTTGATGCGTGGCCAGACGTAGCGCGTGGTGACGAGTCCCTGGGTTGCTTGAACACCAGGGTGCATGAGTGAGTGAAAAGTGTTGAAGATTGTACGACGGAATGCTGCAGGAACGAAAGGGTGTGACTGTCCCGTCGAGATTACACACACGAGGGTGGTAGTTATCCATATGAGAGCAGTACCTTGTTCAATGTAAGCGGACTGTTTGCAGACTGTAGATGGTGGAGCTGTGTCCTCCCATTGTGCTGCTGCAAATGCATTCAAATTGATGGCCAGTGTGTTGGTAGAAGACCATGCCAATACCTCGATGAGTGAGAGTGTCGGCCGCCGAGTTCACGATTCCTTTTATGTGCTGGATGTCGGTGGTGAACTGGAAGATATAACTGAGTTGGCGAAGTGTGCGAGGCGAGTGAGAGTCCGAATCGGTGGATAGAGCGAAAGCTCATGGTTTGTGGTCAGCCTGGACAGAGAATTGTCTGGCCTCTAAGAAGTGGTGGAAGTGATTGATGGCAATGTATACAGCGAGTAATTCCAAATTGAAGGTGCTGTACTTGCGCTCTGTTGCTTTCAACTGAAGGTGCTGTACTTGCACTCCGTCCATCAGAACATGTCAGGGTGCTTACCAGTTGCGAGTGACTTGTTCAGCAGCTGCAGTGTTGTGGTTATGTATGGAATAAATGAATGGGAAAAGTTGATGAGGCCCAAAAACTCTTGCAGTTTGCGTTGAGATGACGGTAACGGGAAATTGTGAATAATCTGCACCTCCTCATTGAGAGGATGGATGCCTGAGCGGTTAACACAGTGTCCAAGGGAAAATCAAGTCCAGAACGCCGAACATGCACTTTGTGGGATTGATGACGATGCTGAAGACCTGTAAACGGGTGAAGAGGAGACATAGGTGTTCCTGCTTTTTTTTTCTGTGGTTAAACTGGTGATTAGAATATCATATATATATATGTAGCAGAAGTGTAATCTCCGGAGCACCTGAATGATGAAACGATGAAATGTTTGTGTGGCAATATTGTCAAATTGGTCCAGATATGTGGCCATCAGATCATCCAATGTGTTGACTGGCTCATCGCTTGCACGGTTCTCCTTAATCTTGCAATGGAGGGTGAGGAGTTGAAGGTCCCTATAGGTGGGCAGTCCAATGATCGCAAAGCCAGTGGCCTTGATGATGAAAAACTCAACGGCAACAAACTGTGCATTAATTTTCCTGCAGGGGACCATAGGGGTGTCAAGTTGCAAAATTTGTGAGCCATTGTTAGCCGTTAGTATTGTCTGGGGTTTCTCATGAATATGGCCAGGTAGGATTTTCTGGAATGTCATCTGATGATTTGCTGGAATGTCCAGATGATTCGACGTTTTGGGGATACATTTGCCTGCATATCTGTAGGGGCAAGGTATTGCCTGCTGAAATGTGAATTGTCCTGCTGAAATGTGAATCTCCTACCCAGTTTCAGATTCATGGCTGACTCAAGCAGGTTTTCATCAACGATTCTTCTGTACTTTGCCCTGTCCATTGTCCCTTCTATCTTGACAAGCTTGCCAGTGCCTGCTGATGAAAAGCAGCCCCATAATATGATGCTGCCACCACCATGCTTGAGGATAGGGAAGGTGTTGACTGGCTGATGTGCAGGTTTAGGCTTGCACCAGGCATAACACTTTTAATTTCAACCAGAAAGTTCAATTTTTGTCTCGTCTGACCACAAAACATTTCTCCACATGCCTGCAGTATCGTTAAGATGTTTAATCACAAACTCCATACGAGCTTTTAGATGTGTCTTTTTCAGTAATGGCTTCTTCCCTGCCACCTGTGCATGGAGGCCAGCCTTGTGAAGGGAGTAGGATATTGTTGATTGATGAACATTGATTGATGATATTGGTGAATACTTTTGCAGGCCACCGTGGTGTCTCAGGCCTTTCTCACCTGAGAGCAGGAGAATATGGTCTATTTGTTTGTCACCTGCTATGTCCTTCTTGGAAAAGTACTGCAGCTGGGTATACTTTCTAAATAGCTTGACGGCTTCACCAAGGTTGGTGCTGTTAGAATCCCCGCATGGCATCAAAGGCCCATCTGCCATTGTGGGCTTTGTCCGGGCTAAAATGTGGCGAAATCGGGTTCATAGGTTTACCTTTCACTGCCACCATGTAATAAGATGACCGAGTCAGTTTAGGAGATGGAGGCTTTATTGATCACCATAGAAAGTAGCGTCAATCGGCATCGTACCAAGCCATCGAGGTGACCACTTTATCATCTTGATCCTCTAACTTCTCACATCTACACCCACATCCCAAGGGGCTGCGCTTGACGGCTCTTATTACAATGGATGCGCCGGAAAAAAAAAATCTCAAAAATACAATTATTTTATCTCATCATTTAATATTTCCCTTTATATCATTAGAGAAAATGCACCATTAAGCAGAAAATTGAAGTACAGTGAATTTCACAGCTATTTTGGCAGAGGCAGGCATTAATGATGGTGCAGATCCAATCCAACTTCCTCGTGACTGCTGCTGCTGGACATCACTATCTGCCAGGACCCACGGTGAACCAGCCCACAATATGACATCAGGTTTCCAAAACCTTTGGGTTAGAGTTTAACTGGAGTTTGGAACTTTACAGGACCGTTCAGCATAATCAAGAAGCTCCTTTTTGCTCTCAGAGAGAACCGGCACGGAATAATTCAACTCGACATGAAATTGAGCAATACCATTGGTACAGCCTTCTTTTGAACAAAAGTTCATTGGACACTATATATTTTCCACTTTTTAGCTGCACAAGCTAAAAATGATCAATATGGCCCAGTTCAGATGAAATTATCAGGCAGTGCATCCAATCATCCCTCCATGCCCCACCATTCACACTCCGGGACAAGACAAACATAATGTAGCACCCACCCACCAATCACTCAAGTGACGACTGTAGACACAAGATAATTCTGACAATTTTATTTTATTAGAATGATGAATTTCAAAAAAAACAATTGTGCAAGTGTGCAAAATTTAACACCAACGCACTTATTAACACATCCCACTGGCTGGCCAACAAGGGCTGGTAAACTGGCAGGAAAATAGGAACGTTTCTTCAAATCTCTTCAATGCTATTAAAGAACATTTGCTTTTGAAAATAAATATCTGTACAAGATACAAAAAAAAGCCCCCAAAACAAACGAACAGCAGTCAGACTGGGAATGGGACTACATGATGTGGAAGTTGGCCTGTTGGTAAAGTTTAAATTGATCGTTCAAGTGATTACTGCAAACAGCGAGGCAATGAGATGACTAGTCGAAAGCAACGAGGAGTCTCTTTCCTTTGCCTCTCATTCTCCATTCTATTCCTCACTCAATGGCTCAAAGAAGAAGTCCAGGGCCTCTGACCAATACTCCCTCGGAAACCGTCCTGCCAATGTGGTAGCGTCTTTCTCTGCCTCTTCGCTGTTTGGGGGGAGAGCTTGGGTGACCAAAGTGGGAGGTACAAAACGGTGGTAATTGGAGGAGGAAGAATATATGTACATCATTTTGCTTGCCCTCAACTAAAACACCTACACTGTGTGATTAACACAGTATGTAACATATAGGCCTCTCTTTTAAAGTAAAAAGATTGTTGTTAAAAAGAAAGCGATTTTCAATGAAAAACGACTTTGTAAATCTACAGCAACTGTAATGTTTCAGGTGGTCACAAAGCAAAGCATGCACCACTTCAAACAAACTTTAAAAAGCAATGGTGGCCATTTTCACGAATCCCATCTCTTCAAAAAAAGATTTTTGAAAACGCTCATTCATATGCAGCACTCCTGGCTGCTGGTTACATCACTTCTGGGTTGTGAATGTGCTGACAGAGTGCTCCCTGTAGATTCGGGCATGAATTTCGATGAAGGTCAGGACTATTCTCGCAAAAAGTGACCTGGGATATTTAATGTGCAGCGGCAAACACTGACGGGCAAGACCCCGGCTTAACGTCTGAGCCGAGGGATGGCGTGTTTATTGAAGAAACACCCTGTCCATGAAGGACCAGGATACACAGAGTGCCGGGTCAGGAATCAAACCCAGACCGACGGCTCAAAAGGTGTGCATTCTAGCTTTGAGCCCGTTAACCAGGGCCAGGATTGTCAGCCCTTTAAAAGGAAGACTCTTCAGTCCGAAGCGTCTTGAAGACTGCATGAGATCTGATTGTGTCTGCATGAATATTAACAAATACAAGGGGGACTTAAAAAGTCCCCTCCCCTCTCCCCTCAACACCACCCCCAGGTTCAGAGACAAAGCATAATATCTATCCTTTGAGATATATATATATATATGTATATTCGTGAGCAGAGGCACCTGCTAGGTCTTAGTAGAGGGAATTTGGAGTTTATAAAAAGAGAGCCAGACAGACAGAAAATACAACTTTATATACATAGATTTAAGAAGATTATTTGTTTTTATATCTATGTAGATATAAATAGATGCTTTGCAATACTGCCTCCCACCACGTGGTGCTGTACGAGACGCATTTACAAAGGGAGAATTGGGGTCTTCCCCCCCACCCTGAACCCCCTATCCCGTATCTTTGAAAATGTTTTCTTGCATCTCCATTTGCCAAGAGGATTCCAAGGTATGCAATATGATGGGGTTACTACTGGTGGGGTTAATTCTATCAATGGTCAGACAGACAGACAGACAGACAGAAAATACAAATTTATATGTATGTACTGCAGCATAGTACACCCACTCCCTTCAGGAGCATCAGGAAGGGACATGTTATTATCCTATCTGGGATATATAGATTAAAGTAGATCTAGGCTCAGGTCTGTTAGTCAATGGTGGGTGCAATGAGCATAGAATGCCTCAAGGATGTTGGGATTCCTCCAGATTTCTTTGAGTTTAGTGTTAAACAGCAGCAGTGACTATATAAAAAGGAATTCATTCGTGTTTCTGGTTTATAATATTTTTACTTCTGGTAGGTTTGCCCCATGATAAGCGATTTATACACGTCAACGTGGCGTTTGTCCATGGAGGAAAAACGGGATATTGTTGGTGTTAATATAATTTTGTTATAACATTAATATTATGCTATAATCAAAAGTGTTGTTATTACTTTTGTTATTAGAAGCGGCCTTGGAAGATCAGGTCAGGTATGGGAGCATGCGCCACGAGAAGGCGTCGCTGCGTCACTTTCCGCCAGTACTCCAGGCGTCTTCGTCTGGCCATCCCCCAGGCAGATGCCAGGCCCATCCTCATCTCCTTGAGATGCCGATCAACTGCTGCAAACAAGAGCACATGGTCGGCCATTGGCCTCCCCCACTCACGAGACTCCCTCGCTGAGAGATCTGGTGAGCAGGATCAGCGTCAGGAAACGAGCCACATGTCCATAGCCGCAGCTGACACTCACGGACTATGCAGGTAACAAATCTCATTTGAATCTCTCTCAGCAACCGCTCGTTGGACACAAAGTCCAACCAGCGATAGCCAAGGATTCTCCGAAGAGACCTGGTACCAAAGGAATTAAGTCTCGTCTCAGATCCTTGGTCAGAGTCCAAGTCTGCATCCATAGAGCAAGACTGGAAGCACCAAGGACCTGAAGACTCAGACTTCTTCCTCCGCACAGGTACCGGCAGCGCACACCCATCATCCAGTGAATCCATGATCCCCAGGCCGACCCAGACGTCTATTGACTTCTGATTAACAGCCAGCAGAGACATGAATATCACTGCCAAGGTAAGTGGATCTCTCCATGACCTCAACATCCTCACCACAACAGGCACAGACAGAGAAGCAGCATCCAAGATGTCATTGAAAGCCTGAATCTTAGTTTTGACCCAGGAAACCATAATCCCAGCGGCTCCGACTCTCATTCAGCACCTCGAGGGCCAAAAGGATATCTAAAGTCTCCGCAAAGATGACTGCATCATCTGGAAATCAAGGTCAGAGATCTTGACATTCCAAACGATGCAGCAGCTTGATCTCTTGACATTCTCCCAGGAATCCAGTCCATACAAGTGCTGAAAAGTGTGGGGCGCAGTACACACACCCTGACAAACTCCAGTAACAACTGGAAATAAGTCAGACATGGTACCACCACATATATAGCACTCTCAGTACCAGAGTAGAGTTCAGACATCATCGATCATAGTTTTGGTGGCACCCCACGAAGACCAAGAATCCTCCAGAGGGCATCCCGATTCATTGAATCAAACGCTTTACAGAGATCAACATAGGCTGCAAGCAGCCCTGCGAAACGCTCATCTACGTTCGGTGAGGACGTGAATAGCAAGGATACAGTCAATCGTTGACCTCTTTGGTGTAAAGTCTGACTGCTCTGGACGCTGGTGCTCAAGCAGATGGTGGCGAACCCTATCAAGAACTAGAGGGGAGCACTCGGAGAGTGCAAACCTCCGCCGCAATACTGCTGGGTCACTCAATTGAACCTTATATCTTATTCATTAAATATGTCAACAGTGCTGACAGTTATAGTTCTTTTCTCCAACATTTTTTTTTGGGGGGGGGGGGGGTTGGAAATCACTTAAAACATGTAAAATGCAAAAAAAATCGAAATTTTGTTGAAAAAAAATTGCAAAATTTTTTTTCCTCTAATTTTTTTTGGTGGGGGGGGGGGGGGGTTGGAAAGCACTTAAAACATGTAGAATGCAAAAAAAAATTTTTTTCTTTTTCTTGGGGGGGGGGGGGTAACAATTTTTTTGGGGGGGAGGTTGAAATCACTTAAAACATGTAAAAATGCAAAAAAAAAATAATTTTTTTCTCTAAATTTTTTTTGGGGGAGGGGTTGGAAATCACTTAAAATATGTAGAATATGCAAAAAAAAAATGTTTTTTCTTCTAAATTTTTTGGGGGGGGGTTAACAATTTTTTTGGGGGGGGGGTTGGAAATCACTTAAACATGTAGAAATGCAAAAAAAAAATCTTTTTTTGGGGGGGGGGGTGACAATTTTTTTGCGGGGGTTGGAAATCACTTAAAACATGTGAATGCAAAAAAAAAAATTTTCTCTAACAATTTTTTTGGGGGGGGGGGGGGGGGGGTTGGAAATCACTTAAAAATGGAAATCCAAAAAAAAAATTTTTTTTTGGGGGGGGTAACAATTTTTTTTGGGGGGGGGGGGGGGTTGGAAATACTTAAAACATGTAGAAATGCAAAAAAAAAAAAAATTCAAATTTTTCTTCAAAATGGCCGCATAGCGGCATATTAGATTTTGGACCAAGTCAAAATCTAATGGCATGATCTTGGACATATCCTCCCCACCAAGTTTCGTCGAAATCCGTCGAGGAGTTTTTCCGTAATACTGTTCACAAACAAACAAACAACAAACAAACAGAAAGGGGTGAAAACAGTAACCTCCATCCATCTTCGATGGCGGAGGTAATTATCCGAGCAGACTTGCCCGGCACTGAGAGCAGCGTCACCCCTCGGTAGTTGTTGCAATCTTGGCGATCACCCTTCCCTATCCAGAGAGGGACAACAAGGCCCCTCTTCCAGTCAGTACGTTGGGATGATGCCTGTGTTCCAGGCAGAGCACAGAACTGCATGCAACGACATGAGTACAGCATTTCCA
>CM068961.1:116032197-116061799 GCA_035128595.1 Eptatretus atami | reverse complement strand
AAGAGCTACATGCCTTTATGGTAAAGACTGGTCACTGTGTACATATGACAATATCCCAAGCACTCCAAGTCTGGCCTGTACGGTAGGGTGGCAAGAAGGAAGCCATCACTCAAAAAAAGCCCACCTTGAGTCCTGTTTGAGGTATGTAAAAAACACTCCAGAGATTTTGAAGCTATGTGGCAAAAAGTTTTGTGGTCTGACGAAACCAAGATGGAACTTTTTGGCCTACATGCAAAATGTTACATTTGGCACCCAACACATCACATCACCAAAGAACACCATCCCTAATGTGAAGCATGATGGTGGCAGCATCATGTTATGGGGATATTTCTCATCAGCAGGGACTGGGGCACTTGTCAGGATAGAAAAGAAAATCAGGTCAGGTCAGGTATGGGAGCATGTGCCAGAACAGCGCGTCGCTGCGTCCACTTTCCGCCCGGTACTCAGGGCCTCCGTCTGGCCATCCCCAGGCAGATGCCAGGCCCATCCCCATCTCCTTGAGATGATGGTCAACCTGCTGCAACCACGAGGCACGTGGTCGGCCCACTGGCCTCCTCCACTCATGAGACTCCCTCGCTGAGAGAATCTGGTGAGCAGGATCAGCGTCAGGAAACGAGCCACATGTCCATACAGCCGCAACTGACGCTCACGGACTATGCAGGTAACAAATCTCATCCGAGTCTCTCTCAGCAACCGCTCGTTGACACAAAATCCGACCAGCGATAGCCAAGGATTCTCCGAAGAGACCTGGTACCAAAGGAATTAAGTCCCGTCTCAGATCCTTGGTCAGAGTCCAAGTCTCGCATCCATAGAGCAAGACTGGAAGTACCAAGGACCTGAAGACTCGGACCTTCGTCCTCCCGCACAGGTACCGGCAGGGCCACACCCCATGATCCAGTGAATCCATGACTCCCAGGCCCGACCCAGACGTCTATTGACCTCTGACTCACAGCCAGCAGAGACATGAATATCGCTGCCGAGGTAAGTGAATCTCTCCAGACCTCAACATCCTCACCACAAACAGACACAGACAGGACAGCAACATCAAAGATGTCACCGAAAGCCTGGATCTTAGTTTTGACCCAAGAAACCCGTAATCCCAGGGCTCCGACTCCTCATTCAGCACCTCGAGGCCCCCAAAAGGATATCTAAAGTCTCCGCAAAGATGACTGCATCATCTGCAAAATCAAGGTCCAGATCTTGACATTCCCAAACGATGCACCGCAGCTTGATCTCTCCGACATCCTCCCTAAATCCAGTCCATACAAGTGCTGAAAAGTGTGGGGCCAGTACACACCCTGACGAACTCCAGTAATAACTGGAAATAAGTCAGAGATGGTACCACCACACTTCACAGCACTCTCAGTACCAGAGTAGAGTTCAGACATCAGATCGATCAGTTTTGGTGGAACCCACGAAGACCAAGAATCCTCCAGAGGGCATCCCGATTCACTGAATCGAACGCTTTACAGAGATCAACATAGGCTGCAAGCAGCCCCTGCCGAAACTCTCGTCTGCGTTCGGTGAGGACACGAAGAGCAAGGATACGGTCAATCGTTGACCTCTTTGGTGTAAAGCCTGACTGCTCTGGACGCTGGTGCTCAAGCAGATGGTGGCGAACCCTATCAAGAATTATCCGAGCAAAGACCTTGCCCGGCACTGAGAGCAGCGTCACCCCTCGGTAGTTGTTGCAGTCTTGCCGATCACCCTTCCCTTTCCAGAGAGGAACAACAAGGCCCCTCTTCCAATCAGTTGGGATGATGCCTGTGTTCCAGGCAGAGCACAAAACTGCATGCAAGACACGAGTGCAGCATTTCCACAGCCTTGAGAAGTTCAGCATGGATGCCACAGATCCCTGGAGCTTTGCCCCGTTTCAACCGGTTCACCGCAGCCCGTGTTTCCACAAGCGAAGGTGGACCACAGTTGATTCGAGGGTCAGCAACAGGGATTGTAACACCCTTGACGTCCAACTCGACAGCTGGGGATCAGCCTGGTACAACCGCTCAAAGTAACGGCCCAGCGGGCCTTCACTTCAGACTCCTCTGTCAAGAGCCTACCACTCTCTGCTCTAACTGCAGTGCTCCGAGGGATGGGTTTGGATGAACGCAATGCGCGAATTCCCCTGTAAGCGGGACGAGAATCACCTGTCCACAGGTGATGCTCTACCCTCACAGATTCCTCGCACATAGGCCTCCTTGTCCACCCTCAGTGCACGTACAGTTTTACGCCTCAGTCCCTGAACAGCTCAGCTCTGCCATTCAGCCTGGCCCTGCGACTCTGGTCAATGGTATCCAGTGTCCCTTGAGAGACAAATTCTTCTTTGCCCTGCGGTGAGTTCCAAGACATCCACCGGCAACATCAAGGACGGTGGTCTTGAAGGCACTCCACAACTTCAGGACCCCCCAAAGCACCCAGACCCCCAAGTGTCCACTCAGCCTGTTCGCAAACTCCTTAGCTACTCTCTCATCCCTGAGCTTGCCAACATCCAGCCTAGGCTGGGATGGTACCATTCTCCAGGATTTAAGGTGCAGCTTTAGGGTTGCTACAACAAGCCTGTGGTCAGTATTGAGGAACTGAGCACTCCGGTAGACCCTGCAGTTCTGGATCATCCTCCAACGACCGTCAATGAGGACATGGTCAATCTCCTTTGCCACACCGCCAGCGTTGGAATACCAAGTCCAGCGATGAGCTTGTGGCGCTGAAACCATGAACCAGCCACCCTAAGTCCATGACTTCTTGCAAAGTCAAGGAACTTAGTGCTATTCTGGTTCATAGTTCCTGACCCATGGGGACCAACACACACCTCATAACCATCCCTATCAGTTCCAGTCGATGCATTAAATCCCCAAGACTAGAAGTGTATCTCGTCTGGGGCACTGATCAACCACAGACTCGAGCGTGGCGTAGAATGCATCCTTCACGGTGAGATCACTCGCCTCAGTCGGAGCATAAACAGAGACCAGGGAAATGACACCTAAGGAGTGACGAATCCTTAATCTCATAATACGCTCGTTGACCGGTGTTACCTCAATTATCATTGGGTCAGCTTATTGGACACAGCTACAGCAACTCCTTGGGTATGGTAACCATCAGAGCGACCAGACCAATAGTAGGTGTAACCACCCACCATTATCTCGCCGCAATCCGGTCTCCGAACCTCAGAGAGAGCTGCAATCCCGATGTCCAAACGCTTGAGCTCAGATGATAACAGAGACAGGTGATCATCCTCTCTTAGGGATAGGACATTCCAGGCACCCACCCGAAGGGACCGCCTCAGGTTAACCCAAGGAGACCGCCGTCTGGTGGACGACACCTCAGCACCACTCCGACACACTCTCCCGCAATCTGACCCAGGGATGTTACCCCGTGGTTTCCCTCCTATCATCAAAGATTGGGGGTCCCGAAGGCTTTGCCCCAATCCCGTCATCCGGTGAGCTGCCCTGCGAAGGGAAGCTGCACAGGAGGTACTCCCACGGAGTGGGTTTTCAGATTTTTTTGCGTTTTTATGTTTTGCGGAATGAAGGGTTTTACGGTGGCCGGAGTGCAAATCCTGCCACCAACCTCCTAATAAAAAGTAACCAACTGCAGGAGGACGTCCGCAGACACAGTTGGGCACTAGATATGGATGGCCGTTGGCTCACAAGGAGCTCCTCCGCCCTTTGACAGGTTTTGTTTTTAATCCTGCTGGGTGTCCATATCCAAACACCCTCCTCACAAGAAAACCTGGTGGGGAGACGGTTTTGTCGCCGACAACCCGACCATAGGAACAGGTTAGTACAGGTTTACATGGTACCTGTAGCAGGTCACAGATCTAACCTGACCTGACGCTCATCAGCAGGGACTGGGGCACTTGTCAGGATAGAAAAGAAAATGGATGGAGCAAAATACAGAAAAATCCGAGAGGAAAACCTGCTTCCCTCTGCAAGAAAGCTGAAGTTGGGATGTAAGTTCACCTTTCAGCATGACAACGACCCAAAGCACACAGCCAAAGCTACACTGGAGGGACTAAGGAACAAAAAGATAAATGTCCTTGAGTGGCCCAGTTGGAGCCCCGACCTAAATCCAATCGAAAATCTGTGGCATGACTTGAAGATTGCTGTCCAATGCTCCCCACACAATTTGACTGAGCTTGAACAGTTTTGTACAGAAGAATGGGCAAATATTGTGCAATCAAGGTGTGCAAAGTTGGTAGAGACCTATCCCAACAGACTCACAGCTGTAATTGCTGTCAAAGGTGCTTCCACCAAGTAGTAACTCAGGGGGGTGGACACTTATCCAACCAAGATATTCTAGTTTTGTATTTTTAATTAATTTTCTGAAATTTGTCGAATTTGTTTTTTACTTGGAAGTTGTGGATTACAATACATTACTAAAGGTGGAAAAAGTCTTATTTAATGAAATTTTATTCCAGGCTACAAGGCAACAAAAGGTGAAAAATTTAAAAGGGGATGTAGACTTTCTATAGGCACTGTACGTACTCACCCACGGGACCGATCGCTTAACCCCACTTTTTGCTTCATGAGCACAGGCTAACAATGTCATTTGTCTTACAAGGATCATATTTGTATATTCAAAGGTATGTGACATGTTCTAAAAGTTCTCTAAATGAGGTTTTCATCGTAATCCAACACTTGCCAAAAAGGGAGGCGTACGTGTAAGCAAAATCACCGGCCTCGGCGGTGTAACGGATAGAGCGTCCGCTCCAAGTCTGGGTTCGAAACCCGGCAGAGTCATACCAAAGACTTTATAACTGATACACACCACTTACTTGCTTGATGCTCAGCATTGAAAAAAACAAAGGATAGAGAGATAGACAAACAGCCATCGGTTGGCGACCATTGTGCAGGCTTGATTAGCCTCATCGCCCCCTCCTGCATTAAAGTTACTTGTAAGGGGAGTCGGATAAGTACATTTATATATTATTACTAAATATATGCTATTTTATAGTGAAACATTAAACACGTTGGCGTGTCTTGGACTATGATGAATATATCGTTCGAAGAACGGCCTCATATCGTAAACAATGCTCTCATGGTTTGTGGAAATTATGTAGCTCTTCCGTGCTGGTGTGCCCAATGCTTTTCCCAGCCGACACCCTCCACATTCTCCTTTGCCTTTCTCTTTCAGGGCACTGTTTTGTTCTCGTATTCTTTCCCTTCCCCCCGCTACATCCTCCGCAGCCCCTCTTGTGTCACCGTCTTTTTTCTATTGAATAAAAAGGGATGCTTTTTATTTATAGGCCCCATGAAGTCGGCCTCAAAATGTATGCCTTTTGTGGACTCCGTATTACATCTATCATGATGCTGGACAAATAGCTCATAATTTCTGACAAGGCTGGATGGTCATGCATCTTAAATATGGTAAAAAAACAACAACATTATTTTCAAACAACCTCGTGGTTTCCACACTAGCTTTGGTTTGGAAGAGATGATCGGAATCATGGTTTAATGTCCAGAAAATGGTGAATATCGTTAATCACAGGAATTAAAATCATATGTGTAAGTGACACGGCACGTCGTATGTCATCATTGCTGTGCCAAGCAACATTAGTTCCATGCAACAAGCATGCTGAAGTAGAAAAAGGCTCCACATGTCAGAGGTGGCCTTGCCTATTGTCTTTCTTTTATAGATATTGATAACCCTGGTTTCTCAAGAGGGAACAACATGGTGCAGAACAAATGATATTGCATGAATTGGTAATTGAGGATCTGAGAATATAAAGAAAGTGTTATCATCTTCTTATTATTATTCTCCTATCTCTCTTCCTCATGCCACATCCCATAAAGTTGGGGTCAGCATCTCCCGTACCAAGTATTGATGGCCCAAGTGTTTCACAAGTCGGATAGCCAGGCCCAACTTTCTACTGGAGCATTTTGACAAAAAGCTTTGAACAAGTACGGGACATGGTTGCACCAAATGTGAAGAGTCTGAAGGTGCTTTTGATCCTGCTTCAGTCTGCACCAATGTCTCATGATAACCATGTGCTCTTTTCGATAAGTGACAGCATTTTTCATTGTTCATCACTTCATTTGTTTTAAAATGGAGGGACAAAGCATGAACCGGCGGAATAATCAAAATGAAAACCATACATCCAGCAATAAAATTAAACAATTGATCAAATACAGCACTGGGTCATCAGGAGGAACCTGGATAGGATTCGGGTTTCGGCTGCTGCTCCTCTACCCTCAAACCCATCCGGGCAGAGCCATGTAGGACAAGAAGAAACCACACACACACAACAAAGAACACACACACACACACACCTGTAATACCTTACTACTTCTTACCTTACCACCACAGAATGTACGCAGGAATCCACAAGCACACAAATCAAAACACAGGTCCTCTATTTATAATGAAGTTCCCTTTTTGGAAAACACAAATGACATACTTCCAGTTAAATTAATTAATTATATATTTAAATAAATTCAAAATCCCCACTTTTTAATTTCTGTTATTTCACACAACTTCCTTTTATCATCAAACCCATCCAGGTGCAGCCAAATAACCTCTGACCATCTCCTTGACAAACTGCATACCATATCTCTGGCTATGGGCATGAAGGCTTCAAATCAAACGAAGTCTGCTCCAATTGTCACAAATCAGGCCTGAACTCGATGGAAGACGCCGCACCACAGCAAAGCTCAATGAAGCAGTGACAGGCCTGGGAAGTTCTGGAGATCAATTAAACAGCTGTGGCTTCAATTAAAGAAAAAATATATATATAATTGAAGGCTTAAAGGAGGTGTCAGGGTCCATGTGACATGAGCGTGCTTCAAATTTGACCTGGACTTAAAATAACAAAGTTCGAATAACGAATGAAGTCGACGTTTCGAGCGTTAACCCTTCATCAGTGTAAAAGAGGAAGTCAGGCAGTACAGCTGAAGCTCTTTTGCTCTGACGAAGAGTTAACGCATGAAACGTCAGCTTCTACTTCCTTCAGTCAGCAGTTAGCGTAAGTCGATCAACGATCTGTTGATTCGATGCATGAATAACCGGAACAGCACTCGGTAGAGCGCACACATCCACCAAGCTGAACAGTTTACGTTTTGTATCCCACCAAGAGGTCGGATCTGAATTTGGACCTAAACCAAAATTGAATCAGCTTGTTCTTGTCACCTACCCAACTCATCCACTAAGTTTTCTCATAACTCGTCCACAGCTTTTTGAGATATTGTGTTATATATCCTTTTTGGCCGCATCTCTCAACGGTGAAGAAGCACTTACATTTTTTTTTTTTTAATTCTCGGATTCGGATCCAGATCTTCACCAAAATCGAAATAATTTGTCTTTGTCGCATACCCAACCTGTCCACCAAGTTTTGTCTGGATCCGTCCATAACTTTTTGAGATATCATGCTCTCTGTCTTTTTAAAAATATATATCTGAGCACTCAGTGGTGATGAATCACTTTAAAAATTCTCGGATCCAGATTTTTGATCTGGATCTTTATTCACCAAAATCGAAACATTTTGTCCTCGTCACACACACGCAACCTGTTCACCAAATTTCATCCGAATCCGTCCATAACTTTTTGAGAGGTCCTGCTCACAGACAGACAAACAGACACGGGTGTAAACATAACCTCCGCCCACCGATGATATCTTGTATTGGCTATGTCCTCCTCTTAAAGGAATTCAACAATTAAGGAAAACAAAAGATATCACTCCTAAGGGATGTGTCCAAACCAAACTAAAATCCAAACTAAAAATACTGAGAAAACAAACTAAGCTACTGGTATTGTTAAAAAAGGTGAAAAAAACAAACTTCCGGGCGACGTCGAAAGCTGAAATTTTGCGTGCCGATGGACATCGAAGTCGACACACTGCAAAAAACCCCCAAAATCACAGAACTGTCGGAAAACATCCCTAAATGAAAATACGGTATAAATAATAATAAAAAAATGAAAAAATTACCCCTGGTTGGGGGTGACGGTCATCTCTGAAGCTCTGAAGATGTGGATCTCTGATCGGCTTAGAATGGCTTCGATGTCGTCTTGTCTTTTGGTTCAACGTACAGACGAAAGCCCGGGAGTAAAAAGGATAGCAAACCTCAGAAATCAAACTACATTTCTGAGTTATCCGGAGATAGATTTTGAAAATGGTTGATTTGGACCATTTATGATCAATGTGCCTTCAAAAGGATAGAAACCGGAGCTCAGAAAACAAACCGCATTTCTGAGTCATAAATGGCGGATGATATTTTGACAATGGATGATTTCACAAGCTTACAGCATCGGTGACCTTGACATTGACCTTCAATCAGGTCTAAAGTCATACCGTCGTGCATCACTCATCGACCCCTACCTACATACCAAGTTTCATCAAGATCGGGCGAATTTTTTTTTGACCATATCACATTGACGATTTTTCCAAGTTTGAAGACACGTGACTCGATAACCAGGACGAATTTCAAAAAACCGGCCCGACCAAATTTAGATATTGTTCCATATTTTCAGAATCCGAAGGAATTTCGAAGATCGGATCATAAACGGCGGAGGAGATAGATTTTGAAAATGGACAATTTCGCAACTTTGGAGTGACCTTGACGTTGACCTTGACCTTCAATCGGATCAAAGGTCATACCGTCGTGCATCCCTCATCGCCATCTACCCACATACCAAATATCAAGAAAATCGGAAGAAAAAAATGGGGACGTACGTACGTACGGACGGACGGACATCGAGACTGGTTTTATTCCGAGATGACCTAAAAAACTGGAGGTGAGCGACCCGAGACAATGGGGAAGCATGGTTTGTATGCTTACACAATGTGTAAGCATACCCCGCTAGTGTGTGTGTGTGTATACACACACACACACACACACACACATACCTTAGTGGTGCAATTACTGTGCAAACAAAAGTTCATGCAAACATTTGAGATTTTATGAAATATCACCTGCAGAATCGATGACAGGTACAACACAACTAGTGAATGATAGGTCATGGCAGGTGAGATTCAAAGTTCAGTCAATTGTAAACAACTGTAGAGTTCTTATGGAGTATTGATCATCACTGACCATACCAGCCAAGAAGAGAGTCCAAGATGAATCGGTAAGATCCTCTGACGGATGATATATCAAGGTTCCAGTTTCAGCAGCACTGCTTGACATTTCTGTGACCACACCTGTATCAGTTCTCTTACCTAGACAAAAGGCCAAGGCATCTGTGGAATTTCCAGTTCATAGATGGATGGTGAACTTAATTGTGGATGGCACTGCTTCCACCGAGTTTACAGCTCTTTGAGGTGGTTTGTGAATAACTACCCAGATGCTTGGGATGTATTTTGAGTAAAATAAATATCTATCTGGACATATTTCAGGCATTTGACACTGTCTCACACACCACCATGCTCTCCAAACTCAACCTGTGTCTTTGAACACTACCTCCTCTCATGGCTTGCTGACTTCAACTCCTATAGTCAACATGTGGCTCTTAATAAGATCCACCTACTCTCCCTGCCAAGACTGTAGTGCCTCAAGGCTGTCTCTCCGACCCAATACCATTTCTCATCTTCATAAACGATCTTTCTGATTCTCTGGGAAACTATCCTTATCTTTTGGCCAATGACTCCAACCTCTGCCATTCATACAGGCAGGCAGCACCTCTTCCCTCTCAACATAATCAGAAGTTGGTCCAACATTTGGAATATGTCGAAACCCTGGCAAATCTCATGCTCTCACTGTCTCTCAGTTAGGATCGTCTGGCAAACCTTCCCATCTACTTCTTTGACATACCGCTTGAAGAAGTCCAGTCCTTCAAACTTTTGGGTCTCACCATCAACGACGATCTCTTTTGGGGAAAAAACATGTCCAAGTTGGCGTCCAAAGCCAGCTGCTGACGGGGTATCCTCTGTGGTACAAAGTCTTTCCTTGGCAAGTCTGAACTTCCAACAACCTCCAAAAAACTGGAAGCACCAAGGATTTAAGACTTGGACTTTCATGCTCCTGCTAAGGTACCAACAGCGCCACACCCCACGATCCAGTGAATCGACAACTCCCCAGGCCCGACCCAGACGTCCATTGACCTCTGGCTCACAACATGCGAAGACATGAATATCACTGCCAAGGTAAGTGAATCTCCCTGTGACCTCAACATCCTCGCCACAAACAGGAAGAGACAAGATAGCAGCATCCAAGATGTCATTGAAAGCCTGGATTTAGTTTTGACCCAGGAAACCTGTAATCCCAGCGGTCCCCACTCCTCATTCAGCACCTCGAGGACCCCCCATAAGGATATCCAGTCTCCTTAAAGATGACTGAATCATCTGTGAAATCAAGGTCAGACATCTCGACATTCCCAAACAATGCACCGCAGCTTGATCTCTCGAACATCCTCCCTCATCCAGTCTCTATACAAGTGATGAAAAGTCTGGGGGGCCTGTACACACCCCTGACAAACTCCAGTAACAACTGGAAATAAGTCAGAGATGGAACCACCACATCTCACAACACTCTCAATACCAGAGTATAGTTCAGAAATCAGATTGATCAGTTTTGGTGGCACCCCACAAAGACTGAGAGTCCTTCAGAGGGCATCCCGATTCACTGAATCGAATACTTTACAGAGATCAACATAGGCTGTGAGCAGCCCTTGTTTAAACTCTCGTCTGCGTACGGTGAGCACCCGCAGAGCACAGATATGGTCAATCGTTGACCTCTTTGGTGTGAAGGCTGACTGCTCTGGGCACTGGTGCTCAAGCAGAAGAAGGTGGTGAACCCTATAAATAATTATATATCCAAGTAAAGACCTTGCCCAGCACTGAGAGCAGCATTGCCTTGGTAGTTGTTGCTGTCCTGGAGATCACTTTTTCCTTTCCAGAGAGGGACAACAAGGCCCCTCTTCCAGTCAGTTGGGATGATGTCTGTGCCCAAAGCAGAGCACAGAACTGCATACAACGACACGAGTACAGCATTTCCACCAGCCTTGAGAAGTTCAGCATGGATGCCACAGATCCCAGGAGCTTTACCTCCTTTCAAATGGTCATCGCAGCCTGTATTTCCACAAACGAAGGTGGTTCACAGTTGATTGGAGGGTCAGCAATAGGGATAGTAACATCCCTGACATCCGATTCAACAGCTGGTACGTCATTCTGGTACAGCTACTCAAAATAAGTGGCCCAGCGGACGACTTTCCTCTTTGGGGAAGGAAGCTTGGATCTACTTACACTGAAAGGAATTTCGCCTCTTTCTGGGAGTGATGTCGCTAGAATTCTAAAAGAGAAAAAGGAAGTGATGTGGACAGAGAGCTCGGCCGGGAAATGAAGCATCAAGAAGATGGTGTTCTGTTGAGGGAGGAGATCAAAATAAAGACAAACAAGAAGCGAATACTTCGATATCGCGCGGCTGGGGGCAGTAAAAGTCTAGGTTAAGAATGATGAAACAATTTTGCAGTTATAAAATTTAAATGTAGACACGGTGAATTAGCATGCATGATGGGAAGAGTTGTGACGTTGGACAAATTTCTATTTATAGCCCTCAGATCACAGGGACGTATGCGGCCATAAGTGTGACAGAAGACACAGGACAGAATAGCCAATTATATAACAGCGCGATGTTGCTGCGCTATAATTACTGCATCGTATTCCAAAGAAGGAAGCCAGACACAACATTACACACACACGCACCAGAGAGAGAGATTTCAGAAAGCTAGAAAAAGTGGCATTGTGGGTGTGGCACAGCTCTGAGAGACCAGGTGATCACTTTCCACCTTGCATGGCCTGGAAATCGGGCATTTTGTCATGCTCTGCACATTCGTGCATGCATCTAGTGGGTGATCAAAGAACCGCCCGGGCCGTGGAGGTGCTTTCGAAATATCGAAGTTGAGCTCGTACCCATCATAACTCGAGCACCAGAATCCAATGACTTATTTGTGTTAAGGTTTGCCACACTTCATACAGCCCCGCAACACCAGGACCTTCCACCTTTGTGGGTCACATTTGCATATGCTCAGGTAACCACAGGGCCTGATCAACATCAAAGTCCCAGGTAGTGAGGACAGATACCTCCCTTGTCCTTTGCCATGTCGTGCTGTCTTCGTGTTTAATGTGGGTAAGGAATAAGGATTTGAATATAAAGGGGGTAATGACTAATGAGGTGAAGGGAATTTATGTTTTTAGCTTAGAAAGACATTTAGCGAGTTCACTGTGGGGCTCAGTGCAAGTAACACATTGTGTGACTTCATTAATTACCCTCATCAAGGGAGAGGGTATTACATTTGGGTCCATTTGTTTGTCTGTCTGTCTGTCTGTTTGTCCGCACAGAACTTTCGTGTTTTTCTCCGCAACCGCTTGTCGGATTGAGACTAAATTTTCACCATAGGTGTGACTACTCATGTAGAATGTTTTAATCATAATTATGACGTCATAGGTCACGTGGTGTGGCAGCCATGTTGGAAAAACTGGGAAAAAAATTGGACCTCTGTATCTATGAAACCGCACCAAGGAAAAAATTGAAACTTGGCACACGGCAAGTACTCCTCATGGGGAATGAGTGTGAATTTTTAATGACGTCAAAGGTGCCTTCGTTATGATGTCATAATTGCAGATGTAGAATGCCACATCTGATCAGTATGAAAATTTGAGGGCCATCTAGGGATAAAATGGTCCACAGAAAAAAAAAATTGATGACGTGATTCGGCAGCCATATTGTTTAAAAAAAATAACCTTTCAAAAATATTCTTCTCTGAAGTGGCTGAACAGATCGGGGTGAAACATTACATGTATGACCATCTTTCCATGAAGGACAAAAGGTTCACAAATATGACATCATAGGTCACATAGTTTGGCAGCCATATTGGATTGAAGAAAATATTAATGTTTTCTCTGAAACGGCTTAATCAACCGACGTGAAACTTCACATTTATAATCTAGTAGTGATGGGGAATAAATGTTTTAAATTTCAACTTGATCGGATGCATGGTCTGGCAGCCCAAACATTTATTTTTATATGGGTCCTTTTCGTTATATTTTATTTTACTTAATTTTTTTTTTAACAAGGCTCACTTGGCTGTGCCTGGATGGGTTTGAGGGTAGAGGAGCAGCAGCTGAAATGTGAATCCTATCCAGGTCTCCTTGATGACTTCATCTTTGCTTTTTGCTTGTTCAGGTTCCTTCGGATTACTCCAATGTAGGACCGTACCTATTTGGTCTTCCATTTGATTTCAACTGAATTTATTTTCATCCCATTCTAAATTCAATTGAATAATGAATAAATAATTTACAAAAAAAACGTCTTGGGTCAGGGTCAGGTGTCCGATCAAAGCGGGACACCTTGGTACCCGGTCATCGCTGGCAGCAGTTATGAAGTGGCAGTTCTAATTATGTCTCTTATTAATTACGTAACACATCAGTACACAAACACCACACAAAAGCAGTCCTGGTGAGGGTCTGCAATCTCTGATTGCTCTTTTTCTTGTTGATTATTGGATTGACTGTGCTGTTACCCCGAAGGGATATTTCTGATTTCGAATGACATTTTGTTTATTTTGTTAGTCAAAGAAAAACAACAAATTGGTGCCTTTGTTTGGAGCTGTGTTTTTTGACTCCATCATTTGGGGCATATTAGCGGCGATGGAAAACCTAACCTGTGGCATACCATCTGATCGCACCAGCATTCAGATAGAAAAATTCCGGTCAGTCAGTCGGACTGCCTATATGGTGTGACCCACACACGGGGAAATTATCGACTTTCCGAGTAAGTCGACTAGGACTCCAGAGTCTATATTTAAAAGTAGCCTAATATCAGGAGATCGCAACAGTGGCCTAAAGTAATTAAAAAAGAGAAAAGGAAAAGGATAATAAAAATGACAAAGGAGGGGGGAAGAAGGTTGGGAGGAGACATGAGCAAGAGGAAGTAAATGGGGGGCAGGGGGAGAAGTGTGGGGGGAATTGGAGTTATGCTGCTATTTCCTGCATATATAATGGTATGGCGGACATTTTTCAAATGCACTTCAACAATCAAGGAAAATGAAGAATCATTCATTAGTCGAGTTGAATGTCAAGATAATCTCGGAAGGACTTCCAGCAGAAAGGTCTTATGATTTGATTGAAGACCACGACACTCGTGAGATTAGCTCAGCGATCTCACTGCACGTAGGGGTGGCCGTCAATCGAGCCAGCCTGAGTTTGACACATCAAAGACTGAGCCTTCCCACCGAGACCAGTAAGGCAGTTAAAATCAAGCCATCCTGGAGCAGAAAACTTTGAAAACATGCTTTTGCTTTCACGTTGTAAAGAGGCGCCAGCTTGGTTTCCATCCACTCAGACGCAATATCCTTCCGACGATGCAACATTCGACCTCAAAGACAGAGAAAGAAAGGCCTCGTTTTCATGATCGTCTGCACAAGTGAACGAATATGGAGCACAAACACGTACATTTCACAGATATCCTTCTTCCATATGGTTGTGGCACAAGGGAGCATGTGGTCAGTAAAATTAGCTTTTTCATTTTCCATACTGTTATAACACAGGTTTGATATCAATGCGTAACGAGATACGATACACGAGTTTCCAGGAATTATTGACTGTGCCAAACTCCCATGTGCAAGCCGAAGACTTAGTGGCCATCTATATTTTACAAATGCAAAAGGGGTCGGAAATGAGGAAGGGGATGGAAAAGTAAGACAAAATAAATTGAGATTTAGAAATGGGGGAAGGTATGGGCTCAAGGAAAATTTGGGATTAAACAAGAGAGTAAGGGAAGAAAGTGGAATGTATGGGGCACAGAGGAGGGAGGGGGGGGGGGTAATTAACAAAATCATATTTGTCTACATAATAAATAGATGGGCTGAGAGCATCTGCATTATGTCAGAACAGGTAGATGCGGACAAAGGACAGACAAGGCAGGTGAAACTTCAGATGGAAATATTGCTTTAAAGTCAAATGTGCAGGTCATTGTTGTGAACGACGATCCTGACGTTTGAAATCACATTACTTCATCGTGATTTGACCATATTTGCCACAAACAAACACGTCCATTACATATAAAGGGTCTTCCTGAACACCAGCACCAAATTCTGTCAATACGAGGTATGGGATGGATTCTATTCCAAAACAATATGATGACGTAACAAACATCTAAACAACATGTACATCAGGTGTATAATTCCAATACGAGGCAAATTGATCATACCGGTCCATTTTTATTTAATTTTCTTTCATATGAGTATATGAGCAACGATGCAGCGTTTTATAAATACCCATCGCATATTGCTCACAGAACATCAAGAAACCAATCACAAAGAGATGGCGAGGCAGATAGATCAACCCCCTCACTGAATGGCATTAGTGAGCCAGTTGGGCTTTCAATGACATTGTGATGGGTTCGTTTCTAGATATCTCAAATGTGAATCGTCAACACTGCCGCCATCAGACGGATTTTGTACCCTCGACCTCAGGGCCGTTTGTTAATTTAATGTCCTCACTCGTAATCTGGCACGACCCTTGAGGCATACTCAAAGTGGTACCTAAACTGACTTTTATCGTTAAAGACAATCATAAATACAAGTAATATGGAGAACAAGTGACAAGCGCCTTTCACGAATTCACCTTTTTAAAATCGAGGTGACAACGTCGGATATGGATGGGTGGACGGACGTTCGTCATATTGCGAGATCACGAAGAAATTTCTCATGTTTCCAAATAAAATGTGGATGCAATGGAAGTGTAAATCTCACGACGGGTGAAACCACTGGGAGAGAGTGTCCATTTACTTGAGCCTCAAATAAAAAGTCATCAGATGGCACATAAATGGACGTTAAACTGGGCGTATCGTCTGCTTGATTTCATTGGTGGACGTTAAAGATCCAGTGTCCTTCGCTAAGAGTAGGTGAGCTATCTGCTGGCACCCTGAACAACCCTTTTGGAGAAGATTTTGAAGGTTTTTATGTTTAAAAAAACAAAAAAAGACTGCGAACTAAGTGACTGATGTCTATCAATCCCCCCCCCCCTCCCCACCAATACAATTTAGCCCTAGATGACCCTCAAAAAATATAATTTATTAATTTATTAAAATTAATTTAATTATTTTTTATTTTAATTAAAATGTGTTTCAAAATTAATTTTTTTTCCATACTGATCGGATTAAAATTCGACATATGCATTTATTGACATCATGACGAAGCCACCTATGACATCATCAAAAATCATTCTTGTTTCCCATGGGGAGTACTTCACATGTGCCAAGTTTCAAATTCTTTCCATGGAGCGGTTTCGGAGATACAGAGGTCCAAAGTTTTTCCTTTTTTCCAACATTGCTGCCACACCACATGGCCTATGATGTCATAATTATCATGAAAACTTTCTACATGAATAGTCGCACCGATGGTGAAAATTTCGTGTCAATCGGATAAGCGGTCGCTGAGAAATAAAAGAGAAATTTAGCACGGACGGACGTACAGACAGACAACACGAAAACATAATGCCTCCGGCAAGTTCGCGGTGGAGGCATAAAAATATTTAAAACTTGTACTCGACATGTAAATAATGTCTTTCATCAGAAGATAAAAATTTTCCCTGGAACCCAACCCCCCCCCCCCCCCCACTACCTACTTACAGGCGTTTCAAAAAGATTGATACAACTTTGACTTCCTGCCATTTCTTTGTTTTTGACCTCCACTGTTTTCCTTTTGCAGGGTTTGGTGGTGTATTATGGTATTTGTTCCCTGGGATTTTCTAGCTCTGTAGCTCAACTATGCCATTGACAGTGAAGCAGAAGACAAAAGTGGTGGCTCTGTGGAATGAGACTAAATGATATGTAGACACCCGCAGGAGGTTCTGCCGGGAATATGACCTCAGAATACGTGATGGAACCACAAATTGTGCCATTCAATGTAATGTGTAACATTTTGAGCATAAGGGTACAGTGCACAACCAGAGCAAGGGCAACAGTGGCAGGCTCAACCTGATCAACCAACCTACCAAACTGGATCAACCTGATCTGATCCAGTGAAGAAGCACATTTCCACTTGAACGGTGCCATCAACAACCACAACAACATTTTCTGGGGGGGCAGAACCACCTGAGAAGATCATTGAGATTTATCTGAAAGGGCCTAAGGTCACATGCGTCTGCACCTTCAATGCCAGATGGGGAATGCTAGAGCCTCACTGGTTTGAGAATGACAACAGCAGGATGGTGACGATCAAGGGTGAGCGCTATCCGGACGTGCTCCAGAAGTTCGATAATGATCTCGCCCAAAAGGTCAGCCCAAACCAGCTCAGCATGATCTGGTTTATGCAGGATGGTGCACCCCCACATACAGCTGGTGACACCAACACTTTCCTGCGGAAGCTTTTCAGAAACCCCCTCATTGCCCTGGGTACCGTTCATGACTGGGCACCCATCAGCCCAGACTTGAACCCTCCAGATTAATGGTTCTGGGGGGCTACCAAGGGCTCTGCCTACATCAAGCACCCTGCCACACTGGATGATCTGAAGCAGGACGTGTCAGACTGCCTCCAAGCAGTGCCACATGAGACCTACAGGAAAGTTGGACAGAACTTTGGTGTCAGGATCAATGCCTGTCTGAACCGAGGAGGTGCACACATTGAGAACATCAATTACAAGGATTTTGTGTAAATGCCAAATTCAGGCCTTGGGCTCTCACTAACTCTAGCAGTGACTCACTGCAATAACAATCAGTGATAGAAAATACCATGTCATAAGCTTTCGAGAAATGTTTGGTTCAGGTTCCTGAGGTTTCTGTTTCTTTGTAAATAAACATTTCAAGTTGCATCACTCTTTTTTAAAACACCCTGTGCATCAATTCTTATGGGAAATTGGATTTGTTTCAAGTCGTTTCAGTTAAAGTCGCACTTTTCAAGAACGTGGTGACGTTAAGTGAGGACTGACGGTTCATCTTACCATATGCTTGTTAAAGTGGTCATTTCTCTGGCTGATATTAGAGAACCACCTCAGCACCGACAAGTCTGGCATTTCACTCAGACAGACTGGCAGGGTCTTCAAGCAGGCATAAAACTTCTAGACTGGTCTCCTCTTTCTACTTTCTCCGACATCAATTCATCCTGAGAATTCTTTCAAAGAAATTTGCTCTCTCTCTCGTGTACATATTTATCCAATCTCGTCTTCAGTTGTCCTACCTTTCCTCCTGTCCTTGATACACTGGTGTATGTTCCCCCTATATCCCCTCCCTTACCACAAATGGCTGCACAGCTGACACTACACATTAAAAGACTGAATGCCTAAACTCTGTTTGCTTCTAAATCTTGTGTCCCAAACCCATCGCTTTCTGCACTCACTTTAACCAGTCACACCCAGCTGTTCCTGGACTGTGTGCTTTACTTCTGATAAGGTGGAGAACTTGCTGTGAAACCTCAACTCTGATTCTGCAACTGGTACAGATGGCATCAGCCCACGTGTCCTAAAAACCTGCTCCTCTGCTCTTGCTCACCCTCTCTCTGTTCTATTCACCCTCTCATTTGCTCAAGGTCATCTGCCATCTGCTTGGAAATCAGTAAACATTACCACTCTGCATAAAAAAGGTGCAAAAAACTGATCCCTGCAACTACAGATCAATCAGCCTCCCAATCATCAGCAAGGTTATGGAATCCATTATTGCTTCCAACATCAAATCCTTCCTCTTCTCAAATGGCTTGATTTCCGATGATCAATTTCGATTCAGACCAGGTCACTCAACCCTTGACATGCTGCTTCTGCTCTCTCCAAAATGGATGGAGGTCCTTAATGCCAGACAAGAGATCAGAGCCATCTCCCTCGACATAATCGCAAGCTTTCAAAACGGTCTGGCATCCCGCACTGATCACCAAACTCTCTTCTTGGTGCTGTTGGCTGAGGGTCGCGAATGGTAAATATTACTCCAAAAATTCCCTGTGAAGAGTCAACAATATAAGTGGAAATATAGAAACATATAGAAACCAATACAATATAGAAACCTTGGATATGAGGAAACCCCAGGTAGAGACAAATGCTGTGGCCCATGGAGGAGTTTGCACACAATAAACCACACGCTTCTATGCCTGGTGTTGGCTTAATGGCTAGAGTAGTGAGCTTGGGATCCGAGGGTCCCGAGTTCAAATCCTGCTTGGCTGTTCAATTAATACCAGGTGGGGTTGACTCAGCCTGTCATCCTTCCGAGGTCGGCAAAATGAGTGCCAGCTTGCTGATATCCTGCGTCGGAGTGGTGACCCGTCCAGAATTGTGCCCAATAACCCAGGAGACTGCTTAGGCAGCACCAATGCTCTGCACAGGGTATAGGCCCAATGGATAGATGGAAACCACACGCAGGACAGACGGAACACAGCAGTGTAATTTAACATGGATCACAAGGACGTAAACACACAGTGGACAAACCAATGCAAATGTTAACACACATGTTAACACTGAACAAATCACACCAAACATGCCAGCAAAACAAAACCATGTTGAGACAACACCAGTACGTCCCACTGTTTGCTTGTTGGTCATCGACTCGCTTTTAATCAAAGTCGTGGTTCATGATTTGACAGGTCAGCATGGAACTGTGAATTCTCATTGGTGCATCCTTTGGTGGTGCAGCAATAATCAACTGTTTTGAACCAAATACAAGTAGTCAATTACCCCCAAATGATGACTCCATTTTATCATTACCCCCAAATGATGACTCCTTTTTATTCCATTATCCCAAATAATGATTCCTTTTTATACATTATCCCAAATGATGCATCCTTTTATCATTACCCCAAATAATGATCATTTTTATCATTATCCCAATATGGACTCCTTTTTATCATTACCCAAATAATGATCCTTTTTTCATTATCCAATGATGATCCTTTTTATCATTATCCCAAATAATATTCCTTTTTATAATACCCCAAATGATGACTCCTTTTTATCATTACCCCAAATAATGATTCCTTTTTATCATTATCCCCAAATGATGACTCCTTTTTATCATTACCCCAAATGATGACTCCTTTTTATCATTATCCCCAAATAAGATCTCCTTTTTATCATTACCCCAAATGATGACTCCTTTTATCATTATCCCCAAATGATGACTCCTTTTATCATTATCCCAAATAATGATTCCTTTTTAAATTATCCCCAAATGATGACTCCTTTTTATCATTACCCCAAATAATGATTCTTTTTATCATTATCCCCAAATGATGACTCCTTTTTATCATTATCCCCAAATGATGACTCCTTTTTATCATTATCCCAAAATGATGAATCCTTTTATTTCATTATCCCCAAATGATGACTCCTTTTATCATTACCCCAAATAATGATTCCTTTTTATCATTATCCCAAATGATGACTCCTTTTTTCATATCCTAAAGATGACTCCTTTTATATTTATCCCAAATAATGATCTTTTTATCATTATCCCTAAATGATGACTCCTTTTTATCATTATCCCCAAATGATGACTCCTTTTATCATTATCCCAAATGATGACCCTTTTTATTTATCCAAGATGATTCCTTTTTATCATTATCCCCAAATGATGACTCCATTTTATCATTATCCCCAAGTAATTGATTCCTTTTTATCATTACCCAAATGATGACTCCTTTTTATCATTATCCCCAAATAATGATTCCTTTTATCATTATCCCCAAATGATGACTCCATTTTATCATTATCCCCAAATGATGACTCCTTTTTATCATTATCCCAAATAATGATTCCTTTTTATAATTATCCCAAATGATGACTCCTTTTTATCATTACCCCATAATGATTCCTTTTTATCATTATCCCAAATGATGACTCCTTTTTATCATTATCCCCAAATGATGACTCCTTTTTTATTATCCCCAAATGATGACTCCTTTTATCATTATCCCAAATGATGACTCCTTTTTATCATTACCCCAAATAATGATCCTTTTTATCATTATCCCCAAATGATGACTCCTTTTTATCATTATCCCTAAATGATGACTCCTTTTTATCATTATCCCAAATAATGATTCCTTTTTATCATTATCCCTAATGATGACTCCTTTTTATCATTATCCCAAATGATGACTCCTTTTATCATTATCCCCAAGTAATGATGCCTTTTTATCATTATCCCAAATGATGACTCCATTTATCATTATCCCCAAGATAGATTCCTTTTTATCATTATCCCAAATGATGACTCCTTTTTTCATTACCCCAAATGATGACTCCTTTATCATTACCCCAAATATGATCCTTTTTATCATTATCCCAAATGATGGCCTTTTTATCATTATCCTAAATGATGACTCCTTTTATCATTATCCCCAAATAATGATTCCTTTTTATCATTATCCCTAAATGATGACTCCTTTTTATCATTACCCAAATGATGACTCCTTTATCATTATCCCCAAGTAATGATTCCTTTTTATCATTATCCCAAATGATGACTCCATTTTTATCATTACCCAAGTAATGATTCCTTTTTATCATTATCCCAAATGATGACTCCTTTTTATCATTACCCAAATGATGACTCCTTTTTATCATTACCCAAATGATGACTCCTTTTTATCATTACCCAAATGATGACTCCTTTTATCATTACCTCAAATGATGACTCCTTTTTATCATTATCCCCAATAATGATTCCTTTTTATCATTATCCCTAAATGATGACTCCTTTTATCATTACCCAAATGATGACTCCTTTTATCATTATCCCTAAATGATGACTCCTTTTTATCATTAACCCTAAATTATGACTCCTTTTTATCATTACCCCAAATGATGACTCCTTTTATCATTACCCAAATGATGACTCCTTTTTTCATTATCCCTAAATGATGACTCCTTTTTATCATTATCCCAATAATGATTCCTTTTTATCATTATCCCCAAATAATGATTCCTTTATAATTACCCCCAAATGATGACTCCTTTTTTTCATTACCCCAAATAATGATTCCTTTTTATCATTACCCAAATGATGACTCCTTTTTATCATTCCCAAATGATGACTCCTTTTTATCATTATCCCTAAATGATGACTCCTTTTTATCATTAACCCAATAATGACTCCTTTTATCATTACCCCAAATGATGATCCTTTTTATCTTACCCTCTTGACTACTTTTTCATTAACCCTAAATAATGACTCCTTTTTATCATTACCCCAAATGATGATCCTTTTTATCATTATCCCTAAATGATGATTCCTTTTTATCATTACCCCAAATGATGACTCCTTTTTATCATTAACCCTAAATAATGACTCCTTTTTATCATTACCCCAAATATGACTCCTTTTTATCATTATCCCTAAATGATGATCCTTTTTATCATTTAACCCTAAATAATGACTCCTTTTTATCATTACCCCAAATGATGACTCTTTTTTATCATTATCCCTAAATGATGATTCCTTTTTATCATTACCCCAAATGATATACTCCTTTTTATCATTAACCCTAATATGATTCCTTTTTATCATTACCCCAAATGATGACTCCTTTTTTCATTACCCAAATTGATGACTCACTTTTTATCATTACCCCAAATGATGATTCCTTTATATCATTATCCCTAAATGATGACTCCTTTTTATCATTAACCCTAAATGATGACTCCTTTTTATCATTACCCCAAATGATGATTCCTTTTTATTCTCATTATCCTAAATGATGACTCCTTTTTACATTAACCCTAAATAGATGACTCCTTTTTATCATTACCCCAAATGATGACTCCTTTTTATCATTATCCCTAAATGATGATTCCTTTTTATCATTACCCCAAATGATGACTCCTTTTTATCATTACCCTAAATAATGACTCCTTTTATTCATTACCCAAATGATGACTCCTTTTTATCATTACCCCAAATGATGACTCTTTTTTCATTACCCCAAATGATGACTCCTTTTATCATTACCCCAAATGATGATTCCTTTTATCATTATCCCTAAATGATGATTCTTTTTATCATTACCCCAAATGATGACTCCTTTTTATCATTATCCCAAATGATGACTCTATATGTTTTTCTTTGTACGTTGGTAAGCCAAGTTTGTTAGCACCACATTGCATCATACATCAGTGAATCTTCTGGGGAAGAACAGTTCAGTGCATTTTTGGATGTGGTTAGTTAGGGTACCTATCAACAGAAAAAAAACCAAAAAAAAAAAACCTAGAAAGACCAATCAGAGATTGCAGACCATCGACAGACTGTGTGGGTTTGTGTAGTTTTGTGTGGTGTTTGTGTCCTGGTGTGTTACGTAATTAATGAAAGACATCATTAGAACTGCCACTTTATAACTGCTGGCAGTGATGTCCGGGTACTAAGACGTCCCGCTTTGATCGGACACCTGACCCTGACCCATGACGTTTATTAATAATTATTCAATTGAATTTAGAATGGTATGAAAATAAATTAACTTCAGATCAAACAGAAGACCAAATAGGTACAGTCCTGCATTGGAGACATCAGGAGGAACCAGGATAGGATTCACATTTCAGCTGCTACTCCTCCACCCTCAAACCCATCCAGGCACAGCCAAGTGAGCCTACTTCAATAAATACATAAATAAACAAAAAATTAAAAAGAACCCAGATCAAAAAATTCAATAATTCTGGCTGTCAGACCATGTGTCCGATCAAATTGAAATTTAACATGTTTCCTCATCACTTTTTTGTTTGTTTGTTTGTTTGTTTTGAAATGGGAAAACAAAGGTATGTGCAAGATGGAGCAACTCATACTATGAGAGTTGGCTGAGACATTTTACATTAAACCTTTCAACATCGTGGTACTTGGGTTTCTATAAAGACCTGTACAGTGAAGGGCCTCACTTGTCACCTCGATGAAAATACATACAATTAGTTTCTCTACAGACATTTCAAGTCAAATCTTTCCACAAAGGTCTTCATATACCCGAGCCAGGTCTAAACTCGAGATCACCTACATTCTTTCATGCAACTATTTTCTCACCTGTGCAACTGTTTTTTGAGTCTGCTGTCTCGAGCTCACAGGTTTTCTTGTCTGCTACCTACCACCACCTCACGGTCTCTCTCAGTTTTATTGTACCTGCTAAGACTATGTTCCTGCCCTTCAACCTCCACTCCTTTTCTGGTGCTGTGATGCACCCATTTTTTCTTGTCCCACTTATTGTCCCCTGCCCCTCTGACAAGGTCGGAGACGGGGGACATTCAAATGAGCTCCGTCCGACCGACTGATCATCTGTCCATGTACTTTTGTGTATGTGGTATTTCAAAAAATGTTGAACATTTAGCTTTCATGTTGCAGATATGTATTCCTCATGACATTATCTCAACCTGATGAGATCACACCGGTGTGTGTGTGTGTGTGTGTGTACTTTTCACGTCGGTTGGAGGAAGTACATCGACAAAATCTTGTTCACAGTGAATAAATTTCCAAACAATTGTTGTCACATGTGATTCATCGATTCGCGTTTTATACCCATTCACCTTTTTAAACGGAATAGTAAATGTGTCATTAGTTTGTGGGCCACCCTGTACCTCGCTTCATTTTACTTCGACATATAGTGATGTCATCAACAAAAATGACAACTTGTAGAGTGCCCAGTCTAACCTTTTATACAAAAAGGATGAGAATTATTCTTACAAAGGATAAAGATGTTTTGTAATGTATGGACCAAGAAAATGATGTAGATGGGGAAGATGTAACAAAAGTAATGGGTTTGACAATGAAAGATGAGTGTGTTAAGAGAGTATGGTTTAAAAAACGAAAAAAATGGCACTATATATAATTGGAAAAGCAGCTCAGGCCTATCCCACGTGATTATAAAGGCCTGAGTCATACGCTTCGTAAGCCTTTATTTCGCAATCTCAAAAGGCTGTTATGACGTAATATCTTGTTCGTGCTCGATCCCCCGTGGCCATAAATATAAATTGATCCATTTTAGAGGAAGGCAGATTACTTGCATTCACTGCGCTATCAGGTTCATCGCAACGCGCCATTTCCGCGCCATCATCGGGCACCCGACCGCTCGGCACCCGACAACTACACGATTTCCTCGACGATCATTTGGATTCATCGCTTCGTTATTGCCATTACCGTTTCAGTGACGGCATAAGGGTTGAAGCCTCTAGACATCTAGATGCCATCTTGACACAAACGGCACCCCCCCAATGTAATTCACATACAACGTTGTGGGAATTTCACAGTGGTACTAGTTTTTTTGTAAAAAGGCAGTACCTGTAGTTCCATTATTTCATCCACTCTTACATATATGAAGTCTTCCCACCCTGCTGGAGTTAACTGTTGCAGGACATCGTGGTTGTGTAAAGGAAACAAAATTAAATGGTACATTGTAAGCAAAAAGCATGTTTCTCCGCAAGCGTTGCATATCCTGAGGACACCGATTGAATGGTGCTGGCGCTTTTCATGATTTGTCTCACAATCAGTTTTTCATTTTCGTTTTTGGATTGGATAATTTATCTGTGCACAAAACGAGTTACCGGAAATCAATATCCTAAATATGTTCACATTAACAACAGCAGTCTCTAATTGAGAATCCCCGATTAGGAGATTAATCTCAAGGTCCATGCATCGTGTCTTCTGCGTCATCAAGACCTTTAGGCCCTTTTCTCATGACATTTGAATCCGAGAAGCCACGAATCTTAGGCGATGCGTGCAGTGCAAGCCATGACGTGTGCACCGAGCCAAGACCAACAGCACCGAGCCGACGCAGGAGGATCAATCCGATTTACGGGCTTCATCCAGAGAAAGCACACCTTGTGTGACACTTGCCAAGATCAGATCTTTGCGTGGAGAAGACTAGGAGACAAATTTGAAATATATCCTCCGACTGAGGTGAATGATTTCACCGTGAAGGACGCATTCCATGCCGTGCTGGAGTCTGTGGTTGATCAGTGACCCAGGCGAGATACTCTTCCAGACGTGGGGGATTTCAATGCATCGACTGGAACTGATATGAATGGTTATGAGACATGTGTTGGTCCCCATGGGGCTGGAACTGTGAACCTGAATAGCACTAAGTTCCTTGACTTTGCAAGAAGTCATGGACTTAGGGTGGCTGGTGGTTTCAGCGCCCACAAGCTCATCGCTGGACTTGGTATTCCAAAGCTGGCGGTGTGGGAAAGGAGATTGACCATGTGCTCCGTTGATGGTCGCTGGAGGATGATCCAGAACTGCAGGGTCTACTGGAGTGCTCAGTTCCTCAATACTGACCACAGGCTTGTTGTAGCAACTCTGAAGTTGCAGCTTAAATCCGTGTGAATGGTACCATCCCAGTCTCGGCTGGATGTTGGCAAGCTCAATAATGAGAAGGCAGCTGAGGAGTTTGCGAACAGGCTGATGGGGGATTTTGGGGGTCTGGGTGCTTTGGGGAATCCCGAAGAGCTGTGGTGTGCCTTTAAGAGTACCATCCTTGATGTTGCCGATGGATGTCTTGGAATTCCCCAAAGGGCGAAGAAGAATTTTCTCTCGCAAGGGACATTGGATACCACTGACCAGAGTTGCAGGTCCTGGCTTAATGGCAGAGCTGAGCTGTTCAGGGAGCTGAGGTGTAAAACTGCACATGCGCTAAGTAAAGGGTGGACAAGGAAGCCTTTGTGTGAGGAATCTGTGAGGAGGTAGAGCATCTCCTGTGGCCAGGTGATTCTCGTCCTGGTTACAGGGGAATTCGCGCATTGCGTTCATCCAAGCCCATCCCTCGGTGTACTGCAGTTAGAGTGGAGGGTGGTACGCTCTTGACAGAGGTGTCCGAAGTGAAGGCCCGCTGGACCAGTTACTTTGAGCGGCTGTACAAGGCTGATCCACCAGCTGTCGAGTTGGATGTCAGGGGTATTACTATCCCTATTGCTGACCCTCCAATTAACTGTGATCCACCTTCGTTTTCTGGAAACACAGGCTGTGGTGAACCGTTTGAAATGGGGTAAAGCTCCTGGGATCTGTGGCATCCATGCTGAACTTCTCAAGGCTGGTGGAAATAATGTACTCGTGTCGTTGCATGCAGTTCTGTGCTCTGCCTGGAACACAGGAATCATCCCAACTGACTGGAAGAGAGGCCTTGTCGTCCCTCTCTGGAAAGGGAAGGGTGATCGCCAGGAGTGCAACAACTACCGAGGGGTGACGCTGCCCTCAAGTGTCGAGCAAGGTCTTTGCTCAGATAATTCTTGATAGGGTTTGCCTCCACCTGCTTGAGCACCAGCATCCAGAGCAATCAGGCTTTCCAACAAAGAGGTCAACGATTGACCGTATCCTTGCTCTTTGGGTCCTCACCGAACGCAGACGACAGTTTCGGTCGGGGCTGCTTGCAGCCTATGTTGATCTCTGCAGAGCATTTCATTCAGTGAATTGGGATGCCCTCTGGAGGATTCTTGCTCTTCATGGGGTGCCACCAAAATTAATCAACCTTATGTCTGAACAATACTCTAGTACAAAGAGTGCTGTGAGATGGTTGATACCATCTCAGACATATATCCAGTTATTACTGCAGTTCATCGGGGTGTGTACTGGCCCCCACACTTTTCAGCGCTTGTATGGACTGGAATCTGGGGAGGATGTTGGAGCGATCAAGTTGTGGTGCATCATTTGGGAATGTCAAGATCTCTGACCTTGATTTCACAGATGATGCAGTCATCTTTGCAGAGATTCTGGATATCCTTATTGAGGCCCTCGAGGTTCTGAATGAGGAGTCGGAGCCGCTGGGATTACAGGTCTCCTGGGTCAAAACTAAGATCCAGGCTTTCAATGACATCTTGGATGCTGCTATCTTATCTGTCCCTGTTTGTGGTGAGGATGTCGAGGTCACAGAGATTCACTTACTTTGGCAGTGATATTCATGTCTGCTGGCTGTGAGCCAGAGGTCAATAAATGTCTGGGTCAGGCCTGGGGAGTCACGGATTCACTGGATCATGGGGTGTGGCACTGCTGGTACCTGTGCAGGATGACGAAAGTCCGAGTCTTCAGGTCCTTGGTTCTTTCAGTCTTGCTTTACGGATGTGAGACTTGGACTCTGACCCGGGATCTGAGATGGAGACTTAATTCATTTGGTACCAGGTCTCTTCGGAGAATCCTTGGCTATCACTGGTCCGACTTTGTGTCCAACGAGCGGTTGCTGAGAGAGACTCAAATGAGATTTGTTACCTACATAGTCCATAAGCATCAGCTGTGGCTGTGTAGACATGTGGCTCGTTTTCCTGGCGGTGATCCTATTCACCAGATTCTCTTAGCGAGGGAGCCTCGTGAGTGGAGGAGGCCAATGGGCTGACCATGTGCCTCGTGGTCGCAACTGGTTGATCAGCATCTCAAGGAGATGGAGATGGGCCAGACATCTGCCTGGGGGATGGCCAGATGGAGGCCCCTGGAGTACTGACGGAAAGTGGACGCAGTGAAGCGCTGATTCGGCGCATGCTCCCATACCTGACCTGACCTGAGAGATAGGGCCAAAAATGATATATAGCACGATATTTCAAAAAGTGATGGACAGATTCGGATGAATTTGATGGACAGGTTGGGTGTGTGACCATGACAAATTGATTCGATTTTGGTGAAGATCCGAATTCGGATCTGGATTTGAGAATGATTTTATTTCCAGTGATTCTTCACCATTGATAGATAGGGCCCAAAACGTTTACATGGCATGATATTACAAAAATTTATTGGGCCCGATATGTTCTCGTGGATCAGGCAATACGTGGCGGAGGTATGCCCTCCACCAAGTGCCCTTCCAGTTGACATTTTTGTTTGTGAAAAGTGAGACAACAAAAGAAATTGATAAACTCAATAATGAGAATTTTGAACTTCAATTTTCTGCAACAATGAATACCGGCTTCGACACGGTGTCTGAACGATCGAAGCCCAGTGGTACTCTGGAGGGTCTTGTTGATACGATTCGTCCTAACTGCTGCAATGCATGGGTCGTACCACGCACGTCACCCCAGCACACCGGTCACTCTGCCAAGCTCCTGATCATAAAGGCACTGTCACGTGTGTTCAAAACCATGAAGCAATGCATAACCGATGGGATATTTGACCATCCGAAAACGTTTCACAATGACTGAACATCGAATGATAGATTTGCCAAGTGCTTGATACAAATGTAGCAAATTACTTTTTCTAATTATTATTAATTTTACCTCTGCCACCGAGTGTGGACAGATGTTATGTTTTCAGCCCTGTTTGTCTGTCTGTGTCTGTGTCTGTGTGTAAGCATGATATTTCAAAAAGTTGTGGACGGATTCAGACAAAACTTGGTGGACAGGTTGGGTGTGTGACGAGGACGCATTTATTTGATTTCTGTAAAGATTCCGATATGCATCTGGATACGATTTATAAAATTTACCAAGTGATTCTTCACCATTGAGAGAAAGGGCCAAAAACAATTTTCTTTTTTTGTACACCTTTTTTGTACGTATTGTCGAGGCTCATATGAGAGCTAACACACAACGCAGAGCAAGGGGGGCAGGAGTGGGAAGGACAAAACAGTGGGGAAGAGAGACATTCGGAGATCTGTGGAAGGGAGAGGGATGGCGTGGGGAACATGTGGGAAACAAGATGGACATTACAGGGACTTTCAGGAAGGAAATCAGGGAATTTGAAGGAGGTGGGTTTGGATTAACGGGGGTAGAAAAGATCGAGGATTTGGATGGGGGACGATAAGAGGTGGTGGTGAACAGCTG
>CM068961.1:116006968-116022445 GCA_035128595.1 Eptatretus atami | reverse complement strand
TGGTTCAAACCCAATATACCAAACACTTCAAAAATTGGACGTGCTGCTTCCTTGCCTGATGCTCCGAATTTGAAGAGGATAGAGCACGGACAAGCAACCACAGGTTGGCAATCATTACGTATAATTTAATGGACCTAGTGGCATCCTCCTACATTGAATATTATTATTCAGGTGCTCTTGATACGTTTAACGTTTCATCTGGGAATGGAGATATTTAGAACTTCAAATGATATTCTTATTTGACGAAACAAACCTGACGATGAACAAAAGGCTGAAAAAGCAGACGGTGCGAGCTCAAACAGAAATCAGAAGAAACAAGAAAAAGAGCAATCAGAGATTGCAGACCCTTTCCAGGACTTATTTTGTGTGGTGTATTTTTTTTGGTGGTGTTTGTGTCCTGATGTGTTATGTAATATAAAAGACGCATAATTAGAACTGCACTATATAACTGCTGGCAGTGATGACCGGGTACCAAGACGTCCCGCTTTGTCAGACACCTGACCCTGACCCATGATGTTTATTATTATTCAATTGAATTCAAATGGGATTAAAATAAATGCAATGCAAATCAAATGTCAGACCAAATAGGTACAGTCCTGCATTGGAGTCATCAGAAGGAACCAGAACAAGCAAAAAAAAAAAAGATGGTCATCAGGAGGAACTGGGATAGGATTCACATTTCAGCTGCTACTCCTCTACCCTCAAACCCATCCAGGCACAGCCAAGTGAGCGTTAATCAAAAAAAACTCACAAAAAACCCCACATCAAAAAATTAAATAATCCTGGCTGGTAGACCATGTGTCCGATCAAATTGAAATATAAAACATGTATTCCCCATCACTACTAGATCACAATTGTGAAGTTTCATGCCGATTAAGCAGTTCCAGAGAAAACATTATTTAATATTTTTCTTAAATCCAATCTGGCTGCCAAACCATGTGACATCAATTATTCCTAAACAACCTTGTACACGCATGCCTTTGGGAACATTTGTGTGAAGTTTCCCCTCGATCTGTCCAGCCGTTCTGGAGAAGATTTTAATGTTTTAGGGTAAATCTAATATGGCTGCCAAACCCTGTGACTTATGACATCATATGTGTGAACCTTTTGTTTCTCATGGATAGGCGGTCATGGGTGTAAAGTTTCGCCTCGATCTCTTTCGCAATTTCAGAGAAGTAGATTTTTTTAAGGTTTAAAACAAAAACAAAAACAATATGGCTGCCAAATCACGTAACTGAGGACGTCATCAAAAAAAATTTGTGGACCATTTTATCCCAAGATGACCCTCAAAAATTTTCATACTGATCGGATGTAGCGTTCTACATATGCAATCATGACGTAATAATGAAGGCACCTATGATGTCATAAAAAAAAAAAAAATCACACCCCATGAGGAGTACTTGCTATGTGGCAAGTTTCAATTTTTCCCTTGGTGCGGTTTCAGAGATTCAGAGGTCCAAAGTTTTTCCGTTTTGCCAACATGGCTGCGACACCACGTGACCCATGACGTCATAATTATCATGAAAATATTCTACATGAGTCATCGCCATCAATGGTGAAAATTTCGTTTCAATCCGACAAGCGGTTGCGGAGAAAAACACGAAAGTTCTGTGTGGACAAACAAAGAAACAAACAAACAGACCCAAATGCAATACCCTCTCCTTCGGCGAGGGTAAATATTACTAATCTGTGTGCAATGAGCAAACAGTCAGTCTTGTGACTTTGGATGTGACAAAGCAGGACAACCAAGAACAGAACCTAAGAAAAAGCAATACCATTATTGATTAAGAGAGTTAGAGAAAAGTAATTGCTGTACTTATAGTCCAAATTTTCCTTTTTAGTGTCTTCCTTCATAAATTTTGCTTATTTGAAAGTAAACTCTGCAATTAAAATAGTCAAGAGATTTGAAAGAGAATCAGGAAACGCGATGCCGCTGAGCACACATCGAGAAGGGTTTGACATTCAGATAAACTTTTGTTTCTCTCCTCATTGATAATTACATAGGCACAGGTATTGTCATATAAAAATATATAAGTGCTCATTTCCATTTGGTTCTGTGAAGGGAGTTTTAAGAGTTTGGCAGAGGAAAAGGAGCAGATTCTTATAAAGCCAATTTTAAATCACAAATGGCAATTAAATCTATTTTGTTTGATAAACTTCCAATTATAAGCAAAGGAATGGAATCCATCATAGCTGCTGATCTCATCTTCTCTACTTATAAACAGCCTGAACTTTGACCATCGGTTTGGATTCCGTCCTGGTCACTCGACATGCTGCTGCTCCCCTCTCAGCAATGGTTGGAGGCCCTAAATCTCAAAGAGGTCAGGACTGTCTCCCTGGATATATCTTTGGCATTCGACACAGTCTGAGATCCTGTATTGCTTGACAAGCTCACAGTCTGCAGCATACAAGGCCTCCTTCATTCCTGGATGTCCGACTTCCTCCATTCATGCAGTCACAACATGTTGCCATCAATGGAACCCTCTCCTCCCATTTCCCAGTGGAGGCTGGAGTTCCCCAAGGAAGTGTTTTGGGCCCAGTCTTGTTGCTCGTCTATATTAACGACCTCTTTAATGCTCAGTAAAATGCTCTTTTCTTTTTTGCAGACGATTCCCCATCACGTCGTATGGTACCCTTTACCACTGACAGGCAGACAGCAGCTGCGTCACTCTCTGTCGATCTGGAATTAATTAGATGCCAGTGTGATAAATGGAACACGCCTTTCAATCCCTCAAAGTGTCATAGTCTCACCCTATGGCTCCGGAAGGATCATCAAACAAACCGACCAATCTATTTCCCTGGTCAGCCATTGGAAGAGGTTGGTCACTTGCACGATGAGACTTCACCATCAGCCATGAACTTTCTTGGGCCGATCACAAAGCAAAACTGGCTTCCAAAGCCAGCTGCAGACTAGGCAAACTCTGTCATTATAAATCCTAACATGGAAAATGACAACTACTCAGAACCGACAACACCTTTGTGAATAGCTCATTGGAGTACTGCTCTCCCCCTGTGGGCGGAGGCACCAGCATCCAATCCCATCCACACTCTTCCATTCATATTCTGTTCACTAGCATGCAACAGGTTCTTCTGACGCATACCTTTATTTGGGCGGTGTATTGGCAACTGACAGCTCTGCATAGCAAAAATAAATAACCTGAGTTACCTGCATGAAGCAAAATCATACCTACTGCTTATAATTCCAAACACCTCACTGCACTGGAAAACACGGGCACAGGAATACTGCACTGTAAATGGTGGGACTTGTAATACCCTCCCCTACCTGCAGGTGGCACTACACGGTACACATTTACATTGAGAATTTGCGTTCCAACCCCCCCCCCCCACCCTCCCCCATCCCCTCCAAGACTACCGGCAAAGATAAAAACACCCCTATACATTAATTGTGGTTATTCTGATCCTCTGCAGCAAGTCTGGATGTAATTGGCCAATAACTGGAGGAGGAGTAACCAGTCAAACAAACACACAAACAAACCCACAGACACACAAACACTGGTCTGTGAATGATAGTAAGGATCATCCCATTTCATATGTGCCTGGGATGCCTTTAAAAAAAGAAAATACACAATGTGAAGGCTCTTATAAGAGCTAACACACAGAATGTATAACAAGGGGAGCAGGAGACAAGAGGAGCAGGAAAGGGAAGCACAAAACAGTGGGGAACAGAGACGTGAGGAGATATGGGGAAGGGAGAGGGATGGGGGCGGGGTTCACAGGGTAAACAAGAAGGATACTACAGGGACTTTCTGGAAAGAAAGCAGGGAGTTTGAAGGTGGGTTTGGGGTGGATTAACGGGGGGTAGAAAAGATCGTGGTTTTGGATGGGGAAAGATAAGAGATGGAGGTGAGTGAACAGCTGTTTGGAAGACCTCGAGGGAAGAGTGGGATTGAAGAGAGTGTGGGAGCTTGTTCCAAAGGCAGGAAAAAGAGGAATGAAAGAATGAAGGTGAGCAGTGATTCTTGATTTCAGTAGTTTTACCAGAAGGGGGGTTGCTGGCGGACCTTGAGCGCCCTGCAGAAATATGGGTGGAACAGATAGCAGACAGAGCGGGGGGGAGGCCGGAGAGGAGACGGTAGAAGACAAAGATCACCGACCTGCCTGCGGTGAGAGAGTGAGAGACCCAAAGACTCAGCCTCATTGCGGGAGATACCAATTATCCAAAATGCCTTGGTTTCCACAGCGTGAAGCTGAGAAAGGTGAAAGGCAGGAGCACCAGCCCAGAGGTGAGAGCAGTACTCCATCAGACTGTGGATGAAAGCTTTGTACCTGGTCAGGAGCTCAGGTGTGCCAAGGAAGGACTTTGCACGGTGGAGGATGCCCAGTCGGCGTCTGGCTTTGGAGGCCAGGTTGGAAATTTCTCCCGTTTTTCTCAATATTTTGGCTTATTTTAGTCGGGATGCCAATTACTATGATGCAGATGGCCTGTACGTATAAAGTGTGACCTTAAAATGCTCTAAAGCCATCTTGGGCATATTTACATAATTAAAACCTCAAAAGTTATTTCGACACTTAAAACCTCACCTCACATCTTTGGGGTTCTTCACCTCTGATCCTCACAATGAGCATTGCCCCTTGACCCTGCAAAGGGACCAACAGTGGACACCTTGACCCCTGCCGATGTCACTTTTTTTTCCTGAGAACTGGTAACCCTGGTTTTTCTTTTCCCCTTTTTGTGGAACTCCCTAATGGGGACAGTTTAATCATGCTCTTCCCTTCCAGGCTTCAAGCAATCACTGCAAATCCTATCTCATGTCATTCTCCTACGCCCACCTACAATTATCCCCATTAACCCTACCTAACCCAACCTTCGTTCTTGCAGGATACTGTGTTTTCTCCTCTCCCCTCTCTCTTCTCTTTTGGTGTTTGTTCATTGCCTTCAATGTTGTATCCAACTGTGTCCCCACTGCCTGGACATTTCTTTTATAAATTGTCAATTCATAGCTTCAAATGCACCTTTAAAGTTCTACCAAAGGCTGCAGTGTAATAACAATGGTAAACATATTTCGCTTTTATATCAACAAGGTGCAGCTGTTGAGATAATGCCTATTTAACCACAACATTTTGTTTAGTATATTTATGAAATACATGAAATACCAAGAGCGCCTGCAAATAGAAGTACAAAGTCAAAATCCATTGATAAAGTTTTCTGCAATGATATTTGTGGAAATATTTTGCTTATTTATGACATCACAGCATAGCCGGTTCATGATGGGGACCACTGATGAACCAAGACCCGACTAACTAATACTCTCTTCGTGACATGATGATGATGATGATTATTATTATTATTAATACTACTATTAATACTGACTAGCCGAAACCCCGTCACAGAGGATTCCGTTCATTCAACCACCCTCACAGCTCACCCACACTCGAGGACATGGACTGGACAGGGCGTGCTTGCCCCCGCCTACTCATACCCCGCCCCTGCCCATTCCCCCCCCGCCCCCACCCCCGCCTTCAATTTGCTTACCCCCACCCAAAAATTTAATTACCCCGCCCGCCCCCCTTCACTCCCCGCCCCCGTCTCTTGATTCCCCGCCCCACTTGCCCCGGGCCCCCGCCCCCCTGTCCACCCCCTCACACTCAACCCACCCTAATTCACCCCAGCCCCCGCCCACTCATCCCCACCCCATTTCCCCCCGTTTCCCGCTTTCAATTTGCTTACCCCGCCCAAAAATTTGCTTACCTTGCCCCCCGCCTCTTACTCCCTGCTCCCGTCTCTTCATCCCCGCCCCCGCCTCTTCACCTCGCCCGTCTTCATCCGCCCCGCTCTCACTCTCGCCCACGTCTCAACGAAAAGTGTTTATTCTGCTTCAGAGTTGAAAGTTGACTATTGCCACTATGTGCGATCACTCTTACAGGCACGAAGTTCTTTCAGTCCAGGTCACAGTACGAGAAAAAACGTGACGCGACCGCTAGGAGGAGCACAAATTGGTCCTTCAGTATTAATATATAGATGAGCCAATGAAACTGTATTAACCCTGTAATTGTATTACTGATGAGCCAAACGATGAGCCAAATGTCAGTAAAAGATATCTCTGGAAAGTGACATAAGCACACTTCGACAATGGTAAAACAACTATGATTACACATCTACTATACTAAAAAAATCTACTATACTAAAAAATAGAATATGTTTGTATGTATGTGTGTTTGTTTGTTCGTCCTTTATAGCGGCCGAACCGTTGGATAGAATGAGATGAAACTTGCATATGTGATCCTTGGGAACGGACATAAGGGGATTAAGGTCAAGGTCAAGGTCACGGGGTCAAGGTCACCGGATAACGTCAATTTCTCAATTTCATCCGATCGAGACGGGACCAACGCCATTCAACAGATAACTGTACCCGCCCATGGGCGGGTACTTTGCTAGTCTATTACTAAAAGTAGAAGTGTGTTGTGTGTGTGTGTGTTGGTGTGTGTATCACACTTTATTCTGAAGAGTTCCTGTTGTCTTAGGAAATAATAAAAATAGTACTGCTAGAAAAATAAAAATCGATTTACTTCGATGGAAAGCTAATAATCAATTTACTTGGTTAGAAAATGAATGATCAATTGACTTGGTTGGAAAGCTAATAATCAATATATTTGGTTGGAAAGTGAATTATTGATCGATTTGGATGGAAGGCTAAAATCAATTTATACTTGGTTGGAAAGTTAATAATCGATTTGTACTTGGTTGGAAAGTTAATAATCGATTTATACTTGGTTGGAAAGCAAATAATCAATTTATACTTGGTTGAAAAGCTATAAATAGGTTTACTTAGCAGGAAAGCTCATAATCAATTTACTTGGTTAGAAAATGAATGATCAATTGACTTGGTTGGAAAGCTAATAGTTGATATACTTGGTTGGAAAGCGAATAATCAATTTACTTGGAATAAAAATTTATGAGCCCTTCCTCACCTCGACCTCCAGAGAGTTGTATGGTGGTGGAGGGGGTTTGGCAGGAAGATAGCGTGAGGGGAGGGGAAGGACAGGGAAAGGCGGCAGGAGGGGAGGGAGGGAAGGCAGGGTGAGGGGAGGGGAAGTGGCAGGAGGGGAAGGAGGAGAAGGCAGCGCGAGGGGAGGGAGGCAGCGCGCGGAGGGGACGGGAAAGGCAGCGCAAAGGGGACGGAGAAGGCAGCGCGAGAGGCGACGGGAAGCGCAGCGTCGGGGCGACGGGAAGGCAGAGCGAGGAGACGGGAAGCAGCGTGAGAGATGGAAGGCAGCGCGAGGGGGCGGGAAGGCAGCGCGATGGGATGGGAAGGCAGCGATAGTGGACGGGACGGGAGATAACCAATGTCCGACAATAAACCATCATCCAGAACATCAAGGGAAGGTTAGCGTGAGGGGGAGGGTGCGTCCAGACATAACCTCAGTCCCGGACACGTCCATATATAACCACCTGTCCAGACGACGGGTAAGGGGGGGGGGGAAGCAAAAAAACTGAGGGGAGGAGAAGAGAGGGGTAGAGGAGTGAGGAGGTAGGGAGACGGAGGAGGGGGGGAGTGAGGTGGGGTATCAGAAGGAAGGCAACATGAAGGGAAGGAAAAGAAGTGTGGAGGGGAGGAGGGGGGAGAGAGAGAGAGAGAGAGAGGAAGAGAGAGAGAGAGAGAGAGAGAGAGAGAGAGAGAGAGAAAGAGAGAAGAGAGAGAGAGGAGAGAGAGAGAGAGAGAAGAGAGAGAATGAGAGAGAGAGAGAGAAGAGAGAGAGAAAGAGAGAGAAAAGAAGAGAGAAAGAGAGAGAAAAGAGAGAGAAAGAGAGAGAAAGGAGAGAAAAGAGAGAGAAAGAGAGAGAAAAGAGAGAGAAAGAGAGAGAAAAGAGAGAAGAAAAGAGAGAGAAAGAGAGAGAAGAGAGAGAAAGAGAGAGAAGAAAAGAGAGAGAAAGAGGAGAAAGAGAGAGAGAAAGAGAGAGAAAGAGAGAGAAGAGAGAGAGAAAAGAGAGAGAAAAGAGAGAGAAAAGGAGAAGAATGAGAGAGAGGAGAGAGAGAGAGAGAGAAGAGAGAGAGAGAGAGAAGAGAGAGAGAGAGAGAAAGAGAGAGAAAGAGAGAGATAGAAAGAAGAGAAAGAGAAAGAGAAAGAGGAGAGAGAGAGAGAGAGAGAGCAGAGAGAGAGAAGAGAGAGAAGAAGAGAGAGAGAGAAAGAAAGAGAAAGAGGAGAAAGAGAGAGAAAGAGAAGAGAAAGAGAAGAGAGAAAGAGAGAGAAAGAGAGAGAGAAACGAGAGAGAAAGAGAGAGAAAGAGAGATGAAAGAGAGACGAGAAAGAGAGAGAAAGAGAGAGAAAGAGAGAGAAAGAGAGAGAAAGAGAGAGAAAAGAAGAGAGAAAGAAGAGAAGAGAGAGAGAAAAAGAGAGAGAAAAAGAGAGAGAAAGAGAGAAGAAAGAGAAGAAAGAGAGAGAGAAAGAGAGAGAATAGAAGAGAGAAAGAGAGAGAAAGAAGAGAGAAAGAGAGAGAAAGAGAGAGAAAGAGAGAAGAGAAGAAGAGAAAAGAGAGAGAAAGAGAGAGAGAAGAGAGAGAAAGAGAGAGAAGAGAGAGAAAGAGAAGAGAAGAGAAGAAAAGAAGAGAAAAGAGAGAAGAAAGAAGAGAAAGAGAGAGAAAGAGAGAGAAAGAGAGAGAAAGAGAAGAGAAGAGAGAGAGAAAGAGAGAGAGAAGAAGAGAGAGAAGAGAGAGAGAGAAGAAGAGAGAGAGGAGAGAGAGAGAGCGAGAGAGAGAAGAGAGAGAGAGAGAGAGAAGAGAGAGAGAGAGAGAGAGAGAGAGAGAGAGAGAGAGAGTGAGAGAGATGAGAGAAGAACACACACAGACAGGTGGGGGGGGATAGAGGAGTTAGCATAGAATGTTATGTTTATGAACACACGCATGCATGCACGCCACAGACAACACAGACACACAGACACACAAACAACACAACACACACACACACACACACACGTCGTGTGACAGGTAGAAACACTTGGCTCTGTAATTTAGAAAACACACAAATACGGCGAAAGGCCCTCAGAAATCGGGTGTTATCAAATGTATTTTGTTTTAAAACTCGACAGAAACCATTTATAACCTTTGTAAATCATTGCACCGAAGCAGGAGTGTTTGCACGACCGACCCCGAACTACTCCATCAGTTTTGAGGCTAGCTCAGCCAAACCTTCTGTGGAATGTTTTGGGGCCCCAGCCGGTGTTCCACGGTGGTTGGGAGATTTCATAAATACCTCAATACAATTATTATGATTTTGAGTTTTCGACCTGTACCATAAGAAGCTGCTCCCGATCCGGATACAACATCAGAATTGCGTTTCTCTTCGTTTACCTCACAAGTGTTTCTAACATTGTACGTTGTTATATTAATGTTATCGTATTAATTTGTGATTGGATTGATGCAGTGTGGAATGAAAATATCGAGAGAGATCAAGTTTAAAAGAGATTCAGAAAATAATGTGAGAGATTCCACCTGTGACACTTGCGGATTCGGCATTTGCAGAATCGTCATGACATCATTGAAATACTTTGTTTGCTTCACGAGTGTTTGCAATTTTGTTTTTTGTTAAATTAATGGTACAGTATTAATTTGTGCTTGGAATGATGCTGTTTGGAATGAAAATAGAGAGACTGAGCTGAAAGCAGAATGAGGAAGTTACGTCAGGGGTTCCACCCATGACATTGATGGATTCAAAATTTGTAGTTTCGCCATTTTTGACCCAAGTCCTTCATGAATCAGCTGTCCAGCGGCTGTCCAGATGGGTACCAGGCAGAGTACGGGTACCTCGCTAGTGTATACCCATTTAGGTACCTCTACCATGTAGTAACTGCCGACTGTACATCTTGTTCGGAACATGAACTGTACCGATATTGACTTTAGGGCACTCGGCAAGTGACTTAAGCACTCAAGCAAGCATTCCAATTAAATAGTTGATAAGGAACGGCTGGCTCGCCTGTGGCTGCATACCATATAGAATCCCTTTAACTTTAAAGCCTACAGCAGTTAAGCCTTCACCACGCCCGTAGCAGTTAAATAAATTAAATGAATTCGATCAAATAATGACTATCCACAAAAGAGTTTCTGTTTAATGGAGAACAACCCTGGAGACATCGCAAAGCTTAATCGCCCATGATACAAACATTGCAGATAATCCTCGACGTTGCCTGTTCGTCTGTGAGGTCCACGCGAATGTGATAACTTTATTTTAAAACGTCCGTTTTTCACCAGATTTGCTTCAATTCCCTGTAAAGCACCTCACAAAACCTCCAAAAATATAGACACAGATCTGGCAGACGCTATGGATAAGTAGTCCCTCTGGGGGACAGGGCACGAGGTCAAGCAGTGAATGCATTCAATCATACAGCTCAATGAAGCTAGTTAATTTTAGCACGTTCCAAAATTACAGCTCAATGAAGCTAGTTAATTTTAGCACGTTCCAAAATTTTTTGTTCACTCAGTATAATTCTCCAAACAGTAGAAAAATATAAGTTTAATGCTTTGGAAATTTCACATTTTCTTATGTATATATATATATATATATATATATATATATATATATATATATATATATATATATATATATATATATATATGTATATGAGGAGGGAACATAGCCTAAAATACCTTTAGGTATACTTGCTTAAAGGAAATTGGTATACAGGCTTAGTTATAAAACTTGTTATTTCTTTAAATTCTCAGATTTCACTCCAGATTTCAACACTGATTTAGTCCGGATGATATCCGATCCTCAAAGCCTAAATAATATTTCGATGAAATACTTTAATTAGTTTGTAAGAGTAGATCGTAGAAAAACATATCATATAATGCATTAAATCGCTCCAAGCTCCTGATTAGAAAACTATAGCACTTACACAAGTGATAAAAACAGCGATTTGTAGCTATGATGAACAGGCATTTGATAATATGGGTGAGGAAAGTGGAAAAAAAACCCCAAAACTTTATCGTTAAGAAATTGTTGCGGCCTGTTCCAAGTCAATGTATAGTTGAGCAGGCCAAAAAATATGGCAGCTTCATACCCCAGCAAGGTTACCCAGGAAACGCCTTAAGACCCCAAACAGCGAAGTGGCTGAGGTTCGCCTGATAATTATCTTCAAAAGGGGTGTTTTAATTAAACCAAACACCCAATTTTCAGTCATGCGCTTCCTTGGAGTTCGCTTTGTATGCATGCAAAGTTTCAAGCTGCTAGGTTTAATAGTTCTGGAGTTATGGAGGACAGACAGACAGACAGACAGACACACACACACACACACACTTCATGAAGTAATGGAAAAATATATAAAAGTACACACAGGAGCACACAGATGATGACGTGTAATAAAAGATCCTTTTTTCACATTTCACACTTCATTTTCCCTCCTCATTAAAACTCACAGATAGACAGGCAATATGTTTGTGAAATACCACATCGTCATTTTGTTAAACCCCAACAGCTAAGCAATGGGTCGGCATGCCTCATTCTGATGAAATCCCACTGCAACACAATTTATAATGAAATGAAATTGTACTTTCCTTTCAAATATCTATTTTTTTTAAGAAAAGCAAAACAAACTGTATATTTGATGCAAAATAAAATAATTTTCAGAAGAATGGCAGGAGAGTAGGGAAAATAGATAGACATATTGCCACAATGACAAATTGAAGAAAACCTTTTTGTTTTCCACGAGAGAAAATATTTGCTGTGTATAAATTCACGGTGTCGTACTTTTAACAACAATGTGCGGTGAAAAGAACAAAATGAATATATCTAAAAAAACATTTGACTTTTGTAAGGAAGTGTTGGGGGAGTTGCAGATTGTAATGGGCTCTCAGATTTTGGTCAAACAGCCATTAGAAAGAGACACGGCTGACACCGCAATATACCTGCTGTCAATGAGGTAACCATGAGTTCAGTGCCCAATGTGTTAGCAGGCTTACCAGATATGCTGTCAGAAGCCTCCGATCCCACTTGCATTGCATCCTGCAGAGAGGGAGGGAGAGAGAGAGAGAGAGGAGCGGAAAAGAAATTACACAAAAGGATGCAAAAGCGGTGAGAGAAGATATATCTACAAGGCATTATTATGGATCACAAGAAGGGTGGAAAAGATGAGTGGGGTTGTAGAGTTGAGGTGGAAATAATATAAAGGGTTAGCACTAAAGTAGTGACCTGCTGCACATCAGTAAAGATGGCGGGAGCGTCAGGACAAAAATTAAAGGTGACTAAACCAATTATAAAGCATGGAAGCACGAGTAAATACGTCAGAGCGTGCGCGCATGCAAACACACACATGCACGCACACTCTTCTGGCAGTAGTTATGTGTTTAACTAAAACACGTGCACAAGCAAAAAAAAAAAAAACAATCACGGCATTGGCACAAATGTTATATTCCATCCCCCATCTAGATATCAGTTCCTCCCGATCTTATGCAAATTGGGAAAATATGTCAAGAAAAGCAAAAGGGGAAAGAACACCGACATCAGAGATAATAACGGTCAAAGGCCTAAGTTGCAGTCCATTGTCGAAACAGAAACACGACTGTTACTGCAACTAACTCCACCCACGACTACTATAACCACAAACTGCAGTAAATAATGAATTGAATCTTCATTTGGGTCTCAACTTCAGGAAGTATAGCCTGAAAAGGATTGAATTGTTTCTCCTGAAAAGGCTAATAGTTCCATCCTGTTCTTACTCCTTAAAAACAGCAAACGGTGAAATGTTTTGTTACACCCCCCCCCCCCCCCTACTTGAGCTGATGACATCGTGTGTATCCAATGTTTGGGGGATAATGCACAAGGCTGTTGCTTGATGTGAGATGTAGCACAAATTGGGGCTTGGAAATCAACTTTGAGATTTTATCAAGGACTTCCGTCACTGATAATTAACAAAAAAAATTCAAACCACGCTTTAGCTTTTAACAAACCAATGCCACCAATTAACCGCTTTCACCATCAAATAACCCGGAAGGACGAGACAAACAAAAATAATCAATTCAGGTTAAAATCCTGCAATTATATATTTCCAAAATATTAAAGTTCATTGCAATGACCATACTCGACAAACCAGGAAGGAAGCATTGTGCAATAATCACATCTTTAGGATGTAGAGAATTAACATGACTCATGGCAGTGAAGCAGCAATGTTAGTGACATGGTTGAGCTCAATAAAACAGACTCAAATACAGGAAGAGATAAGCATCGACCAATGAACCCAGGGTCACTATGCCATCAAGCACAGGAAAAGGTCATTTGGCCTATCTTGCCTGCACCAAATTCCCCTCCCAGCACTCTTGATAGATACTCAGGCAATAAGCTCAAACATGGATGTGTGCTCTGTATTGAGGGGTCAGGGGTAGAGGAGAGGAGGAGATGAGAGGGTGGGAATGGGAAAAGTGGCAGGAAGGGAAGTGTGAGGAGGTACGTAACAGACAAGACATTGCGCTTCAAACAACATCGGAGAACGTTTTCTTAGCAGGGGAGGGTGCAGAAGGGCAGTTGGGTGGAGATTGAATTAAGACACACAAAACGTTCACACGTGATAAGAGCCACACAAATGGGAATGAAAACGTCTCAGCACCGCATGCATATGACACCGACGGGTCACATAAATCCAATCACAATGTTCTCATTTCTGCCCGTGCCAACTTACCCCAATACCCCCATTGCTTTGTGGTACCTATCCAAATGTTTTAAACCTATTTACTGTTCCTGCCGCTACTACCTTCCCAGGAAGACCACTCGACTCTGAGAGAACTACATTCATGACACCGTGAGAAATACCCACTTTGTGTCCGTCCCAACTCTCTCCTTTTTCCACACTCAAGCTGTGACCCCTGGTCCTGTTGCCAAACATCTTTGGAAAAGAAAAACGAATTTTATCGACACTTCATTACATTAAACAATTCTTTGAGGTCCCCTCGTATTCTTCTTTTACCAAGCCTGCTCTCCGTGAGCCAATCCTCATGGCTTACCTTATTCAACCCTGGTGTGAATCTCAGGTTGAAACCCTTCTACTGTACTTGTGTCCTTCCTTAAAAACGATCACAAAAACTATGCACAATAATAGAGGTGAGGCTTCACCGAGTTCCTGTACATCATCTATACTAACTCAGATCTATAAACTATCCCCCTTGAAATTAAGCATAAACTCCTACTGGCTCTTCCTACTGCTGCCTGACATGAACATTTTGGTGACCGAATGCCAAAGCACCATCCCGACAACAACTCTCAGACCCTTTTCCTGTGTTATAAACGCTCTAAAATGACCAACCTCTTATATTTATGTAATGGTGATCCCTATTGCTATTATTCTTGCCAATGCCTTACATTTCCAAATGTTGAAGTGCAACCGCATGCTTTAAGGCTTTCATGAACCAACTCCCTCCTTGCTATCTACCTCGCATCTCCAAGCTTTGCATAAACTGCTAATTTCAAAATCCTACTCTTAACCATGCTGTCCAAATCAATGATATAAATTATGAACAATAACGATTCTAGTGACGAACCTCACTACTTACAACTTCCTAATCTGACATCCTCCCACTGACAACCGCTCTTTGCTTTCAATTGCTGAAGGATCTTTCTTCCTTGACCTCTATATAATACGTGTGTGTGTGTGTGTATGTGTGTGACATTCTGTTCCACCCATTGGTTGAACAGAGAGCCTGACTCCACCCACTATTTAGATTTCGGGAAAAAATATTATAAATCATACAGTCACCATGTTGGTGATTCCTGCTCTGTGAAGTCAACGACATCTTCGGAGCTTTCATATTCACGAGTGCAATGCCTCCTCTGTAAATTTCCCCTTCATTGTAAAACAAACAAAGTGACAGTTAAAAGGATGCTGAAGATCAGCCTCTGCGATCGAGGCAGCGGTCTGTTAAATTATACAGCACCCAAATAAGTACGTGGCATTCTCTCAAGCAGGACATTCTCTCAAGCAGGATATTCTCTCAAGCAGGACATTCTCTCAAGCAGGGCATAAGCAGGGATTAAAAGGTCTTTGTCTGAGGTCATTATTTACTTTTAATGATATGTGCATATATGCATCAAGAAGAAGATAATTGGTTACGGGTTGTTTATGATCACATATCGTTTCCGGATATGTCATAGGGTTAGGGTTGTGAGTTGAACAGGTGACCGTGATGGGCTATGACCTGCTCATGGTCACACATCCTTTCCGCATATCTCTCGAGAGCCTTTTCGGTGTCTCGGAACTGACATTATACGGCTTAAAAATTTCGGCAGCAGGCATCAGCCCATAAATCAGAAAAGTTGACAGTCAAGAACTGTTCAACCACGACCAACGCAGCTGAGGTTCGAAATTTTCTTGGCCTTGCTAACTATCTCACTTGCTTTATTCCCAACTTTGCCATTGTTGCTGACCTGTAATGTGCCTTGACCTACAAGGATACAACATGGATGTGGACAAACACACAGCAAATGACATTTGATGAGCTGAGAACAGCATTAACCAGTGAATAAGTGATGTAACATTTTGA
>CM068961.1:115960168-115982511 GCA_035128595.1 Eptatretus atami | reverse complement strand
GTCATCACTGCCGGCAGTTATAAAGTGGCAGTTCTAGTTATGTCTCATTAATTACATAACACACCAGTACACAAACACCACAAAATACACCACACAAAACTAGTCCTGCGAGGGTCTGTAATCTCCGATTGTTATTTTTCTTGTTAAATTTGTGTTGACAACAAATCATGAGATACAACCTCAACATAATCAGGTCAGGTCAGGTATGGGAGCATGTGCAGAACAGCGCGTCGCTGCGTCCACTTTCCGCCGGTATCCAGGGCCTCCGTCTGGCCATCCCCAGCAGGTGCCAGGCCCATCCCCATCTCCTTGAGATGATGGTCAACCTGCTGCAACCACGAGGCACGTGGTCGGCCCACTGGCCTCCTCCACTCATTGAAGACTCCCTCGCTGAGAGAATCTGGTGAGCAGGATCAGCGTCAGGAAACGAGCCACATGTCCATACAGCCGCAACTGACGCTCACGGACTATGCAGGTAACAAATCTCATCCGAGTCTCTCTCAGCAAACGCTCGTTGGACACAAAATCCGACCAGCGATAGCCAAGGATCTCCGAAGAGACCTGGTACCAAAGGAATTAAGTCTCCGTCTCAGATCCTTGGTCAGAGTCCAAGTCTCGCATCCATAGAGCAAGACTGGAAGTACCAAGGACTGAAGACTCGACTTTCGTCCTCCCGCACAGGTACGCAGCGCCACACCCCATGACCAGTGAATCCATGACTCCCCAGCCCGACCCAGACGTCTATTGACCTCTGATCACAGCCAGCAGAGACATGAATATCACTGCCAAGGTAAGTGAATCTCTCCACGACCTCAACATCCTCACCACAAACAGACACAGACAGGACAGCAGCATCCAAGATGTCACCGAAAGCCTGGATCTTAGTTTTGACCCAAGAAACCCGTAATCCCAGCGGCTCCGCTCCTCATTCAGCAACTCGAGGGCCCCAAAAGGTATCTAAAGTTCTCCGCAAAGATGACTGCATCATCTGCAAAATCAAGGTCCGAGATCTTTACATTCCCAAATGATGCACCGCAGCTTGATCTCTCCGACATCCTCCCTAAAATCCAGTCCATACAAGTGCTGAAAAGTGTGTGGGCCAGTACGCACCCCTGACGAACTCCAGTAACAACTGAAATAAGTCAGAGATGGTACCACCACACTTCACAGCACTCTCAGTACCAGAGTAGAGTCAGACATCAGACGATCAGTTTTGATGGCACCCCACGAAGACAAGAATCCTCCAGAGGACATCCCGATCACTGAATCGAACCTTTACAGAGTCAACATAGGCTGCAAGCAGCCCCTGCCGAAACTCTCGTCTGCGTTCGGTGAGACACGAAGAGCAAGGATACGGTCAATCGTTGACCTCTTTGGTGTAAAGCCTGACTGCTCTGGACGCTGTGCTCAAGCAGATGGTGGCGAACCCTATCAAGAATTATCCGAGCAAAGACCTTGCCCGGCACTGAGAGCAGCGCGCACCTCGGTAGTGTTGCAGTCTTGCGATCACCTTCCCTTTCCAGAGAGGAACACAAAGCCCTCTTCCAATCGGTTGGGATGATGCCTGTGTTTCCAGCAGAGCACAAAACTGCATGCAACGACACGATGCAGCATTTCCACCAGCCTTAGAAGTTCAGCATGGATGCCACAGATCCCTGGAGCTTTGCCCCGTTTCAACTGGTTCACCACAGCCCGTGTTTCCACAAGCGAAGGTGGACCACAGTTGATTCGAGGGTCAGCAACAGGGATTGAACACCCTTGACGTCCAACTCGACAGCTGGGATCAGCCTGGTACAACCGCTCAAAGTAACCGCCCAGCGGGCCTTCACTTCAGACTCCTCTGTCAAGGGCTACCACTCTCTGCTCTTCCTGCAGTGCTCCGAGGGATGGGCTTGGATGAACGCAATGCGCGAATTCCCCTGTAAGCGGGACGAGAATCACCTGTCCACAGGTGATGCTCTACCCCCTCACAGATTCCTCGCATAGCCTCCTTGTCCACCCTCAGTCACGTACAGTTTACGCCTCAGCTCCCTGAACAGCTCAGCTCTGCCATTCAGCCTGCCCTCGACTCTGGTCAATGGTATCCAGTGTCCCTTGAGAGACAAAATTCTTCTTTGCCCTGCGGTGAGTTCCAAGACATCCACCGGCAACATCAAGACGGTGGTCTCTGAAGGCACTCCACAACTCTTCAGGACCCCCCAAAGCCAGCCACCCCCCAAGTGTCCACTCAGCCTGTTCGCAATCCCTCAGCTACTCTCTCATCCCTGAGCTTGCCAACATCCAGCCTAGGCTGGGATGGTACCATTCTCAGGATTTAAGGTGCAGCTTTAGAGTTGCTACAACAAGCCTGGTCAGTTTGAGGAACTGAGCACTCCGGTAGACCCTGCAGTTCTGGATCATCCTCCAACGACCGTCAATGAGGACTTGTTTATGTAACTTTTCAGTAAATCATCACACAAAAACATCTGTAAAGTTCAGAGCAATTTATATTCAACGTGTAATAATGCATGAACCAATGGCTATTAGAAACTAAGTTTATGGATTATTTTCGTCTGATAAGGACAACAAGCTCAAATGAGCTAAGATCCTCGTCCTCTTAATGATGACGTCATAAAACGAATATGACGTCATTGTGATGTATCAGGTTTGCGATAAATTATCTGTGCTAATGCCCGGTTGATTCCCGCAAACAAAATTCAAACAGCTGCCTAGTTTCGGAGATAATGGTATAGGCATTTCATTAGCGGCGATATTATGACGTCAATTTTTTTTCTAGGAGAATTTCCAAAATCTGAGATGGTTACTGTCTGCGCGGGTATTTTACATATATCGCCAAATTAGGAAGTTTCGATGAAAACTGTAGGCTGTGAAACAAAAAAGTCCACAAGAACAACAACGTGTGTAAGATTAGAGATCCTCCACGAGGATCTAAAAAGTTTGTTTCATATATTTTACCAGTTGCTTTTACATACGATTTTGCCATTTTACTTGCAGACACACCCATGGGACAAAGCCAATGATATGATCGACATCTCTGATGAATGAATGTTTAAGTGTGGACTGACTGATCAGCCGTTGACTTCTGCTGGTAAAGACCGCATACAAAAAAAAAAATGCAATGGACATTGAGCTTCAAAGACAATTTGAAGAGGATGCTGGCTTGGTGATACAGTGTCATCGCAATTGTGTATCTTCCTACACATCCCTATTCTGCATTAAAAAAATATTTCAAACGACAAGGGAAATCTTCAACTCCATCTTGTTGTGAACACTCACCTCTTAAGAGATGCCGTGGATCTGACCAAACAATATTTAGCTTTTGGGATAATTGCTTATTCTGTGGTGGAATATATCACGTGAAACCTGATCTTTGCAACCATTCCAGATGGCGCAAGGTGAAACTCTGTACAACGGCAGATCATGGCAATGGAAAGAAATCGTTCAAAGAAGCCATCTCTGAAGCCTGTAAACAAAGATGTGATGGATGAGCAGAAGTTCAGCTCTGCCGACAAGGCACTGTTAGTGATCTACATGCTGCTGATATCCCAGATATGAGTAAAGCAAAATGTTCATGGCTCCTCGCTCTGTTCAAGCAGCAGCAACAGCACCAAAATGCTCAGGAGATGATGATTACAATCCAGCACTTGAAACTCTCAAACATGAAGTGGAGTCTGGTACCATACATATAGACCTCCGTAGAACTTTATCATGCATATGCAGAGAATAACGGAACCATCCTATCATAGTGCAATGATTATTTGAGGAGTTGGGGCATTAACTATTGGTCCTCTCATCACCAGGAGTAGCCAACATAATAATGTTGAGCCAAAAGAGTAACCAGCCATTTAAATAACATTTGTATGTCAAAAATGAACAAAGTTATGGTTATTTTCGATCATGGTAGTCATCTTGGATATCTTCAAATCCACAAAGATGCTGAGCAAGCATCATCCAGATTTGGATTCAGCACCCTTTTTAAATAGGGGAAACAACTCAAAAAACTTTGGCGATACAGTAATTTTAGGTCAAGCCCGAAATCTGAATTTGGCACCTGGACAACATGGAGGTAATGTATGTTGATACGACAAAGTTTAAAATATTAATATTTAAAGTCTATATAGCTATATACAGGTAGTGGACAATTTTTTTTTTTGAAACACCTGGGTAAATGAGGGACACCAATGTTGACAGCAACGGCTTCCACACAGGTGTGGCCCCAGTGTTAATTTAACAAGTAGCATCCCAGCATGCTTAGGGTCATGTATAAAAATGCTGCACAGACCTGGTTGCCTATAATTATGGCTAGCATGGCTGCAAGAGGAGACCTCAGTGACTGGAAGAGGGGTGATTGTTAGGGTGCATTTGGCAGGAGCTACAGTGACAAAGACAGCTCAACTTGCTAATGTTTCATGAGCAATGGTGTCGAAGGTGACATTGGCATGGAACTCCAAGGGAAAGACATCGTCAGCGAAGCGCAACAGTGGGCAGAAGCATAGACTCCAGGATCATGATATCCATGCATTAATTTGAAGATGCAAGGCAAAGCAGATGAGCACGTGCAGATGAATTGACTGTGAATTTCAACCTGGGGCACGAGTAGCCAATTTCATCAAAAACGGTCCGCGGAAAATTCCACAGAGTGGGATGCCATGGTCGGGTTGCAGTGCACAAACCGCTCATCCACCAGGCAATGCACGTCTGCAAATCCAGTGGTGCAAAGAGCACAGACAATGGACTACCGAGCAGTGGAGAAACGTGATATGGTTAGATGAATCATCCTTCACCATGTTCTCGAAAAACGACAGAGTGCACATGTGGCACCAACTTAAAGAGCTCCACAACCCTGAGCGGTTCCAAAAGTGAAGGGTTCTGGTGATTCTGTGATGTTGTGGGGTGTATTTTCCTGGCATGGTTTGGGTGCAGTCATTCCCTTAGAAGGCAAGGTCAATGCCAATCGCTACATAATGGTACCGAGTGATCATCTTCACCCCACGTTGCAGCATTTCCTTCCTGCTGGGAGGGGTGCCTTCCAGATGACAATGCCCCAATCAACAGAGCCCGTGTGGTCACCCAATTGTTTGATGAGCATGACACTGATGTTATCCACATGTAATGGCCTTCTCAGTCACTAGATCTGAACTCAATCGAGCATTTATGGGATATTATGGAACGATGCCTGGGACAGTGTTTTCCACCTCCATCGAACAGGTGTGTTAATCTCTCCTGAAGAATTCCAGACGCTGGTGGACTCTGTGCCATGGCGCATAAAGGCCGTACTGGCTGCACGTGGTGGCCCAATGCCCTATTAAAGAGGAAAACAAACCACAAATGCTCAGACGACACACACACACACACACACACACACACACACACACACACACACACACACACACACACACACACACCTGTGTTTTGCAATTTCTCAAGGGATTCTAAATTTGTGCATTCAAATGGGAGCAGCGCTAGGATCAATAGTTGCCTGTCAAAATTAAAAGCAGAATTTTAAAGCGATGTTTATGTTTGGAGTGTTGCTTAAACAAAAGGAAGCATATTCAAATGCTAGAATAGTGATGCTCATGACCTTTGGTCCTTCTCCATGCACAAGAAAGTGGACACAACAAACGATAATGAGGGACTGTACTATGCAGTGCTACATGTCTGCCATTGATGGTTCGATATAATGGCAAAGTGCAGACTGACAATTGGCAGACTCACTTGCACCCCCTTTGCAGCCCTCTCTTTTTTCCTCCCACCCTCCTCAAATCCCGCATTCCCGCCTTGAACCCCAAATGTCAAACACCCCAGCCAACTTTCGAGTTCAGCCATGACCTGAACTTGGGACAAGCAGCAGAATTTGTTCAGGCAGTCTCTCTGTTTATTATGTTACCTCCTCTGTTAAATTTCTCCGAGGAATATGCCAAGATTAGTTTCAAAGTGAAGCCGGTCTACTTGTCAAACAAATGCAGCCACAGGCTCGGGCTCTTCCCATCCGCATCACATGGTTCCATCTGTGTTGGCACAGTGCTTTCAGTGCGCCTGACGAGTGGTGTTGTTTGCTCTGCCTTCAGCCAAGTGACTTCATCCACAAAGACATCGTACTTGCTGCATGTGACATGCATTGTGCCACAGTATTTGGGTGAGAGCTTGTAGTTACCATGCCATTGCAGAAGACGCATCAAAGCCAAGAGCTATCTTTTTATTTTTGTACAAACGATTTCGAATTTGGATATTATCATCATCATTACTGAAAGATAAATTTAAAAGGAATATGCATGAGGCAGGTGTAGAAATTTAGAAAAGTGGGTTTAGATCAGATTTAAAGGACAGAGCATTAATGGATACCAACATGTTGGACTTGAGAGCAAGGAGGGGTTGGGGGGGTGGGGTAAGGACACAGGGGGTAAACAATTTGGATACAGGGATAAACTATCAATCACAGCAGTGGAAGCAGTGGAAAGGAAAACTGGGGAGGAAGCAAAATGAAAAAAAAAATTTGAAGATGACACTAAGGAAACATGGGAAGAGTTGGGTTTGGGGAGGGTTAATGAGGGTAGAAAAGATCATGGGTATGGATAGGGGATGAGCTGAGATGGTGGTGAATAGATGTCTTGAATCACTGGAGGAAAGAATGAGATCCTCATAAGGTAAATGAAGAGAAACGCCATTCTGAGGTTACATCTGGATGGGGAGCAGCTTTGTATGGATCGAAAGTCAAAATCACAATTGTATTGAGGTATTTATGAAACCACCCAACCACCTTAGGACACCTGCTGGGACCGTAAAACATACTGCAGAAGGTTTGGCGGGACCAGCCCCAAAACTGAGGGAATAGTTCAGTCAGATGAACGGACAGACACTCCTGCTTTATAATATAGATAATATAGATAACACCTGATTTCTGAGCCGTTCAAAGTATTAACATGTTTTCAAAATTACAGAACCGAATATTTTTCCACCCGTCACATGACAATTGTGTGTGCATTTGTGTGTGTGTGTTCATAAAGCATAACATATTCTCTCTGCTAACTCCCCAACTTCCACCCCTCGCTCTCTCTTTGTCCCACCCATCCTTGCTCCACCCCTCCTAATACAGTGCAGCACCCTCCTCCCACACCAACCTCCCCCCCCCACCAAATCTCTCTCTCTCTCACCTTTACCCCCCCCGATATAGATAGATATATATATATAAATATACGAGGTGTGTTCAAAAAGTATCCAACATTAATTTTTCGTGCGTAAACAAATGAAGCTAGGGAGGCATGGTTTGGTGCACTATGTAGGTGATCCTAATCCGTATGCGTGAATATTTTCCGCTCTGCAGAAGCTGTCAGTCGCCGACAGACCGCCGATGAGTGAGGAGTGTAAGTGAGCACCGTCGGATTTTCGTTTTTGACAACATGACGGAAAAACTTGAACAACGCTACTGCATCAAATTTGTGTAAAGCTTGGCGATTCCCAAGTGGAAACGATCCGCGAAGATTCAACAGGCCTTCGGGAACGAAGCAATGGGCACCACACAAGATAAAAGAGTGGTACAACCACTTCAAAGATGGTCGCACATCAGTGGAAAGTGAAGCACATTCTGGTAGCCCTCAACATCCCGAAATGAGATGTCATTGACCAAGTGAGGACCCTGCTGATGCAGATCGTCGAATACGATCAGAGAACTTGCAGAGAGGCGTGTTCAGCAATGGATCCGTTCATTCAATTGTGACTGAGGATTTGGGCTTAAGGAGAATCTCGCGAAGTTCGTGCCAAAGCTGCTAACGATCGAGCAGAAGCAACTCCATTTGGAGATCGCACAGGACATGCTGGAGACTGTGAACAGCGATCCCAACTTCTTTAACACAGTGATCACTGGCGATGAGACCACAGTGATCCGTCATTTTGTCAAAAACGAAAATCCGACGGCGCTCACTTACACTTCCTCACTCATCGGCGGTCTGTCGGCGACTGACAGCTTCTGCAGGCGGGAAAATATTCACGCATACGGATTAGGATCGCCTACATATGTGCACCAAACCACGCCTCCCTAGCTTCATTTATTTACGCACAAAAATTAAGGTTGGATACTTTTTGAACACACCTCGTATAATGTTATATATATTATATATATATATATATATATATATATATATATATATTATATATATATATATATTGTTACGGCTGTGGAAATTCGCAAACCACCATTCAGGTCCGTAGGTGAGATATCTCTAAATACATGTGTAGTTAGCCCAAACCCGTTGTCAAAGGGAATTTATGTGATTCATTCGGGCTGCACGCTTTGAGATAGCCGTTTTTCTGTTCTATCTTTATTTTGAACCAGCCACGTCCCAACCGCCATCACACAACAACCACCACACGCCAGCCATCGTCACAACTGCAACCACACTCCAACCCTCAGACAACAACGCCAACAGCCACGACCTTTACCGTCACAACTCGCTCCCACATCATCGCATCATGCCATTCCCGCAGCACCTGTGAACACTGAGCTCGGGCTGTCCTGGGCTCGTTCAGCGATACGCACCGAGCCGCGAGTCAAATAGCGGCCTTTCCGAGGGAAAATTCGGATCAGGAATGCTACACGCCCACTTCTGATCCGTCCAATTAGCAAGCGCGGGGCGGCTTGGCTCCGCCTCCAGGCGCGTCTGTGTGAAATCGAGATATGCAAATTCTAGGATCAGGGGAGGTTCACGCCCCCCTTTCCTCCGACCAATGGGCGAGCGTGGCTCCGCCCCCGAGGTGATCCTGATCCGGAAATTTGCATACTGGGTTCTCTGCCGGCCTATAAAACGCCGAGCGCAGAGGGTTTTGGGGGCAGTCAAGTCGGGTTGGAGAACGGGGGCAGTCAAGTCGGGTTGGAGAACGGGGAGCAGTCAAGTCGGGTTGGAGAACGGAGTCGAGTCGGGTGGCGAAGGCATCGAGTGGTTTCTGCAGTCGGCTGAGGAAATTGGGGAAAGGCCAAGGAGCTCGGGTCCGAGGCAGGAAGACGGCGGTCGGCGGAGGTCGCGGTGGGATCGCTCGTCGCGGGACCCAAGCAGCCAGCCATTCTCCTCCCCCAGGGCATCAACAATCCCCCCTTTTCCCCCGCGCTGAGAGAGTGCAAAAAGGGGGCCCCGTTCCCACCCCACTCCAAGCGGTGCCAACGAAACCCGCGAAGGAGCACGAAGTTGGGCACCGCCGCGCAGCGACATTTGCGGCTCGTCACGAGGAGCGGGTAGGACCCCCGGTCTCGCGGGCCTGGCGCTCCTTCAGGTCACGCGCACATATTGGCCCACGGGCCCCGTCTGCCCCCTTGTCTTTGAGGGTGGCCTTTTCTTTTGCTTTTGAGTAAATGTTGTCGGCGCCGTCTGTAAAGTAGAACTGTATAAGTGTTGCCGAGTGTTCGCGTATTCGGTAGTATCTCTGCGTCATTGTTTCTTTTGTTGTACTTGATATATGTGCATTCTGATTCTGTTTGGCTGTATATGTGTGCTTTGTGTCTGTGTCTGTGTGTGAAATAAATGTGCATTATGTTGAATTGTTCCCCGTTTCGCTGCGTCCTTTCCTTCATTTGAATCTCCATCTTGCTTCACGTAAAGGGTTCGTAGTGGGCTTGATACGCCCGATAATTAATTGGAACCGTCGAGGCCGACGATAACACTGCTCGGTTATCCCGATAGCACGGAACGGACCGCTTAAGCGGCCCGTGTCCGAGTCGACCTGCGGCGAGGTGCGATCGCCCGGTTTACCATCGCGTGGGTACTTAGGTAGGTCGAGTTTGGCGAACAACCCTATCCCACACGGGTGGCCGATTGGCCGATCGTGGTGAGGTCGAAAGGCCCACCCGTGACTGGCTCCGGGCGATAGTTCCCGGAGGGTCACGACAGAATTGTCCGTCCGGTGGGCGAGGCGGCCGCCATTCGAGTCACGTGGCCGTTCGCACGCCGGCGGGCGCGAATTCGCAACAATATATCTGGACAGTGGTTATGCCCAAACAGTGGTTATCTCTGGATGTGTCTGGACGGTGGTTATCTCCGGACAGACCCTCCCCTCACACTGCCTTACCTTGCCCTCCCTCACACTGCCTTCCCTTGCCTCCCCTCACACTGCTTTCCCTTGCCCTCCCTTCATGCTGCTTTCCCCCTCCTCATACTACTCCCCCCCCTTCGTGCTACCTCCTCCCCCTTCATGCTGCCTTCCCATGCTGCCTTCCCCTCCTCATACTACCTCCCTGCTCCCCACTTTGTGCTCCTCCTCCCCCTTCATGCTGCCTTCCCTCATGCTGCCTTCCCCCCTCCTCATACTACCTCCCCCCCCCCTTTTGCTGCCTTCTCCCCCTTCATGCTGCCTTCCCTCATGCTGCCTTTCCTTCCCTGACCTCATGCTGCCTTCCTTACCTCCCTACCTCCCTTCAGGCTGCCTTCCCTTCCCCTCACGCGTCCTCCTGCCAAACCTCCTCCACCACCATGCAACTCAAGGAGGTCGAGGAGAGGAAGGGCTGTGAAAGAATGTGCGAATTAGACAAATGAAAGCTCTTTTTTTAGCAGTCGTAAATGCTGCTCGGATCAATTCAATTATAAAAAATATGAATCACCAGATCATGGCAGGATAGCCAAGAGGTATGCACGCCTCTCTAAGCTATCCCACCTGGGTTTGAATCCTGACCCAACTAAAAATAGTCATCCCGGTGTTTCACAGGCAGGGTGATTCAATGTGTTTGCCATCTCTCCTGGATGGATATTAAACTGGGCGTCACATCTGTCGGAATCTCCCCTCTCCTCTACCTCTCCCCACCCCTATCCCTCTTTCCCCACCCCTATACCTCTCCCCCCACCCCTATCCCTCTCTCCCCACCCCTATCGCTCTTCCCCATCCCTATTACTCTCTCCCCCACCCCTATCCCTCTCTCCCCACCCCTATCCATCTCCCCCACCCCTATCCCTCTCTCCCCCACCCCTATCCCTCTCTCCCCCACCCTATCCCTCTCTCCCACCCCTATCCCTCTCTCCCCCACCTCTATCCCCTCTCCCCACCCCTATTGTTCTTCCCCACACCTCTATCACTCTCTCCCCCATCCCTATTACTCTCTCCCCCACCCCTATCGCCCTCTCCCCCACTCTCCTTCCTCCTTCCTCTCCTTTTTTGTATTTTCTCTCTCTTCTACCCCCCCCCCACCCCCCTCTCGCTCTCTCCCAGTCTACTCCTCCCTCCCCCCCTCCGCTCTCTCTCATCCTCCCTCTCCTCCCCTCCCCCACCCAAATTAATATCTCCGTCAGCGAAGCAATGGGTTATATTTCCTAGTACAAAATAAAAATAAAATTCACAAACAGGTAGGTGCTGAGGAAAGAACACAACTAAAGAAGAGATAATAATTTTTTAATAATTCTTTTATTTTTTTTTAAAAGTGGCAAATGTTTCAAGAATACTAAGATCACAGAAAGCTTGGCGACGTGGTTGTGACACACCAAAGGAACTTTTACTACGTCTCGATTGTCTTGTACAAAGATTAAAGAAAATGGAATAACCGAAGTGGTAGCATAACATCATATCCCTTGTATTTTCTTTTTAAAATACACCACCAGAAAGCATATTAACTCCTTTATGGGTCCTTGGAGAACTAATGGAGATATACAAATAAATAAATAAAACAAGTGGATAAATAGTTGCAAATGTTTCACGAAAGACGTACAATAAAGTATGCATTAAAAAAAGCTTAACGTCAAGGCAAGCATAATACCAGAAAGCTGGGTGGTTGACTCAACTGGCTGAGCTTCGGTATAATTGTTATGTAGTGTGGGCCTCGGTCCAAATCCCCATTCTACTCGGAGACGAATGGCAAACCACCTCGTGTATTTATTTCTCTGCTTGTTTTGGCACAAACAATGCTCTGAAAACATCATCGTGATACGATTATGGATGATGCATTCCTTTCTGGGAAGTACAAATGAAGAAACAAGTGTACTTTTATCGACCTGCCTTAATTATTCAACGACTACAAGCAACTGGGAGCGGCCCATGATAGTAGGTGGGGTAAATTTTATACCGGTAGCTCGTAATACTCCCACCTTCCAGCAGGGGTCAGTAAACGATATGCACTGTGCCACATGCACAGGTGAAAGTCACCAATCGTCTCCCCATCCTTGTGGGGGAGGGGTGCGAAGGGGAACATTTTTCGTACCTGTGACCTGACCCTGGAGACCCCGAGCACATATGCAAAACTTGTTGGAGATCAGCCAAGCCAGTTTTCGATTCTATAATGTTCAGACATATATACAGAGAATCGCCGAGTTATATTATGTGTCGGAAGACATGAGTTTAAGTAAAGTAAGTAAGTAATTATTAAATGGTAGCTGCATTTAAAGAGTCAAACGGGGCCCAATAATATTATATATGTAACATGATGACAAACAATATAATGTTGTGTCCTTTATCAGGCACAGCATCACAGCAAACTGAAAAGCAGGGTTAAACAATTGGTTCATGTCCATCTGTCTATGTCTACAAACGTCCGTTTATGATGTCGGAACAACTTATTTAAATTGAATGCAATATTTTGAACATGAATCGGAAAACAAATCTGCCTTTTTACCATACTTTGTCTCCGGATTCGCCTGATCGCACATGCGCAGAGAGGAGTGAAATAATTTTTTTACTCCATCTGCCTGACTGGGCAGTTAAACAGAATTGGAAATCATTCCAAACAAGAAACTTACTGTTTTTAAGGATTTCATAAAGGACACAAACAACATGCACGAATAACTAATGTAACGTGTTAAATATAGGGTGGTGTAATCGACACTGCTTCAACGGCGGTATATTCTGGATTTTTAAAAAATGCCCTTCAAAATCATTATTTTATAGAAATTGCAGTATATACTTGTAATTGATATGAATACTGTGTGGAGTCACATGTTCGATGAACTCTAATTTTTTTTTCTTTTTTGTAGTACCTAACATACCTTGATGTCTTAAAAAAATTGCTGCAATGTTTTTGACATCTTTAAGAGCTACGATTGCAAATATATATATATTATATACATACAATATATACATATATATATACATATATGTATAACATACATATATATACATATATTATATATATAATTATTATATATACATATATATATATAAACACTACCGGTCAAAAGTTTTAGAACACCCCCATTTTTCCAGTTTTCACTGAAATTTAAGCAATTCAAATCCATTGAATAACCTGATGGTACAAAGGTAGCGGCAAACTGCCAGAGGTTAAAAAAAAGTTTAGGTTACCAAAAACTGAAAAATAATGTAAATTTCAGAGATGTTAAACAATGCCCTTTTCAGGGAACAAGTAATGGGTTAGCAACTGCAGCTGTTCTGCAGCAATGGAAGTAAATTAAGCTTTGAAAGTTGATGCAAACAATTCCTACAGGTGTCCCAACTTTTGTTCATTAGTTACAAACCCTCTGTCTGTATAAAAGCAGTGTTGGAACAGACTGTGTTGCTACACCCTCTGAAGCATTATTTGGACAATATTGCACTGCAGGAAGTAGTATATTGCTATCATAATGGCGAGAAAAAGACAATTAACAAAGGAAGACAGACAGACCATGATAACCATTAAAAGTGGAGGTCTTTCCTTTGGAGAAATTGCAAAGAAGCCAAGGTATCAGTGAGTACAGTTTCCTACACCATCAAAAGGCACTTGGAAACTGGACGAAACTCTGACAGGAAGAGGTCTGCAGACCCAAAGCCACAACAAAATCAGAAGACAAGTTTCTGAGAGTCAACAGTTTGCGTGATAGGCGGCCACAGGACAGCCGCTTCAAGCACAGCTTAACACTGGTCGAATAAGGAAGTCTCAGTTTCAACTGTGAAGAGAAGACTTCGAGCTGCAGGTTTGACAGGTCGAGTGGCAGTAAGAAAGCCATTGCTAAGATGGCAAAATAAGAAAAAGAGGCTCGCCTGGCGGCATGAAGCACCACCAGTGGACTACTGAAAACTGGAAGAAGGTCTAATGGACCGATGAATCAAAATTTGAAATCTTCGGTTCATCACGCAGAGTTTTTGTATGCCATCGAGTAGGCGAAAGGATGGTTCCTCAGTGTGTGACACTAACTGTCAAACATGGAGAGGAAGTGTGATGATCTGGGGCTCTTTTGCTGGATCCAGAGTCGGCGACTTGCACAGAGTGACTGGCACCCTGAAACAAAAGGGCTACTAGCATTTTGCAGGCACCATGCAATACCTCTGGTCTACGCCTAGTTGGTCAGGGGTTCATCCTACAGCAAGATAACGACCCAAAACATACCTCTGGGCATATCAGAACTACCTTGGAAGAAAAGAACAAGACGGTAGGCTTCAAATCATGGAATGGCCAGCACAGTCTCCAACTTAAACCCCATCGAGCTGGTTTGGGATGAACTGGGCAGAAGGGTGAAAGCAAAGCAACCTACAAGTGCAACACATTTGTGGGAACTTCTGCAACAGTGTTGGGAAGAACGTTCCGAACAATATTTGATTTCCATGTGGAAAGAATGCCACGAGTATGTTCGGCTGTTATATTTAAAAGGTGGCTACTTTGATGAGTCAAAAATTGAGACTAAATTTTGTTTAACAAAACGATTCCATGATTTTTTTTTATTATCTGCAATTGTTTATTTGTTCGATGCTTTAATTTCAGAGTACATTGAAACATTAAACTGCTTAAATTTCAGTAAAAACTGGAAAAATGGGGGTGTTCTAAAACCTTTGACCGGTAGTGTATATATATTTTAAATCCAGGAAAAATAATCAACAAGTGATGCGCAGATTATAATCAATGACACATGCACAAACACATCGCACCAAATAACTGAGGGTTCCAAACGAGCAATACATTCTCCAGATTATCACGTTAAAACAACAGTCCTACATTATTTAAACTGCTCTTTCCTGAAGAAAAATGCATCAACGATTAATTGTGCATGTGTGATTAAAAGACAAAATAATTAATTGGGGCGAGAGCTATGACCCCCTCCCCTATCCTCCTTCCTCCTCATCAACCCTGTCACCTCCTTCGTGGTCTGCTTTATACATCATTCTTTCATCCCCTCCCTCTTACTCCTATGTCTGCTTCTAAATCTCTTTTCTATTTTCTCCACCACCGTCCCTCATTACCATATCCCATCTTTCCTTCTTCTCATTATGAATCTCGCAGACACGCACACAGCCACACAGGGTTTGCCGTTTCAAGACGCGTCTGCAATGAAGTGTGACAGGTTTTGTACAGTGAGTGCTTCATCACACTTCAATGACGACACGGCAAACCGTGCTGCTGTGCACGGGCAGGAAGCCTTTGTACAGTGTTGCCAGATCTGAAAAGTGGAAATATCATGTTGGAAGCTTTCTTTTCTTACCCCCATCCCCCTACTCAATTACCTTCCCACCCACTTCTGTGTGCAATGTGTAAGTGACCTTAAAACGATGATGATGATGATGAAACAATCTTTGCTGTCATTTTACTCAAGTGTTTATCTTTCCTCGTCTTTTTGTAAACCCCTTTCTTGCTATTTCTCTTGAGCAGCCACTGACAAAACCACCCAGCTGTTCATTACAGTCAAATGCACAAGCACAAGCACAAGTTCTGTTTTTAAAAACTTTTACATCTGCAAGAAATAGCTGTTTGAGTAGTGTAAGGATTACATTAATCGCACTCAACAGCAGGCACGAAGAAATAAAGCATAATGCTCCCTACTGTCCAAAAGTTTACATTTCACCGTTTCTCCTGGTTCTTCTCCACAAAAAAGTAGTGGTGGTAGATACCAGCACTACTGATAAGGCATTTGGGGGGTGCTTATGACAGGTTGTGAACATTTCCGCACATCAAAACCAATTGTACAGAATTGACAACTGAGGATGTGGATGTTTCAGCCTAAAGTAGGCACAGCGATCAAATCCACGGCAAGAGGAATACAACAACAAAGCTTTAACCACTCCACTACAAATCCGATATACTCCTGTAATATTTGCATGTTCCACGAAACAAATGCAATAGAATCCAAAGATTGATTCTGCCAATGATTCCGACAAAGAGTTTCTTATCAGTGGATCCAAACCATCTTTATGAGTTAAAAAAAAAACATCTCTAATTGGGCCTCACCATCAGCCATGATCTTTCTTGGGCAAGCCACATTTCACAGTTGGCCACCAAACCCTGATGCTGACTGGGCATCCTCTGTCATGCAAAGTCCTTCCTTGGCACACCTGAGCTCCTATCCACAGCTTGATGGAGTACTGCTCTCCCCTCTGGGCTGGCTCCCCTGCCTCACACCTTGCTCAGCTTGACACCATGGAAACTAAGGCCTTAAAGATCATGGGACTCTCTCGTGATGAAGACGAGTCGACGGGCCTATCACTTCATCATCACCGACAGGTTTGTGTTCTGTCCATCTTCTTCTGCCTCCTTTCTAGTCTTGCACAGTGTGACCACTCCTCATTTTCATAAATGCCAAGGTGAGCCAATGAAAAAAGCCAAGCATTCACAAGGTTTCGGAAAAGCGATAATTAGAAAAACCTATAGCAAGAAACCTATAGAAACCAAGATGCCAAGGTGAACAACGAATAGCCAAGATCTTGTGAAAAAAGCCAAGAGGTCACACTGGTCTTGCACCCTCTGCCCTCTCCATGCTTTGTGCCTCTCGAGGCCATCTGCAGGACGCACGTGATCCTCCAGTAACCGCCTCCTCGTGAAACTGCCAAAATCAAGAACCACTAAAAAGCTCTTTCCTGCATTACAACACATACCTTAAATACTTCACCATTTCGACTGGTTCTTCTTTCAGACAACAGAAGTTGGACTACAATAAATGTATTGCACTGTAGTCTCACTTTTTTTCTTTACAGGAACAAGGCTCGTCGAAGAGCAAGGTAAAACTGACATTGGGACAAACATTAAGGGAATGAATGAACAAAAACAAAAAAAAGAGGAGAGGGAGGAGGGGAGGAAACACTGAAATTAGCAAGGAAGATGGTTGGTTTAGGAAAGGTTAATGGGGGTAATGAAGATCATGCGACAGAATTGAGGATGAGAAGAGATGTGGGTGCACTGCATGCTCGAAGTCCTGGAGGGAAGAGTAAGACAGAACAGCTTCTGAATGACGGTTCCATAGATGGGAGAAGCGAGGAATAACAGAGTTGAAGTGTGCAGTCAGCCTGGATTTTGGAAATTTATCCAGAAGGGAATTACTGGAAGAACGCGTACACATGCAGGGTCAGAGGACAGAGAGCAGAGAGAGCGATATCGGAGAATATACGGTGGACAATGGAAACCACCAACCCCCTGTGATTGTGACAACAACAGACCTTGCGCTGCGGCCTTATCACAGGAGTTTCAAATAATTTTGAGAGCTTTACATTCCACAGAATCCAGGAGTGACAGATGTGATGTTGGGGCAGCAACCCATAGCAGAGAGCAGTGCTTCTTCCTCCAATCAGAGCAGGTCCTCCCACCGTAATGTGAGAAAGCAAACAATACTATCGACAAGCGAGCTCACTCTTAACTTTAGAGCGCTGCTGCTGTATTTTGCTACAGTGTTACGGTTTATTCTTCCTTTGATGAGAACAACTTCGGCATGCAAGCCTTTCTTGATCAAAAGAAGAACCTGACACAGACCTGTTGGCAAATGTAAAGGAGCGGTGCTCATCCTGCAGAACGTTTCTCCTTTCGGCTGCAGAGGAAGAAGCCAATGGCGATTGTCATTATGACACACTTTGTCTTGAAGCATCAGGCTGGGTACATCTATTTATTTATAAGCAAAGACCCAGTATTTTTCAGTCAAGCTGAAAGGATACAGGTGGTTTTGCACTCTTCTCGACTCGGCGGAGAGTGCTGTATTCAGCAGGTGAGACTAGCATTTCACTTTTCAATCCTTTTAACATGCAGGACAGGTTCGGTCGGGACACTAGCAATTCACAGCACCTGATCTTGTGAAAGACATGCATTAGAAATGCAAAGCCCTTCAAAGCATGCATACCTGTTAAAACAACAACAGGTTGGTTTGGGATCACTGTTTTCTTTCAAACACCGTCACAAACCAAGAACGAACCGAGTGGCGTTATAAAAGCTTTGTGATATTCCCAGCATTTGAATGCTTAATCACGGTAAAGAAAGAAATACTATTTTGAGTGGTTTCTGTGACAAATCTGAGAGTGCAGGTAGATTCATAGTCTGTACCGGATGGCTATCAGGGTACGACAGTCTAGACTTGTATCATTTGCTATTTTATGAGTCTCTTTGGCACATCCTCTCTCTTTATTTTGCTTGTTCATCACCCTTTTGTTCTTTAGCATCGGTCTTCTCAACGTTAAATATCTGTACTTTGTGGAGTTCAAATACATTCTAAGTTTTTAAATAGACCCTGCCAAGACAAACAAAATTTAATGAATTTGATTGTTGCATCATAAGAAACAGGTATGTAATCCCCACCCCCCAACTCACCCCCCCTCCCCCACCTCTCACAATAGGGTTTGGCAATTCCAAGTTCATCACAAAGACAATAAAATAAAAACCAGGAGGAAGTAGGTTGGCAGTTTGTTGGCTTTCTCAGAACCACCTCACGTTAGAATGTAAAAGGGGGAATCGAATAATTTAACGAAAAAAAGGGAGACATCAAATTCCTCGTTTCTGCCATGAGCATCTTGCTGAAGCGGTGTCAAAGTTTCATTGGATCAGTGCAAGGTGGATTTGGTTTTACTTGGTGCGGCACGGCGAGCTGCAAGGACATTCACCGGACGGTCGGTGCAGGGGAAATGCTGAGCTGGTCGAGAGGTCAGTCACTGAACGCGTCAGCAAAGTGCTGAGCTTGTAGCCACAGGCACGAGAGGCCGTGGAGCAAGCACAAGACGTGGCAGCTAGCCAGGCTGGCATGGGACGTGCCCGGCCAACCGTGGGTGCAGACCCAGCAAAGTGGCCTTTTAGCCTGGTGGCTACGCTTCTATTATGGGCTCTCCATCTGTCGAGCCGTCCATCTGATTGTTTGTTTAAGCGCCTTGTTTTAGCTTACACGAGTGCACGGAGGCTGCACGAGACGCCGACCGAAGGGCGGCTGCAAGGGACAACAGGCACCGAAAGGTAGAAAAACAAAAGCTGTTCCACAGAGAGAGAGGCTACACATGCAGAGGGAAGCATCTCGAGGTCAAAATAAAATTCTGCTAAAAGGCAGAATGAACAAAACTGAACTAACAGAAGCATTTTACAAATCCTATTATCATGAACAGGTTAAGGAAACGAGGTGCTGTCGATTGCAATGAAAGACCAAGTTGATGTGCGGTGAGCAAATAGCAAAACAAGAGTGCCAAAAGACAGCAGAATGGCTCCATTAAGAAGTACAAGACACTCTGAACAGGATAATCAGAAGCTTCATGTCTAAGAAGAAGAGAAAAACAAACAAAAGCAAAAGATGTCGAACTCGTCCAGAACCCATTGCATCGTGTACAAAGCCACACCGAGACCCACTGAAGCTTGGCTTAATTGTCAACTCACTGAAGCCAAGAGTCAACTACATTTAGGCACCACCAACTTGCGTGGCAATGGAGGGTGAAAAAGAAAAGGTGATGATGTTCGATACGTCGGGTAAGAAGGAAAAGGCCACGGCAAAACAAAAGCAGACAATGGAAAATCCATTTACATGACCTCAGCAAAGCTTTGTCAGAAAGCAAAGGAAACTGCTTTTATAGCACGGCCCAAAATCATCTCACGGTGGGCCTTCTGAGGTGGTAGCCGAAGTGCCCACCAGATGCGAGCCGTAAATCAGCCGCCCCTTCAATTCATCCAATGGAAATATTTTGCTAATCACGCCAAAGTGCCACTAGAAAGACACAAAGGCCCATCGTTCAGTCTGTGTGGCCTTGTGCGCAGGGAGGGGAAAAGCCCTCACAATTGATTGCCACAAGCGGCCCCTAAAGCACCGTGACGCTTTAATTTAATTTGCCAATAAAATATGGAAATGCAGCTGCCACTTTAGTGGGTGAGCATTCAGATGGACTGGGTGGCCAAAGCAACGGAGCAGCTAAATGGGTGATTCGCTGAAACCAGATTTCAAGACTCGCTGTTGTCTTTCAATGCTGACATCACAAATCGAATTATTTTGTCTGATCTTCTAAGGATGTGTGCCACAAAGAACTCCTTTCGTTTTGTTACCTAGGAATCACTGTTATCATATAATAAGGCTCATTAGGAAGCTCGAAGTTGAAATATCGATGTTATTTGTACCCGTACGTTGCATGTAGGCCATGGCAACATTATATGTTTAAGCAATTCGTAGCTGGCTTTGCACAGCACTCCCTTTCTGAGTGATCCACTGCATTCGTCAAATGCAAACCATGCTATTTGAGTTGTGGTTGATATTGCTGACATATCTGCTGCAACAGCAAAGCAGCACTTAAATGACCGTTGACAGCAAACGCACACACAATCTTCACGGTCAGGGATCTCTGCACAGAGAAATTAAGCTCATGGCATTTTCTGAGGGATGCACGGACGAACATTCTCGTGCACGTACCTGGTTATCAGGGTGCGTGATGGTGAAGTATCCAACGCAAATGATTATCTCGTGCAACAATGGGTTGCTGGATTGCTGGGAGCAGTGCCAGAGGAGGGAGCTTGCGATGTGACGAAATGCCAGCGACAGGCCCTCCGCACCAACTACTGCCTGGCATGAGCACACGCCATCACGGATCAACATGTGGGCCCGAGCACACCGCATCATAGAGCGCCACATGACCCGAGCACACCAGATCACTCACCAGCAACGTGGCACTAGCGTAGAGCATTACTCAGCAGTAGCACGACATGAGCACACAGCATCATTCACCGGTAGAGTGACACGAGCACACAACGTCACTCACCGACAACATTACACGAGCCCACAGCATCATTTATCAGCATTATCCCCGAGAACAACGGTGAAACAGCAAGGCCACACAAATCACAAAAGGGTGCTCGTAATAACTTCTGATACGTCCATTTAATTTCTCTCTCGTCGTGTTTTCAATGGAAGTTCTTTCCTGTTGTGCCTGTGGTGAGGGGCTGGCCTCACCTGACTTTCAAACGTTTCATGAATACTTAACGAGACAAAAATGTTGCACCATTCATCTGATTCGTATTAATCATACAACATAACGAAGCTAGGACGATAAAACATTCAGAACGAAGCGACTCTGCAAGGGGTGCAGCTGTATCCTGATGGTCTGAACACTTTCAATAGCTAATTAAATGGCTCACAGCTACAGTGACTTCAAATGTCTCCATCAGACGTGAGGTCATACACGGTAATCAAACTCCTCCGTGTTTAACCAAATGTGCAATGCATCTTGGTCTCTCTCGTTGGTTTAATAAAGGCACAATCGGACTACACTTGGCTAACCGACATCCTCCTCTCAGATCAAATGAGCCTCGATACCCAGAAAATTATTATGACACCAGCACTAATGAAGGATGGAAATAACATCTGCCTGAAAATGTCGGAAAGACGGATTTCTTTGAAACCAAGTGAAAATAACCACCGACGTGTAACAACATTTCGAGGTAACCAATTACGTTGGAAGGTCTTTCTTTGTACTTCAAGATCCTTGGTTATCCAATTTCATCATTGTTACCGAACATGAAAATGTACAAATTCCCTTGGTCTCACAGATATGTTCGGTCCTCCATCCCTGTTGAGGCATAAATGTTTCAAGAATGCTCTACAAGAAATCCAGACTGGAATCGAGGATTTGTTCCAATGAATCGTCATCAGTTTTTTTGTATATAGTGTATAACAAAACAAAAAGAACGGAAGAAAGATAGAGGGTGGGGGTTGGGGGGAGGCACCAACACAGGGTTGAGGGATAAAAGAGAGGGAGACTTTGAGAAATAAGGTATATGGGAAAGAATGAGGGCTAGGGGAGGACACACAGGAAGAACAATGTGGATAAAACCACAAATTCTCAATTCACAGAAGGGGAAGGATCACAGAAGAAAGGAAGGAAAGCTGGAAAGAGGTGGACTTGGGAAGGGTTAATGGGGATAGAGAAGATCATGATTGTAGATGGCGAATGACCTGAGACAGTGGTAAACAGCTGCCTTGAAGCCATGGAGGGAAAAATGAGATTGAAGAGACTGAGGAAGTTGATTCCACAGGTTGAAAAAAAAAACAGAGGAACAAATGAGTGGAGGTGAGCAGTGAGTCTTGATTTTGAGAGGGCTCCTACAGACCACGTACCCCTACATTAACCTGGAAAGGGGGTGGGGGGGGCAGAGCACTCAGAGGGCAGGGGTGGAAGATGAGGAAGGAGGATGTAGATACAAGACCAGGAAGGAGGTGGTAGATAGAAGATCAGAGAGGAGGCGGTAG
>CM068961.1:115891068-115931719 GCA_035128595.1 Eptatretus atami | reverse complement strand
TCAAGGTAAATTTCTAGCAAACATTTCTTGAATCATTAAAGAATGGCTTCCACAAGGAACGAGTGGTCAACTCAACGACACAACAGACAATTCTCCTGAGCACCAAAGGTAATTATGAGAATGATAAAGGTGCCAGTGCAAGAAGAATGTTACATCACAAGAGATGTTTCCTGCAGGGCAAGACTTAACATGCACTGACTTTGCATGTGCAGAAACTTCGTGTGAGAATGACGAGGAACCCAAACATTGATCGGCATGACACGATAGTGATGATGCGATGGCCTGATAGTGATATTAGAGACAGTGATGCCATTGGCCTACAAACTCATATTTTGACATTCAAGTACAATTTCACTGATCACCATATTCATTGGCGTTTTGTTCAAGATTTGAAGCATGACATTAATAAACCGGTAATTTGACAAAATGATAGCGTGTTCGCATGGCACCATTGCTCAAATACAGATAATATGTATTCATATAAGAACTGTCTTAGTTAACAATTATGGCATATCAGTTGCTTGCTTGCGATTAATTTTGAATTTTCCAAGTGAAAATTAAAAACGGGTTTACCACGACTATTTGACAAATTTTATGTAATTTGAAAATGATGAAATATGATTTTCTGTTTTTGGTATTGTTTAAACTTTCCAAAATGTTGGGGTTGCTTTCTCCAAAATTCCAACAACGTCAAATTATGGGAACAAGGACCGTGAACTGTTTCTGAAAAAGCCAGAGAGGATGTTTATCTCATAAGCAAATTATCAATGAACCAATTGGAGCAGTGCAGTAACAGGCAACACATTAGCAGGACATTTGTCATTAAAGTCCAGAATGGAGGGTTTGGCCGACTGGCAGAAATGCATGTTGGAAGTGCTCACTAGATTTTTGTTTGTCATAGAGTTCCATGGAATACAGAAGTTGGATAAGGGAGAACCGTTTGGGGCCGGCATCCATGGCTTAATTCAACCAAGGCATTTGTTCCTTATTGTTTACATCTTGTTATTTGTGCCAAAGGGTTATTATCTCTACAAGTCAGTGCAGAATAGTCATTCAGCTTCAGATTATCTCGAAGGTTGCAAGTATCTGCAGTGCTATGGGCTTGCTGATATTACATTATAAAGACAGGTTTATAACTGCTGTCGTGAATCGAATCAGAAATGGAGACTGGCTCCTTTACTGACAATCCTCAGCTTGGTGTTATTAGGAACCACTGATATTTATTTTTTATTATTTGAATACGATAATTTATTACCCTGCACGCATGGAAGCGAAAAGTGGGGTTAAGCAATTGGTTGCTTTGTCTGTCTGTTTGTCTACAAATGTCAGTTTATGATCTGGAGAAACACTTTATATTCAAATGAATATTATATTTTTAACATGAAGTAAGAAAAACTGTAGTTTAGCAGTACTTTGGCTCTGAATTGTCCGATCATGCATGCCGCAGAGAGGAGGAAGATAATAATGTTTATAAGCTCTGTCAGTATCAGATTTTTTCCCCCATATATTAATATAATCAGTTGGGCTCATACTTATATCGATATCACATGAGTTTTTTTTATGCAGGTTCAACCAATTACGTTTTCATTATATGGTATTTGGTAATCGGTCACGGCGATTAATTATATATGGTATCTGTAATCGGCAATTTTTTGGTAATTCGGCATTGGATGAATTGGAGTCGTGTGAGTGCCTAGATTCGAGATTACAGTACTGTATACAACCCAAAAACCATGAGTAGCTTTCACCTTTGTTTTTGGGTGAATTTGCAATAAACCATTTAAACAACATTGCATTATAGGTTTCAAGGACTGTGCAGAAACATTATTCTTATAAAGAACAGTGGCATCATCGTGTGATGCTATAAAAATTGGAAATTTGAAAACATGTTTTGAACAAGCAACGCTCGGAAATTGAGTGTTCACAAATTTTTTGCTTTGAAACTCACAGATGAGAATAACATAACCTTTCTAAAGCATACCTAATTCATATGAATAACATTGCTTTAGAACAGTCACAAGTACACAGAAAAGGAAGCCCACACTGCTGAGGTTAAGAGTTAAATCTACTATCTGGCAAGTAAGTCTTTGACGTTGATGTGGATTTTCTAAACCCACAGTATTGTGATCGTTGTCTCTGAAGGATTCTCACTGGCCGATTGTGGAATCCTATTTGATTCAGGCAGAGTTTAAGCGTTTGTTCGATTTGGTTATAGAAATCCTAGAAACCCTATCGACACTGATAAAACTGATGTCCACACAAGTCTTCTTGTAGAAACAATTTATTTTCTAATGATCACAATCACTTGTCACAACTCATACAATGAACTTAGAATCCCCATTGAGTTAAGATAATGATGTAATTGATGAACGTTAAGAATCACACTTAAGATTGATTGTATAATTATTTGGTCTATCGATTTATTCTTTCTTTTAAAGTTCACACCGATCAATTTATTCTACATTACATCAGACGTTTTATTCTAACTTTGGTAATTGGTCAGTCCGCAAGGAGTACAAGCCACTGAGATGACCATACATCTCACGTGCTTACATCCCATAATTTACATTTTCAAGAATTTTAATACTTTCATGAGAGAGAGGTTGGGGGAATGGTTCACGCCAGACTGAAGACGTGTTCCTTTAGACGAAAAGCAACTCAGTACATTTATCAGCTACGGTCCAACTCTGCTCCAGAACAACACTTTCTTATCATTTTTAGGGCACGAAGTTTTTGGCCAGAAAGGCCAGCCAATTCAACTTGCAGCATAAAGTTACATTACTTGAGACTGATCCCTTGTTACAATTTTAAAATCATTAATATAAATTTTTGATTCAGGCGTACAGATTTATTCCATACGTCCAGCGTATCGAAATTTTTTTTATTGATGTGCTTGAAGCGTCCCCATGGATGGATGGGATGGAAATGAGCTTGTTGACATGAGCCATGCAGCTCTGCATTCGTTATAAAAAAAAATCCGTTAGAGAAGGGATTTTAAAATGTATTGATTCAAGCATCGCGTCAAATCATGGGTGCGTGTATTGGTTTGGACACGGTATCACTTCACGTGTGCAATGCTACTAGGACGATTTATATCGGCATCGGTATCGGAATTGTGGGAGTTGTTTTTTTTAATCGGTATCGGTTTATGGTTCAGCATTTTCTATTGGCCAGCATATACGAGTGAACACTAACAAAGAGATTTGTCATTATGACTGCAGAAAGTGTCAGGATTCATGGCAACACAAGGATTTAAGATTAGGAATTACCGTGACTGTTCGTCCCGTACTGAATTTTCTGTGTGAGGAAATGAGATCGAGGAAAATTTGCTTTTGCAGTCTTTTCATGGAGAAAGAAAGTTGGGAGTTATGCTCTTTTTTTCTTTGATATTGATATAGTGTATTTAAGGATTGTAAAACCCTTTTCTTCGATTTGTTGTTGATATGCTGCAACATTTTTTATTATTATTATTAGTGTTGTTATTATTTTTTTTGTGATACCGAATTTATTCGATTAAAGGTGATTCAAAATGAAAATTTAAACGATATATCGTATATCGATATATTGCCAGAGCTTAATTTTTACTGCTGTTCTGCTGTCTGGGAATGCAAAGAAAACTTGAAAATCATTCTGAATAGGAAAACATTCCTGTTTGTTAGCGACGTCATAAAGGAACTGACGGGCACAAAGAACTAATGTAACGTGTTAAATAGTTGGCGTAAAAGATGCTGCAGTAATAGCCGGTAAACTTCAGAAAAAAAATTCTACGACCTTTTAAAGTCTTTACTTTATTTCAAGTGAATTACTTTAGATATACTTGACACTGGAAGAACACAGTCGCCTTATTGTTTCACTTTCAAAAACTAAGTTTATCAATCTACTTGGACAAAATATTACAACTATTTTACGTCATCGATCGAACCATAAAATTTGCTGCGTTTCACAGGACGCCTCAATGTCTTTTTTTTCTCAAGAACTGTGTGGGAGGTAAGGTGTTCTTTGAATTTCAAGTTGCGCTAAGTAAATGATCATCCAATTAAGACATGTTGGATCTCTCATCTTAGAATGTATATTGACCTGGAATTTAATTCTAATCTGGTTTCATGGTTTGTAATATATATGTTATACTATCAAGTGAAGCTATGGCTGTGGATGAAATGTTGTTACACATATTTGAATGCATGAATATTATCGATTTTTTTTTTTTTTATATCTATATATCACCAGCACACAATGGCAAACTTTTCTTTTTTTAAAGCCACTTTCGGCTTTTTACATCGCAAGCTCGCAGGCGAGATGTCAAGCTTAAGGTCCTCCAAATTTGAATGGCATTGATGTCAGCTGCCGTTGATTGGCCCTTTCAAAAACCTAATTTATCAATACTTGTAACTATCATAACTTTGTAATCACAGATCACACGAAGAGATGGAAAGGCGTGTTCAGCTTGGAACTGTAAGATGAGAGGGAAAGAGAATCACCCTTACTGGATCTTACATGCAGGTATGAGGAAGCCATTTGCAATAGGATTAGCTCTTTGCATATTTTAAGGGAAGACATACATTGAGGGTTTACACATTCAAGCACTCAAGTTTGTTTGATTATTTCCATCGTGTACGTATGCAGCGTCATGTGGGTTTAAATAATATAGTTTAATCTACTATGATGCAGTGCTCCTGTAGGTTAGAGCTGGAATTTTGGCCAGGGTGTTGGTGATAGCTCCCTCTCCTTGTAAAGACACATGGAATATTTATGTCTACTAAAGTAGTGACATCAGATGGGTGCCAGATGGAGTATGAAGATGCTACCGTCATGATACTTTCTGTATGTGAAACACCAGGGTTGATGGTTAATTTTATAGCTGGCGGATTGATTCCATGCTCACACTCAGAGTACAGTATCTATAGAAGTCCTACCCCGCTTTCAAAATTTCACTTTTGTTGTTGTAGCCTGGATTAAATTGGCTTAAATCAGACTTTTTCTAACTTTCTTTACACATGTCCACAATTCCAAGTGGAAAAAATTCTACAAATTTCAGAAATTTATTATTTAAAATACAAACTTGGTGCTGAAATGTGGAGGAGTTGGAAAGCGAAATGAAAAAGTTTGTGAGGAAATAGAGTAGAGGAGGGGAAGGGTTTTGGTAGAAGGTTAATTTGTCACATCTTTGCATACATATATAAATGATGTCCCGCCTTGGGGTGTAATCTTATCACTAGATAAACTGTTCGCACTTTTACAGCTTTTAATGATTGCATAAGCAAACTTTTTTCCGTTTTTCTTTGATTATTTATTGAGTTTACTTAGTTATTTTCTGATTCCATCTTTTGTTTCTCAGCTTATTGACAAAGTTTTTCACGAGTGTTGCAAAATGAGCGGTAAACGTTTAGAAAAGAACTCTGTTCATTTTCCTTTTTAATTATGTATGTATGATGTGAATGTGTAAACGAGTAGCTCATCACAGCGCAGTCTTCTCAGCCACGTGATCTTGGCCGCCCAGCAAGGGAGTTTCAGAATTGAAGGTGCAAGTTCAGCTGACAGTGTTATCTGTACGGCCTTGTACCGTAATTATGGCCTGTACAGCTACTGGGCTACGTGGTGAGCAATGTGAGATTCATTAACGTAGTGAATGAATGGTAAGGAAATAGTTGTATGGCCGTTTTACCTTTTTATTTGAAGAGCACGGACTGGATAAACGTCCTGCACAGTGCAGGAATTGGCACTTGCTGAGTGTTTTAAGGGCTAATATCCAATTCCTTTGCATTCTGTTTTATCAGATTTCCGAAAGGCATTTGACCGTTATTTTGAACTTTTTAGTGACAGGAATTCCAAGTTGCCTGTTTCAGAAGAATCAGGCTTGGAGTGACCTTGAAAACAAGATTTGGATTAATGTTATATATTTTTTGGTATCTATGTGAATTGACAATGGCCATTATACTACATAGAACTTACAATGTGAAGAGATCGCTTAGATGATATGCCATGGTGTCATACGACTCTGATGCTCGCACGTGCGCATAATACTAATGAGGCAGAGCTTGTGTCGCACATATGCAGACAGTAAGTTTGGGTTATAGATATACTCCTCTCTCGACATGTTCCAGTATGTGTGTAAAGGGTGATAATTTTGCAAAGTCGACCACAACTGAATAGACTAACACTCCTGCACACTAAGACCGCTAGTATTCATCTGCAAACCTTTGTGTTGGCGCTATATACTCTTTATAGTATATAGACTCAGCGATATAACGACCTTGCTGACTCTGAATTCTTATTCGCATACACCGCGACATCTTTCAGCTTTTCACTTTCAATTATCTTGTGCTAATAATAGAGTATTCCAAAATGAGTAGTTGTGCCTCATATTTTTTGAGCATTGAAACTGATGTAGTATTTTGTCGTTATAGGTTTGAAAAAAAAAAAAACAACTTAAAAATTTCATAAACGCGCATATTAAATTCAGGCTGGCAACACAATAAAATGGACAAAAGTCAAGGGGTGAATATTTTTGAAGACAATATATCAACATATTAGGTGACTACTCTTGAACTGGTTGAGAGAAGCAAGAGTGTGCAGCTGTCACAAGGCAAAGGGGGCTACTTTTAAAGAATCTAAAATACAAAAATCAAATAAATTTTGATGTTGTTACCATTTTTTGTAACTAATAATTCCATGTGATTTCATATTTTGATGTTCATTATTATTCACAATGTAAAAGTACAAATAAGAAAACCTTCAACTGAGTTGGTGTGTCCAAATTTTGACTGTACTAGTGTGTGTGTGGTGTGTTGGTGTGTGGTGTTGGTGGTGGTTGTTTTGGATGATGATTGATATAAAATATAAATGAAATATAATATAATATATTTATATATATATTACTATAATATATAGATATACTGAAAATAAAGAACTATAACTAATATAATTAATATATATGATATTTTAAATATTATATTGACCAAAGAACTTCATTGTTATGTAACTAATTTCAGAAATACAACAACAATGCTAATTGAAATATGGCATCTTATTGATGACATTCAAGTTTTTGACCAAGATACACATCTCATAAGTTTGTTCTCAGTACAGAACAGCACAGGGTGGCCAAATGCATCCCCTTTCAATGCGCTGGTGGTGGCACCAATTGTTGGATACAGCAGTGCATCGCGGGCATACTGCCAACAGTCTTTGATTGGATTGGCTGCTGATGTCTGTCCCACCAGTCCTCATCTGAAGCATCTGACTTAGGGACCATCTCTTCCTGCTGCAGTGGTGACTCTGCCTCCCTGATCGAAAGGTCTGTCATCTGCAGCAGCTGTGGAGGGTTTCCTGCCACCAGGCCGATATTGTCCGGTGTGAATAGCCAAGGCACGTGCACCTCACGTAGCCAATCCGCTCTTGCAGTATGCTCAAAGCCAGCGTTGACCTTGACAATCGTGGCATGTTGATTGAAATGCCCGATTTGCACTGGCTTTTAAAGCAAATCAAGACATCATTGCAGCTCATTAAAATCGCATCCGTACCTCTTGGCTAATACTGGACAGTCAAACGCTGTTCAACAGCTTGCTATTGAAGTGACCATTGAAGGTTCAAGTGACCATCCGTGACCGTTTTGCAGAACAGTGAGGACAACTATGTCACAAATAAGTTCACATATTTACTACACGGCGTGTTATAGTTGATATTTGAAGGTTTAAAAAAGTGGTAGATTTTCTTTTTGCGTCAGTATATATACAGGATATGATAGGAAATGACCACCTCGGTGGTCGCCGAATTACAAATATTTTCCTTATATTCTTCATAATAATTTGAACGCTTCTAAATTGACAGGAAGTATGAATGGTGAGATGAATAGAAATTATTACAAAATAACAAAAATGCAAGGCATTTCAAAGAAGTGCACAGCACTTGCCGCACCGAAAGTGGGCCGCAGAAGTACTCCCACCTCTGGGATGCCCTTCAATAGTATAATAATAATAATAAAAATACCCCCGAGCGGGAGTGCCGGGCTCATCCTCAGAGGTCGACAGAAGCAAAATCATGAGTGCTAACATGTCGGCACCATGACCAAAATGCCTGTGTGCTCCGAGTCGAAAACGCATGATCGTAATGATCAATACACTCGGCCAGAACTCATATTTTTGCCTAAGCTCACAAAGTTTCAAAAGTAACTCTGGTGCCAGCTGGAATAGGGCAGTTCAATAAGTACGACGCTACTACTTCCGGGTTCAAAAACCACCCACCCCATATGCGTCTCATATCACATCAAAACTGAATGAGCAACGAACTGTAGATTTATCTAAATGCCATCGTAATTATTAGCACGGTAATACGAATATAATGGAACATTATTGACGTACAGACAGTCAAGCTTACGCTAAAAGTTCTGTGAACGGGGATATTTTTCCTCCCTCAGCCGATGACGACAAGGCTCACCTTCATCTTCTGAACGCTTTCATGTAGTCCGCGACCTACTTCATAAATAATGTAGCACGCGAGGGACAGACTCACCCACCCCCAGCCGCCCTGTACAGCTCAGGTGCTGCGACGCGGGCTTTAAATCACCCACCGCCTCATTTTTGTATGTACTTTATGAAGGCCCATTACGGGGCAAAAATTGTGCATGTGACCCGGACTGAGGCCATGCATTTCTAGCAGATCTGGCATTGGCTTGTTCTAGCCTGGGGTCTGTTTTATCACAGCGAATCGACCACTCTCGAGATATTAGCTACCGTACATTGTTATCAGGAAGATCTAGTACGACGAAGATAGTCTCTCGAGAATGGGTGCTAATCAAAATGAGCACCGGAAAACAGACACAGAGCAATTTAAAAAATGCGCTTTGTGTGGTGTTTTAGTATGAGGTAGTCCATAGTATCTGAATCACTAATAACATTTGATCTCCTCTCTTTAGGGTGATAGAGTGAGGAGGCAGCATGCAGTATTTTGGATATAGTGCGAATCTCAGATTGTGTCCGAGCTATACTTGAGACTCATGCGACCGTCGTGACCCATTAGACAACCTGCCAGAACTTGAAAAATATGAGTTGCGACGAAACCTGTCGGAATAGTAATTCATTAAAGCTCCCGTCACATTAGCCTTGGGATGCAACGGATTCATACATAGCACTGTCTATCGGCATTCCATTATCTCATTGTCATTTCCTTTTCTCGACTCGGAGCGTCATATGCTTGAGTGGAGGACGCGATGTGCTGTCGAGAGTACCGTGTGTAGAGACTGGCATTGCAAGAAACTACTGCGTATTACGTGCTTGCGATTTATTCGGAGGTAACGACTGCTCTGAGACTGTAAGTATTATATTTCAAGATCGAGTCGACCTTATATTTAGAGCCAAATAATAATAGTAATGACAAAAAACTGGCAAGTCGTCAGGTCTCATATGGTGCCGAACATGTTAGGCCGGGCTTCCCGCGGCCCACACGCAAGTGCGTTCACAAGGTATAATACCGTGCCGATCTAAAGCATCTTAATCAATAATTGATTCTCGCACAAGAGGAATAGTTTGACAAGATCATCACGGAATGTAGGGTGTTGTTAGATCGATGATTGTGGCAGTTGATAAACATGGCTTTACTTCTCTCTCATCTCGACATATCCGCAAACACTTACAGTAAAACCCGTCGGATGACGGCGTTTTTGAAACACGCAGTTATTGTCCTAGTTGCACAATCACAGGGCAATATGATGGGGTGATCTTACATTCTTGTACAATAAACAATGTTCCATGCCAAACACGTATATTAAACCACTACACCACATTAATATCTTACCTCATATTACACCATATGTTTCACAACCGCTATCTCGAGCACTCAAAAGACAGAGGTTTATTGGAGAAGTCAAAGCGGAATAGAAGCGCTGCTTAGTTTGGGGAGTGCTGTTTCTAGTGTAGGGTTAAATCGGACAGTAGACGGAGCTCCAGGCTCTTCGGGTACGAAAACAATTTAAGAGGTGTCTACTTAGAAATTTGGATGTTGTACACATGTGTTTGATATTAACTAGAATTATAGTGTGATGAAAGGAGGTTTGTCTAGTCTATCGCTTCTCGCTCGATTCTCTTCATCTCACGTGTTCTTGGATTACTCTTAATGAAGCGTCCGACACTCTCTGAGAGGAGCTAAGCGCCTCCCAGCACAGATATGATCGCTGTGTTCGCGACGAGTTAAGTTTGTTTGCGGTTTGGCTCGTCTGCAATGGTCAACATGACAATCCTTGAAAACAGTAAGTTTACTGTTTAAAAATGAATTTTTTTATTTTGTTTAACTGCCAGACGCAGAGCAGTACAGGATAGGTAAGCATGGTATTAGATTGTCGATTCAGCTGGTCCAATGGCTCTAGTACTCAGGACGACTGAATAACGTTGACGTAGCTCACGGATGATAGCGAATCCTTGCCTTTGGCTAGAGGCGTCTCTCGCGACGGCTAAACTCACAGAGACCATCTGTATAATTCTTGTGCATGACACACCAGGCCAGAAAAGATGATAGCGCCTTCGAGAAATGAACAATAGACGCTTTAATAGCACATCTTCCACGGCTTAGCGATTAAAACTGCAGGTTTGTTTTCTGATTCATTGACTATAATTCACCGTCTGTCCGTCTGTCTGTTCCTAGGTACCGCAGCAAAATACGGCTGAACCGATCGCAAACCATTTTTGGGTGTGTAATCCTGGGACTCCTTGGAGTAAAATTAGGCATAAATATAATACATGAGCCCCCTTGACGGCTTATGTAGGGAGTGGGTGCTTCCTAGTGTCTTTCAAAATAAAACATTCACTTAATAAGTTGTTCCTTGATCGAAAAACTGACGTTTTACAGACAGATCGAACGGACTGAACCAATTTCTTAAATCCCGCTTTTCGCTTCATGTGCGAGGGGCGAATTGTATTCATTCGCGCTTTTGCCTTAAGACACACAGGTGCTGACCACACTCGTCACGAGCTCCATCTTGTTCGAAAGAATAACAAGTTCATCGAATGAGCTAAGATCCTCGTCCTCTTAATGATGAACGTCATAAAACGAAATATCGAACGTCATTGTGATGTGTCAGGTTTGCGATAAATTTTATCTGTGCTTCAATGCCGGCTTGATTCCCGCAAACAAAAACTCAACAGCTTGCCTAGTTTCGAGATAATGGTATTAGGTGATTTCCATTAGCGGCGATATTTAAGAGTCAACTTTTTTGCTAGGAGGAATTTCCAAATCGAGAGATGGTTACTGCCTGCGTGGTGGGCTTTTCTGCCATATACATGGCAAGTTTCAGAGAATCCGATGAAAACTCTGGGTTGTATGAAACAAAAAAATGTCAAAAAATAGGGAATGAACGTCATAAAAATTGATATGACGTCATAGTGATGTATCATATGTGCGTAATTTCATCTCTGCTCATGCCCTGTTCGTTCCCGCAAACAGAATTCAAAAAGGCTTGCCCTAGTTTTCAGGAATAATTTTTAGGCGATTTCCATTAGTGAGATATTTTTGACGTCTACCTTTTTTTTCTAGAGGAAATTTTCAAAATCGGACATCGTTACTGTCTGCGGCAGGATATTTTTACATATAATACGCCAAGTTCAGGAAGTTTCGATGAAAACTGTAGGCTGTGAAACAAAAAAAGTCACCACAAAAAAGTCCACAAGAACAACAACGTGAGTAAGACTTAGAGATCCTCCACGAGGATCTAAAAATATCAGTGACTGCTTGTGAAGCATTTGTGGTGCTGACCGTGTATTCACAAGTCGTGCCAGGGCGCACAGGGAATGGGTGAAGAGGATAGCATGCTGCAGAAATGTGACCAAGCGAGGTTGGTCATCAATGGAGGTCTGCACCAGGCGCAAGCAGCTGCACAGCTTTTCCAGCATTCCTAGGTTTGTGACATAGCTGCCACAAAATGAAAGTTCAGAGAAGGGTGATGACAATCATAACTACATAAGTGAGCACTTTCATTTCTGATGTCATGATCTCAAATGAACTTTCATTACATTCATGTCACCCTCAGTCACAAAAGAGAAAGACCATATTTAAAACTTCAACCTCAGCCTAATTTTCTTCACTTTTTGAAAATTAAATCCAATTGGTTAGATTGCCTGATGTTTAGAAAATATGACTTTGCCTTTTCATCAACACATGGTACTGCAATAAAAACAGAAATGCAAAAGATTGATTAGTTAGTAAGTGGTAAAATTGAATGTATGTCACACCTGATAAAGTCAGTGATGCGATTAATTAGCAATTCCCGATCAGAGAGCTTAGCTGTGTGCTTGCTGGAGTCAGAGGTGCCATTTGCTGTGAAAGAATTGCTGTTGCTGGATGACAATAAGCCAGTGGATAAGTTCACCAGTATGGTGGTACAAGTTTGTAAAAGGCCTGGTGCAAGCCCATCAAGAAGATGCTTGTTGATGCCAGAACAAGTCGTGTCATCGCCTGATGCAACAAATGCCTTGGGGATGCAAAATAGAGAAATGAATTGTGGGAAATGGCTAGAAAAAACAAGCTTAGATTTTGGGTGAAGAATCCACAAAAATATCAATGGACATAATGGAATATTTAAACAATATCCAAAAGGAAGGATGCAAATGATGTGTGGCAAGGATTGGATTGACATCACACTTTAAACATTAAATATTTTCTCTTTAGATTACAGCCCACTGTTTCATGGAGCATGATTAACACAATACAATCAATTCAGGAGCTAAATGGTAGGTGAGGTGCAGAGTGAGTGTCGTACAGGAGCCGTGCGGTTTTGCGGATCGTGCATGAGCACATGGTTTGGGATGCATGCAGTACGCAAGGGGTTTGGGAAGCGTGCAGGAGTATGCGTCCGGGTGCGTGCGAGAGCCGAGCGGTTGGGTGCGTGCGAGAGCCGAGCGTTTCGGGTGCGTGCGAGAGCCGAGCGTTTCGGGTGCGTGCGAGAGCCGAGCGGTTCGGGTGCGTGCGAGAGCCGAGCGGTTCGGGTGCGTTGCGGAGAGCGAGCGGTTCGGGTGCGTGCAAGAGCCAAAAGGTTTGGGTGTGTGCAGGAACTGAGCGGTTTGTGGTGCGTTCAAGAGCAACGCAGGTTCGGCGAGGTGCGTGCAGTAGCCACGTGGTTTGTGGATCGTGCATGAGCCATATGGCTTCGGATGCATGGAGGAGCATGCAATTTGGGAAGTGTGCAGGAGCCGAGCAGTTTGGGGAGCATGTAGGAGCCGAGTGCAAATGGATTAAATGGAAGCCTCAGCGATAGAGTATGTAAAACAGGGCTAAATAATAAGGAAGTGTATACAAAGAAAGAACGTACATTAAGATGCTGCAGAAGCAACTCTACAAGCAGTGCAATTCTGTTGCTGAGTAGAATGTAATGGCAATTCTCGTGGCAGCCCTGACAAGCAAGCCTGTAAGTAGTTGCTGTCGCACAGAGCGTTCTGCATAGGGAGTTTAAAAAACAAAACAAAACAGGAGATGGAGAGATGAAGAACTGTACTTTCTGCATTTCTGCCAGCATGACAAAACGATGCAGTCATTAGGAATGCTGTTCCACAAGAATCATGCATTTTTCCATCATCACAGCTGAGAGAAAGATTTCCTCTTCCACAATTATGAGAGAAAATATGAAAAAGCTGAACGAACAATGACAGTGACTTAAAAACAAGAACATGATATTTGCAAATGGTTTTATTGCTGACTCTTGATTCAACATAATGGCATAAATAGCCAATTTGTCCATCAAGACAGGCTCAGGAGTTTTCCTGGAACGAAGAATATTTACCAACAAATCACCTTTGAAAAGTACAACCAGTCCCAAGCTAATGACACCAGAAGAGGCTACAAAGCAGATGTGACAATACAAACATAGGGGCAATACCTCACGCTGTAGGTGGCTGGATAAGATAACCAGGGAACCACTGGTAGGCACGGATGCAAAATATGTAATGGAGAAGAAAGCAAATACTGCCGGATATTGTTTTTTCATGCCGTGAACAAACTTTGGTATCTCATGGGTGATAAAGGGTTGTGGTCAAGTTTCATCGGAATTGTGTGTGTAGTTTCTGAGAAGAAAGCAAATACCTATTTTGGGGGTCAATCCCCGTAGACCCCTTTAGGGCCCGATTATTTTTTTATGCCCTGAACAAACTTTGGTACATACCCGGTGATGAATGTTGTGGTAAAGTTTCATTGAAATCATTTGTGTAGTTTCAGAGAAGAAGTTGAAAGTATTTGTGGACGGAAGGACGGACAGACGGACGGACGGAAAACGCGCCATCCCATAAGCTCCCCAGAACTCCATTCCAGGTGAGCTAAAAAGGAAGCGATTTCCAAAAATAATTTCAAAAAAGGATGGAGGTTTAAAGTTACCTCCTTACCTTCACCAACCTTCCAACAACTTAAATATTCACTGCAAGTCTTGAAGCACAAACCCTAAAGTGCAAACCCATACACGAAGGATGGATAAACCTGGTTTTACAGCAGTTCAACCTTTTCAGTTGGAAGTATAGGTCTTCATACTTGCACAGGTGTAGCCCCACTACTATTTTAGTGCAAGAAAGCTGTACAATTCAAGTACAACAATTCAGATAATTTTTTGGATCATCAATTCTATTTTCCAGAACCTTTTTAACAAATTCCTCAGAAACGATATAAATTTTTCTTCCATAATGAAAATACAATTTGGGTTCAGGCATCGCATTTTGAACGAAAAAAAACAACAAAAAAAACTGGAGAGTTCATAGAACACCTTACCCCACGCTGTCTTGAGAAAAAAAGGGACATGGGCGGAGTCTGTGAGCAGAAAATTTGATTAGTCAAGATGATGTAAAATTCTGCAATATTTTGCCCAAGTACTGTTAAACGGAATGTTTTTGAAAGTGCCAATAAGGCGAAGCAGCAGTATGCAAATTTGAGGAGGAGATCAGCCCAGCTGTTTTTATTTTATTTTATGATTTTTCAGGTCGACACACATACATATAATTTTCCTTTTCAGGGGGTGGGGTGGAGAGGGGATTATTTTCTGTTCCCTTGATCTGACCCTGGATATCCCGAGAATGTTGGCAAAATTTGGTGGAGATTGGTCAAGGGGTGTGAAATTGCATAGAAATCAAAGAAAAGACTTCACGCTGATACTCTCACCTAATCACAGTAACACTCCCAATCAGCTCTCACCTAATCACAATAACACCCCAATCAGCTCTCACCTAATAAATTACCCCAGGTGGCTATGATTATCAATAAATTGACTCCTCCCATGTTCTTCTAGCCAAAGAAAGCTGTATAAAAAAGCTCCCTCCAATTACAGGTGAGAGACATGATTGGGTCTTGTTATTTATGGTTGACTGCTATTGACATTGCACGTGGTACAGGCTGGGGAGCTTCAGTGGTGTGTGTTTCTATCTATGTTGTTGCTGATGACTCGCCAACAAGTGATGAAACTGATCGGATGGCTAAGGGGGCGTGTTGCATTGGGATTCCTTTGTATGTACTACTTGTGAATGTTTTGCAGCTGTAGAACTCAGGAAGAGTTTGAAACAGTAAAGGGCTTACCTTGTATAGTTTTTCATGATTGCTTAATACAGCTTTCATCAGCTGGAAGAGCATGGGAGGAGTAAATTTATTTACAATCCAAGTCACCTGTGTTAATTGATTAGATGAGAGCTGATTGGGTATTTATTCCAGTTATGGCTGGGTGAGAGACATGATTGGGTCTTGGTTTCATATATATATATATATATATATATATATATATATATATATATATATATATATATATATATATATATATATATTTATTTATAACTCTTTCTCACCAATGACTCACTCACTCACTCAGTGACAGATATTAAAGATCGGTACCTTCTGGGTGACGTAGAAATATGAAATTTTGCGTACCAATGGACATCGAAGCCGTTACACTGGAAACGTTCCCAGAATCGGCTGACAACATCGATAAATGAAAACATAAATATATGAAGAAGACAAAAATGCAGGTGAGTGACCCGAGACAATGGGGAAGCACAGCAATTTTATATGCTGACGGACATCAAAACCGATACACCAGTTAAAATCACAGATCCATCGGAAAGCATCCGCAAATGAAAGTATAAAAATAAATAAATAAATAATCAAATGCAGGTGAGCGACCCAAGACAATGGGGAAGCATGGTTCGTATGTTTACACAATGTGTTAGCACACCCCACTACTATATATACATACATATATATATATATATATATGAATTGTTACAGCCACGGGTACCGAGTCTATGAGGGGGTTAATCCCAGTTTCTCCTCGGAAGAACTGGACCTGAGGCCACCACTCACAATTAACTTTGTGGTATGGTGGGTTGCTTTACAACCACAAACGCCAATTAGTTAACCACGAGTTCCAGTGTCCACTGTCTAATTTTCCGTTTAACTAGAGGACACGTGGCTAACTAGAGCACGCCCTCGGCGATGCACCAATCTTATCTTGATTAGATCTTAAGGAGGGCGTTTACCGTTGTTGCATGCCGACTATGACAGGTTAATTGGTTTGGGAACTACCTCCCAGTATATCTATGTTTGGACAATGCTGGATCAATGGAAGGAAAGGCCAAGCACGGACAGGTTGAAACTTCAACAATGAATTTATTAATAAGAAAAAAAGTAAATAAACTGAAGAACTTTTCATTTCTTTGTGGTGAAAATAGGTGAATTCAAATCAATCAAAATAATCTCAAACAAAAAGAATTAAACAGGCATTGATAGAAAAAACGGACAAAGAGCAGATACTTATCACTATGCCTTACTTAACGATTGAACACGAGACAAGGGTACCCAGCAGATCATTCAGGGGAGAAAAGAAATCCGGTCTCAGCTTACCAAGGCAGAAGTCGTCGTGCATCCAAAATGTGTGAGTGTGCCTTGGTCCGCTGCCAGCGCCCTGACTCGCCATGCACCCACCGCAAACAGGCTCGAACACCATTGACATCAACGTTGTCACCCCCAGGAATGCCAAGAATCAGGTACACCAAGAGCAGGTCCCGAGAAGAACCTGCAGGGACGGTCCAACTGTCACCACCATCAGGAGCAGCTCGCCAACGGTCAGGACTCTAGGGCTTGTCCCAACTCACCAGCTCACCAACTGTCACCAACGCTCAGAGCTGGAAGGCTGTCACCAACTCACCAACTGTCACCAGCGGTCAAAGCTGGAAGACTGTAAGGCTGTCACCAACTCACCAACTGTCACCAGCGGTCAGAGCTGCAAGGCTGTAAGGCTGTCACCAACTCACCAACTGTCACCAGTGCTCTGTCGCCAGCTTACCAACTAACTGACTGTCGCCAGCTCACAAACCAACTGTCTGCCACCAGCTCACAAACCAACTGTCTGCCACCAGCTCACAAACCAACTGTCTGTCGCCAGCTCACCAACCAACTGTCTGTCGCCAGCTCACCAACCAACTGACAGGAAAGCGGTCCTCCCGTCCTTTTTATAGGCCACCAGTGTGGGCGGAGCCTCAAGCAGACTTCAGCCAAATCAACCCTGCCTATTGGCACATCGCTGCACGTCACTTCCAACCATCAATCTCGCGACCATTCCTTCCTCGTTCAGCCCGACATGAACAAGAGCCAGCCAGCATCCATAGAGCTGCCAAACGGGGCATCAAATGTCGATGAAAAAAGGTGGACGTCAACGTCAGTGAAAGAGGTGGGTGTCGAACGTCAATGAAAGATAGGTGGGTGAGGTAAATGATCCACAGCCGTATTTGACCTTCAGAATAACCGTTCAGGAAAAGCCCGTGGTGTGCTTAATCAAATGCCCTGTAAGTCCAAAGTGTAAATAAATCGTCCACCTCCAAGCCAATGTGTCCCGATGGAAAGGGGGTAGAACGAGCCTCTGTTGGGCTAACGGCTATCTCTCGTGTGCATGAACGTGTCGTAAAGAGAAAAAGGCCGTCCCATAAGAAAGGGAATCTGTTCTATACCCTTCTCCAATGCATCAAAGTTAGAATCCCACCAGACAAGGGGATGGGTTATCCTGGACATGCATTATGGAAATAACTGTCTGAGGACCTAAATGTTTGCATGCATTCGTCAGATCAGATTCTGAAATTCATACAACATATAAATATATACATATATATAAACAATATATATAACAATATATATATATATATATATATATAAATAACAATATATATATATATATATAACAATATATATATATAACAATAATATATATATATAATATATATATATATATAACAATATATAACAATATATATATATATATACAGTATATAAATATATATCATCGAAACATGTGGAGTGTGACGAGCACTTCCCCGATCTCCATTGGACATAGTTTGATGTTTAACTGATGTTGACCATGTAATCTTTGTCAGTTTAACAGACTCACCAGGCCAAGGCCTCTGGGTTGGAGGTGATGCTTTGGTGTCGGACTATTATATGTCCAATGGAGATCGGGGGAGTGCTTGTCACACTCCACATGTTTCGATTTACCCACCGATCACATCACATGCCTTCTGGTTGAATGGTTTGCATTAGCAGGAACAATCATCTGGGTGGCAGACGGCCGGTTGTTCTTTGAGGATTATGTGGTTTTACCGTGTGAGACATAATCCGTGGCGATGCTCACCATAACAGTCAGGAGGTGCATCTGACACACACACACACACACACACACACACACGCACGCACGCACGCCCACACGCGTGCGGTATCCATGCTATGCACGGGAGGGAGCCCAAATGCGAACAGACAATGCGGAAATGGCGAATGCCAAACCATGAACCAATAAATTCCACATTCCTGTTGCACCTTCAGTCAAACGTCAGGCATGGAAAGCCAGTTCATGATAGAATTGGGAAAAAAGTTCCTGCAGCTGACCCCAAGAGAAGTAAGGTGGGTAATATTTCTATGTCAACGGTGAAACTGCAAATGCCAAATCCACGAATATCACCGGTGGAAAACCTCACATCATTTCCTGATTCTCCATTAAACGCTATCTCTCAAAGTTTCATTCCAAGCAGCATCATTCCTTTCACAAATTAATACTCCACCATTAATATAACAAAATACAATGTTGCAAACACTCATGAGGTAAACGAAGATAAATGCCGTTCTGATGTTACATCTGGGTAGGGAGCAGTTTAGTACAGATCAAAACTCAAAATCTTAATTGTATTGAGGAATTTATGGAACCTCCCACCCACCTGAGGACACCGGCTGGGGCCCCAAAAGGTTCCACATAAAGTTTGGCGGGGCTAGCCCCAAAACTGAGGGAGTAGTTCAGAGACAGATCGACGGAGAGTCAGACACTCCTGCTTTATAATATAATATAATATAATATACTGTGGATATACAGTTCGTTCCTATTTTTCTTCCAATGATGGTGGAGTTGAACGGTTTGGGATGGTGAGATGTGATCATCCCAGATGTAAAATATGTTGCGATGATGTGTTGCATGACACCATTAGAGGCCCGAGGGGGATATGGTGCGTCAAAGGTCATTTTGATTGCACTTCAACAAATACTATGTACGCCTTGATGTGTGATAGTTGCAGCATGCTCTACATCGGGGAGACTAAACGATGTCTGGCTGACAGAGAGGTTGCACATTAAAGATCCACACGCCTCAAAAAACAACTGGTCTTCTGGTAGCGGCACACTTTAACCTTGCTAATCACACTACAGATAATTTCCAGGTGTATGTTATGAAGACGTGCTTCAGCGACTGACAGAAAACGTTTAGAGGAGAAAGTTATTTTAAAGCTAGGTACTACACATCCCCAATGTTACGTTCCAGGCTTTTCCTTATCCTTACATATCTTGCTTATTTCATCATGCACCTGTTAATAATCATGCTTCTAATTGCTTCAGTATATATTGTGGTCGATGGTTGGGTTCTTCAGCTTTTCGATAAAAGCTTAAACCCGAAATGTTCATTTCCTGTTCTTCAGGTGGATTCTTCTACCCTGATTCTTTCTCTTAATAAGATATTTCACTGACACAAACTATCTTTTTAATAATACAAATGATAGTAATAATAATAATAGCCTGGTGTTGACTTAGTGGTTAGGGTGGTGGCTTGGGATCCTAGGGTCCTGAGTTCAAGCCCCGTTGGCCGCTGAATTAAAAATACACCAGGAGGTTGACTCAGCCTGTCATCCTTCCGAGGTCGGCAAAATGAGCACCAGTGTACTGGTAAGGGGGACACTGAATCAGCGGCATAGCCGCGTCCCAACCAATGATGCAACCAGCAGCCACAGGCTGCACTCGAGAGAGAGAGAGAGAGAGAGAGAGAGAGAGAGAGAGAGAGAGAGAGAGAGAGAGAGAGAGAGAGAGAGAGAGAGAGAGAAATAATAATAATAACTAGAGGTGCTATGCCTTACAACTGTGAGCAGTTATTGTTGGGTACCATAATGCCCCACGTTGATACAACCCTGCTTTGAATGGACACCTGACCCACGCTTTGAAAGGTAGTGGATATGAAAGGGATCCCCGCAAACGTCACTTGCACACGGGTCGCCCTGCGAGCTTCGCCACACTCACTTTTGCAACGTGGGACTTTCCGCAACCATCTCCACACATGTCCTGTGAATTTCACACCACTTATGGACACGGCCGACACGGGCTGTCCTGCTGTGTTTTGCACACCACCTATTCACACGACCCACCCAGCGGTTTTTTTTTCTCCCTCACTCTCATACCACACAATTTTCCCACGCTCACTCTCACTCTTTCCAGGCACACAAGCCGTCCGACGGCGGTCCCGCAGCCGCTTCTGTGGTCCCGCAAGCACCACTCGCATCTCGCAGCATGTCGGGCCTTTGTCATCGGCTACCATGGGAAATTTTTTTAGAATGAGTTATATTTTCAATCCCTTCACTTGCTCCCCTTCTAGCCGTCCACGGTAATTTATCCGGCGCGGAGAGGTTACCGTTGATGGGAAAAGGATTTTTTTTGTCCAACATGGCTGTGAGACAATGTGACCGATGATGTTGAAATTTTCAACCAATATTCCCCAGACCTAGTCGATCATATTAAAAAAATTATTTCTCAGAAACAGCTCAACTTAACCATGCTATAAATTATGAGTATAATCCACTGCCCTTGGAGCATACATTTTGATAAAGATGACGTCACCAGTGAGGTGGGGTGGCAGCCACATTGTTTTAAAGGGAAATATTAAAAAATTATATCTCGGAAACTGCTGAAGCGATTGATGTGAAACTTTGTAGTTATGATCCACTACCCTTTCTCCATCTAATGTAATTTGTTTCACATCAATATGTTTAACTGTTTCGGAGAAAAGGGTTTTTAATTTTCGATTTTCAAACTAACATGGCTGTCAAACCACATGACCTATGGCATTGAAAATTTGCAGTCTGCCCATGATTGTGTGGAGGATCAAGTGTATGAAATTTCGTTTTGATTGGATAAGGTTCATTTTTCTATCCAATATGGCTGCCACACCATGCGACCTATGACATCATAATATTTAATGTGTATGCAGCAATGGTAGTAGATATTTGGTAAATTTCACTTCGATTGGATAAGCGGTTCAAGCGAAAAACATTGTAAAATAATTTTTCTTCAATCCAATATGGTCGCCGAACCACGTGACCTATCAATTATTCTTTATCACCCTAGTATCCCCAGGACATGGGGAACATGTCGGTGAAGTTTCCCCTCAATCTGTCGAGGCATTCTGGAGAAGAAGATTTTTGAAGATTTTAGGGTAAATCAAAGATGGCTGCAGGACCATGTGACCTTTGACATCATGGTCATGAAACTGTATTCAGCATGGCTAGTTGATCATTTGGGTACAGTTTCACCTTGATCTCCACAGCGGTTCTGCAGATAAAGATTTTTTTCCTGTTTTTTTTTAACCAATATGGCTGCCAAACCACGTGATGGATGACGTCATAAATTTAATAGTTTCATTTTCATTTGGTCATACATTATGTGTATGAAGTTACAGATTTTTAGGCCAAGGGCATTAAGTAAATGAATTTTAGCTGCTCTACCACTTCACCTATGACGTCATCATTGCAAGGACCTTATTCCCCATTGGCATAAAAATGTGATGAGCCAAGTTGCAAATTTTTCCAATTAGCGGTTTCAGAGATATAATTTTTTTTCCGTTTAAACCAAGATGGCTGCCATACCACGTGACCTGTGACGTCATAATTATCATAAAATATTCTCCATGGGGCATCATTCCCACTCTCAAAATGTTGCGTCAATCGGTTAAGCGGTTGCTGAGAAAAAAAGGTTGAAGAAATAATCAAGCAAAAAAGAGCCCAAAAAGGGACGAACAATAATAAAAAATAAACAAACAAAGTATGTATGTATGTTTGTAAAATATGTAAAATAAGTATGTATGTATGTTTGTTGGTATATCCACTCTTCACCCATTGGTTGGACAGCTGAGCTGAAGTCACCCACAATTGTAACCTGAAATACTTAATCAAAAGTACCCAGAGGACCCAAAAGAACCCCCTTCATGGACCCAAAAATCCAAATGACCCCCAAGACCCAAAAGACCCTTAAAAAGCCCAAAGACTCAAAAGAATGAAAAGACCCAAAATACCCCAAAGACCCCCCAAAAAACCACAAAGACTGAAAAGATCCCAAAGACCCTGAAGACCCAAAAGATCCCGAAGACCCAAAAGATCTCAAAGATCTGAACCAAAAGATCAGGTCAAGTCAGGTATGGGAGCATGCGCCAGCAGCGCGTCGCTGCGTCCACTTTCCGCCGGTACTTCAGGGGCCTCTGTCTGGCCATCCCCCAGGCAGACGCCTGCCCCATCCCCATCTCCTTGAGATGCCGATCAACCTGCTGCAACCACGAGACACGTGGTCAGCCCATTGGCCTCCTCCAATCACGAGACTCCCTCACTGAGAAAATCTGGTGAGCAGGATCAGCATCAGGAAAACGAGCCACATGTCCATACAGCCGCAGCTGTCTCAGGTCAGGAGACGCCTGAAACGTCAAATATGTCCGATTGGAATAATAAATACCCTTTTAGGAGTCGGAACCTCCTTGTAAGTTCGCTCTGGCAGCTAAATTTTGTAATTCTCCTTAGTTTAAGGATACTCGTGTGGTGATTCACATGTGCGGAAATGAAAATAAAGCAATGAACCGCTGACGTCTTTGGGAGTTATAACAGTTTGCAATGTACCAGCGATTCGCTAGCTACGATGAAACAGGCATCGATAATATGAGTGAGGAAAGTGGAGAAAAAGAAAAAACTTTTATCGTTAAAGAAATTAATTGTGGCCTGTTCCCTGTCGGAGGCATGGTTGAGTAGGGCTAAAAAAAAACATGGTGGCTTCGATCCCAGCGAGTGACCCAGGAAAACGCTTAAGACCCTTCAGAGCAGAGGTGCCGAGATCCCTGAGTGAAGGATAATATGAAATGGACCGTTAATTATCTTCAAAAGGGTGTTAATTAACCCAAACAGCAATTTTCCACTCTGCCACTCCTTTGTGTTTTTCTTGTATGCATGCAAATTTCAGGCTGCACGTTTTATGGTTTTGGAGTTATGGAGGCCCACACCACACCACACAGCACACACACACACACACACACACACGACACCACTTAGAGGACAGCAGAGCAGAGTTCACCTGATATTAAAGAACTTTCTACAATCTTAACTTGAATTGTACCATGTTAACAGGGCGCCACTTAGAGATAGCGCAAAAGAGAGGGAGAAGGCAGGTTGAGGTGTAACGAAAGCTCGTTACATGCGGCGCGGACGACGACCTTAGGACACCCAATGCTTACGGGAAGGGAAGGAGGCGAGAGAAAACTGAGTAGTGTCTACGGTGCGTGAGTGGAGTGGAAGGTGCAAAATGTGCTGCAGGGCACAAAAAAAACGAATTATAATGAGAAACTGGTCTCGCGATCACTTATGGATTGCCATTGCCTTGGGAGTTGCGGCTCCACAGAACCGCAACATATCAGTATTTGGAGGGATGCTTGAAGCAGGTTCCTCCTGTGCAATGTTGATGTTAAAAATATTTGGTCATCAAACACCATGCCACACCACTTGGCAAGTAATCTTTTCAGCTTATAATTGCCGGTTGCTGCCTCAGTTGGAGGTCCTCGTATTCCTTTTCAATCGGTAAATTATTTATATTCATCACATTCCTGGGACAATCCTGCGTTCTACTTTTGCAGATAAACCCACTCACCCTGTCCTCTATCTTCAGCAATTATGGCAGGGTTATTACCTGTTGATATTTAACAAAAAACCATCCACATATTCTGAGTTAGCATGAAATCTGCAATGGTCCACATTCAAAAACGTTGTTTTTAAAAGTAAGAGAAGGACATATTTATTTCTGCATCTTTGGAAAGACTTCCTGCTTGAATGTATTGTTGTTCTTTTCCGTATGCAGCATGTGGCATCGGGTGAATGCATTTGCCGTCGGAGCACAGTGAAAAGTGTTGTCTTCTGCATCGGCAAAACCACGTTTGAAGAATTTGGCCTTCTTAAACCCTCGGTCAATGGAAAATGTAGTTTCATGCATCATTAAGAAACCGGTTGTATGTGTTCATTTCCATTCACAGAAAGTTTGACGTTTTCCATTTCATTCTGTTCTCACACCTAATCTCTTTATTAACCTCCGTCACCAAGGTGTCACTCTGTTTGTCTGTTGTGTTTGCTGTGAGCAGATAATCTCAAAATGTTATGGACTTGATGTGGAACAAAAACTTAGTGGACAGTTGGGTGTATGATGATGACAATTGATTCTATTTGGTGAGATCCAGATCTGGATCCGGATACGATTTTTTTTTTTTATGTGATTCGTTCACCATTGAGTGATGGGCGTCAAAAAACTAATTAGCATGATATCTCAAAAATTCTGTGAACTAGTTATGACCAAATTACTGGATGAGTGGTAGGTGACTAGAACAAGGTGATTCGATTTCGGTGTAAGAACCAGGATTTTCAGATCTGGCCATCGTGGGGATGCGAAAACCTAACTGCTTCATGCCTGGCGGAGGTAGCTCTTACCGGGATTGCCATTTCTAGTTCCAATTATTATTGTGTTCATTTCCAAGTATGCATCAATCATTTCAGAAGCTCAAAAATATGTTGTTGATAGGCGGAGTGCTAACTGCTAACCTGAACCTTAAACCCAGATGTTATTACACCCTGGTTTACATCGCTTTTGCAACGATAAGACTGATAATTGTTTGTAATACATTTAACCAAAAGTAGAAATTGCCTCTGCATTGTCTGTTTACATTGCACTCAGCTATTTTTTCACACCTCATTTTGCTTTTTTCATTACAGAAATACAAAAACTTCTACAGTGGGAAACAAAAAAAAAACTAAGATTATCAGAGATCACAAAGCGCATTGCGCAAGGGTTATGCCTTCCCATGCCTGCGATCCAATGATGGCCATTTTGGTTTCGGACACCAAATGACCTTTCACCATTCAAAACATTGATGGACAAACGTGTAAATATAGAAATGTGTCTCCCATCTACAATATATACATAAAACTCAACATCATTTAAAATCAGAGGAAAATTATTCAAGTTATGATCAAAAGTGTTTTTTTTTAATTAGGTCACAATCCGAAAAATGTAGGTCAAGGGAACAATCAAATATCAGGTGCACACTCAATTAGGTACGCTATTATAATGCAAGAACATCTCGGAAGGCAAGCATTCTGAGATTCGCATCAGCAAAGTTGAGCGATGACAAAAAAAGTTTCTTTTCAGACCGCCATTTGACCTTGACCTTTAACCCGAAGGGGTATAATGTAAAATATGCATAAATGAATCTTTCTCTGTCACATAGAAAGGGAAACTTTATTCTGATCAGACATAATTAGTTGAGTTTTGGTGAAAAAAATGTTTAAAATGTCTTATAATTGGGTCATGATTCTTAAAAATAGGTCAAGGTTAAAAATAAAAAAAACCGCTCAACCTCACAAACTTTTTATTCACATTGTTCATGCAAATTTCATTCCGAAAGTTCCATCGGCTCCGAGATACAGCTCCGACATTGACAAAACAAAGGAAGGAAAAAAACCTAAATGGTGGTTTTAGTACTCCTGAGGGTCGAGGAAACTGAGGTACCATTAAAAATTGGGGATGTTAATTGTGGAAACAAACCCTACACCAGTATAAACTCGCCTATCCTATAGCGGGGAGGCTTAATACAATCGTGTACGGGGAGGAAACTTGGCCAAAAAGTTATATCCCTCCTGAATACTTGTGTGGATGCTCACATTTTGTTTAAGAAAAAACCCAATAAGTTTAATCAGCTTTTCATTGTTGTTTGTTCATCAACAACTGATTCAATGGAAATGTTCTGAGGATGTTAGCTGTGAACAAGAACCAAATTCTCTGAGGTCAGACATTATTTTACTAGCATAACCACCTCTGCGCGACATGTTTGGTGGGTGTGTTTGAAAAGGAACTGATGCAGAGTATCAGTAGTAATTTAACTTTAATGCAGTAAGTGGAATACGATTTCACTGTTTCAGGAACCATTTATTACTTTTTTTGTACCATGCACCTCTATGGTCTTGAGATAATGTAGCCGAATATCACGTTACTCGAGCGCAGAACAAAGTCGAAGATAGGCGACACGAAACCACAAACTCGGAAATAATATATAAGTTGTGACACTGGCTTCTACCATGCTTATTTAGACATACCATGCTTCCACCATATTATGACTTAGCCAAGAGACTGCTTAAGCAGCACCAACGCTCTTCACAGAGTATGGTCTCAATCTCTCTCCCTCTCTCCTCTCCCTCTCCCTTCCCTCTCTCTCTCTCCCCTCCCTCTCCTTCTCCCATCCCTCCTCCCCTCCCTTCCTTCCCCTCTCCTCTCTCTTCTCTCCCTCTCCCTCTCCCTTCTCTCTCTCGCCCTCTCCCTCTCCCTTCCTCCCTCTCCTCTCCCCTCTCCCTCTCCCTCTCCTTCTCCTTCTCCCATCCCCCCCCCCACCCCCTCCCTCTCCCTCTCTCTCCTCTCCCTCTCCCTCTCTCCTCTCTCCTCCCTCTCCCTCTCCCTCTCCCTCTCCCTCTCTCTCTTCTCTCTCTCTCTCTCTTCCCCTCTCTCCCCCCCTCTCTCCCCTCTCTCTCTCTCTCTCTCTTCTCTCTCTCTCTCTCTCTCTCTCTCTCTCTCTCTCTCTCTCCCTCTCTCTCCCCTTCTACCATTTGGTGCAATATGATGCACATTCAAAAATAGAGGAATTGAGGTCCTCTGTTCAACCCGAATCCTGGACTATTATTTATTTTGTACCCCCTAAACCTCCCCGGGCATACCCCGGAGTACAACCAACGGTTTTCAACTAATTCCGTCAGCAGTTCATGAGTAATATAAGTAAACACACAAACAAGCATACATTTCTCGAATTCTACATAGTAAGGTAAACAATATGGTTACCTTTTGTAAGGGTAAAGTTACATGGAGAAATCGCTCCTGAAAATCTTGTTTCAGTTATATCGAAGCAAGATGGTGTCCATTCTACAATGTATTAAAAAAAAAGCTCTTTCAGGATTATTAAGCTTATTTTGTCATCAGTGTTCTTTGGACAGTCTCGTCCACGAATATGATGACGCGTACAATTGTGGAAGAAAGAAAACAGTCATCATTTGTAGGCCTCCCAGCAATTGTTTGCAGGGTCATATAGACAGAAGATAATGTGGAGTTCATTCCATGAGCAAAGAATCTGTCGATCCCCACTTCTGTCGAGATTCGTACACAATTTGTAGATGGTCGCTATGAGCATGGTCTAACGGTCCTCAGGGCTAAAGCAGCAGGGAACTTGTGATGCGTACACATTATGTAGATGCATTCACAATTTTGTTCACGGTCGTAAATAAATGTCGTTATATTGCGCTTCTGGATTTTCAGAATTATTACAAAACAGACATACTGTATATGGTCAGACCTCCTGGGAGACAAAACAGGGGCCGAGGTCATGTCTTCGTCCCCACTCCACCAGACGGCTCCATACTATACACATATTTATACAGAAGATGTGACTCTTCTCCCCCTTACTCCCCCCCCTCCCCCACTATTGAAATTTTTTTTACACCTAAAACATGCGTACACCACCCTCCCCCTTACCTCCCACCGTACAACCAGCAGTTTTCAACTCATTTATCCATTGGTTCAGAGTTGCATAGAAGTCAGCAAACAAACAAATAAAAAGGCATTCTTCAAATTATATACATTATGATGATATTTTATTTGACAGCTGATTCCTGTGAAAAATGGTCCACTTTTCCTGCTCTCAGATTCAATTCGTTCACGCAGAGCAATGGCTGTCACTGTCAAATTACATGAGCTACTTCTTTGGGAAAAGTGGGTGAAGAGATGGAGAATGGGAGTAGGGGAAGTAAGAGGAGGAGGATTTTTTAAAAAATATGGTAATATGGAGTAGTGGGAAGTATTTGAGGTTTAGCAATGGGAACGGGAAGCGTGGAGTGGAAATTACCTCCACAAGGAAGAAACAACATCACGACAGAGAAAGGGCAGTGTGCCGTGGTCAATGGATTTTTTGTTTTTTTGAGTATAGAAAAACACAAGGCTTTCAACAGTGCTGAATTCTGCTCGAGGATTATTCATCAAGACAAGAAACATTTTATATACATATTTAAGCTTGTGCAAGGCTCAAGCTACCAATAATACCATTTGGATGGCTTCCAAGTGTACGGAAACCTTTTTGATCTCGAAGTTGGTTATAAAAATTTGGATGTTATTTTTATTTATTTATTTTATTTTGTTACCATGTCAAGGCTCGTATCAGGCTAACACACAGAATGTAAAACAAGAGGAGCAGGAGACAAGAGGGCCGGGAGAGGGAAAGCACAAAACAGTCGGGAACAGAGATATTCGGAGATCTGTGGAAGGAGAGAGATGGGGTAAACAAGATGTTCTGCAGGGGACTTTCAGGAAGGAAAACAAGAAATTTGAACGACGTGGGTTTTGGGGGATAACTGGGGTAGAAAAAGTCAAAGTTTTGGATGGGGGAAGATTAAGAGATTGTGGGAACAGCTGTTTTGAAGAGGAGAAGAGGAGAGAGTAGATTGGGACCATACTCTGTGGCAGAGCGTTGGTGCTGTCCAAGTAGTCTCCCTGGCTATTGGGCACAATCCTGGATGGGTCGCCTCCGACACAGTATACCAGCATGCTGGCACTCATTTTGCCGACCTCGGAAGGATGACAGGTCGAGTTAACCCCACTGGTATTAATTCAACAGCTGAGCGGGATTTGAACTCAGGACCCTAGGATCCAAAGCCCACCAACCTTACCATTAAGCCAAACACCAGGTAACACCATTTTGAAGAAAACTGGAGCGAGAAGTGGGATTTGTTCCAGAGGGTGGGAAAAAGAGGAATGAAAGAGTGAAGGTGAGCAGTGATTCTTGATTTTGGCAATTTCACGAGAAGGAGGTTTTGGCGGACCTTGAGACATTTGTTGGAAATGGTGGGGGCGGGGGGTAGGCCAGAGAGGAGACGGTAGAAGACAGAAAGACCACTGACCTGCCTGCGGTGAGAGAGAGAGAGAGAGACCCAAAGACTCGGCGTCATCACGGGGGATTCATGATCGTAAAAGCCTTGCTTTCCACAGCATGAGGCCGAGCTCGTGTGAGACAGGAGCACCACCCAGAAGGGAGAGCAGTACTCCATCAGGCTGTGATGAAAGCTTTGTATTTGGTTCAGAGCTCAGGTTGTACCAAGGAAGGACTTTGCATGACGGAGGATGCCGTGTTGGCAACTGGATTTTAGGCCACCTTGGAAATGTGGCTTTCCCAGGAAAGATAATGGCAGATAGTGAGGCCAAAAGCTTTGAATGAAAGGAATTCTTCAAGGGGATTGTTGAGGAAGTGGATGGTAGTTTCCAGATGGTCCTTTCAGAGAGATATAGTGAGAGTGTGAGATTTGTCAGGATTGACAGACATGTTCCAAGTGTTGGACCAGCTTGTGATTTTATTCAAGATCTGCAGAGAGTGAAGAGGCTGCTGATTGCCAATTGAGGATGACAGAATGGTATGCAGGAGGTGGAGTCATCAGCAAAGAAATAACAGTGGATTTTCCAAGAGTCGAGAGATCATTGATTGAAAACCAAAAAAGAACAGGGCCCAGAACACTGCCTTGAGGAACTCCATCCTGGACAGGAAGAGGGGATTTTGAGGAACTCCTTTAAGAGCCACACGTTGGCTGTGACAGAGAGGAGAGCATGTTCTGCGAGCCATGAGTGGAGATGGCCTTGGATACCATAGGTAGAGAGTTTGGTGAGGCAGGCAGGGTGCCAGACCGTATTGAAAGCATGTAATATGTCCAGGGAGATGGCTCTGATTTCATGTCTGGCATTGAGGACCTCCATCCATTGTTGGGAGAGCAGAAGCAGCATATCCAGGGTAGACTGACCTGGTTGATTCCAAATTGAAGATTGGAAATCAAGCATTGGAGAAGAGGAGATTTAATGTCAGAAGTGATGATGGATTATAAGAAGAAGAGGAAGAGGGGTAGAGGAAGTCACGTGGTTACGGCGAGGTATAAGGTGAGAAGGCAAAATACCTCAAAGATCCTTTAATACCTCCAATACCCCGAAGACCCAAAAGACCCCGAATGCCTTTTGAGACCCCAGAAACTCCAAAGACCTTGTGACCTTTTAAGACCTTTTTTATGACCCTAAAGACTTTAAGACCCCTTACACCCTTCAGACAGATTATACAGCTTGGACCCTGACCATTTGGAGCTTTAGACCACTTGGACCTTTATAGACCCTTTTACATGCTTGAGAGTTATGAACCTTTTGACCCCTTGACGCTAACGACAGTTGGTACGTACCCTTTTATACCATTTCAAACCTTTTAAGGACACACCACACAAACATCCATAGATTTACAAAAACACAGGACTATACATTTTCAGCAAGTAATGCACAAACTCGACCCACCAGAGAGGGGGTATCTGCTATCTAAATTATAATTAGTCGGAGGCCGCCGGGAAAATTGCGAGAGATTTTTTAGAAGTTATGATGTACATGTACAACTTTAATATACACCCTGCAACATTGTTTGTGGGAGGAGGAAAGGGAGGAAGTGGGTATGAGGGAAGTGGGAGGAGGGAGGGAAAGGGATGGGGTGGGAGTTTGAAGGAGGAATTGTGGGGTGGGATGGAGGAGGGGAAGGGGTGGGAGGAGGGACCCGGTCGGGTATATATGTTCTTGCTCGGGTATATTATGTATTAAGTATGGATATACGATAAAATATATGGAAGACAGAAATAAAGAAATATTGTGAAATACACATCAACACGATTAGGATGATAAAAAGCTACTTTACCAAAACAGTCTCTATATTATGTTAACTATTTGAATGTAACATTTTAATGATTGCTATTTATTCACCTCTCCAATCTCTGCTTGAATGACGAAAGACATGAGGGTCAAAATCGATCATTTGACGCGTGTGCACAGATAGCAGCTGTATAAATTGATATTTGCATTAAATTAATGCAATCATCTTGCTTTGTGATTTATCACTTCATTTACCTTTCCAAGTGTTTTGGCAACTTTACTGTGACCCAATATAATATTAACAAATATGTAGCACTGTAACGAATACATGAATATGTGATTCATTTTCATAATTAAGACATTCAACCAACGAAAAGCCTGGTAGTTCAAGGATGTACAAAGAACTTTGGTGCATGAGGAGGCCATTCGGCCCATCTGCACGCAAGTGAGCTACCTTGAAGTCTGCCAATATTCTTGTAGTCTCTACCTCCAACATGTCACAGTCCCTATCTAATTTCAATTTAAACCAATCTACTCTTTCTGCTGTCACTACCTTTGTAGGAACACACCATTCCATGCATTAACTGATCTCTTTGACTGCGCTAGACGAACCACTGCCTCATCATCCTGTATAAGACAAACCTTTCCAATAAATGGTGGAAAAATGGGAAAAAAACGCAAGTTTCACGGCTCTCTCCCTGTTAGCATGAGATTGTCGTTGTGCTTATAGTCATCATCTAAAAAGAGTGTAGGATGGGTAGGAGGCAAAACTGAGGGGTGAATGTTAAATATTGGGATTGAGGGAGTGAGGAATGTGCAGAATAAGTGAGAGGGGGGGACAAGATGTCTCATCGAATGTTTGTATTGAATGGAGTTGGATGGTCCTAATAAACTGGTAAGGCAATAACATCCTGTTTATTGCTTTTCTACGTCACCGTCTCTTTAAGGGGTGTCGGATGTTAAATTGTAAGCCGATTTAGAAAAAACAACAAACGACATCATCATCCAATTCCTCAAAATCGTCGTACTGCAAGATACAAGCAAAGTTATCAGATCACATGACCAGTGGCTTGACATTTGAGGTGATTTAACCCTTTCGACTTCACGAGCATCTCGACCTTCACATTCCCTGTACACCAATCGCTTTTCTTTGTCAGCCATTCCATATATCGTAAATTGTACAAATCTATGTTTGATAAACATGTGAAAAGGAGTTTACCCAGGTTGCAGCAGTGAACTGTAGCTGGGTGGTAGTGAGGCAGGGGGGTTAACTATGGTGCCCTTTTCTGATTTACTAATTCCTTTTATTCCCCACAATTGTTCTCTTTTAGTCTTTTCATGATTCGTTTCAATCGTGTGCAATCCACACCATGACTCAGGATGGATTGAGTTGTTGCAGAGCACAAGTAAACGATACTGTGTTGTGCATTTCCGTCGTGGTGATCTTGTCAGGGGCTGGTGAAAGCCGGCTAAAAGTGCGCAGTGACCGGAATTTTTGTTTATGCGCGGTGCGGCACATTTGTCTATTTCGGTGAATTTTTATTCCAAACTTAAATGAGCCTTCTTGGCACTATTCATCTCGAAAATGCTGAACGGACATCGTGCTCGTTCGATTCGTCTCTCGGCTGCTCAAAAGCCTGTTTTGTCACATTTCATTGCTTGCTGCTCCGCTTGGTTTTAAATTCTGGGAAAGGTACTTACAAGATGCTTCAATAGTTTTTCAGATTAATGTCAGTTTGGTGTCTGCAATGACATTTTGGTTTTTTACAATGATACCGCGCCTCTGTGACGCAATGATTTTAAATTGAATGCCAGCAGAATCAAACTCTGCTGATTGATATAAACAACAGTTTCAAAAAAGAAATCTGCTCGCGTCTAAGGAGAAAGTACGGCAAAAATTGAAGGCCAGGTCGTGCCTTTTGCTATTAAACTTAGTCTTGAATTTTGAACTTAGAAGTTGGAACAAGTTACTGAGTTTCTTATTTTTATCTGTCAGGTACTCACTTCAACTTTCCTTGACATTTTACAAAATGACCTCTTTATGTAACTCCATGCTTAATTGGCTGTCTGCTCAATTAAAGAGATTTCTCAGTGCAGGAAATCACTTTGTGTTGGTAATGTTGTTGGATGTCGTAAAATCTTTCCATCCTTTCGTTGTATTGCCCAATGGCTATGAATTATACAATCTTGCTTGGCTTTGTCACCGGGAAGTTTCTTCTTTCACCGGGACTGCTTGATGGAGCGGAAGTATTTGTTTATGAGGCTTCGTGATATGGGAATATCTTCACTTTTTACCTCCGCCACCAAAGGTGGGCAGAGATTATGTTTTCACTCTGTCTGTTGTCTGTGAGCAGGATATCTCAAAAAATTGTGGACGGATTCGACAAAATTCTTGAGGCAAGTTTGGTGAACAAGGAAGAATTGCTTCGATTTTGATGAGACTGGTTCTGGATACTAGATTTTATTTATTATTTTTATTATTTCACAAGTGATTCTTCACCATGAGAGAGGGGCCAAAATCGAATATATTGCATGATATTCAAAAAAGTTTGGATGAGTTCGACAAAAACTGGTGATGAGTTGGTTATTGGCTAGAACAAGCTGATGAGATTTTGGTTCAGGTCTGATCCGGATCTGGCCTATCAGTGGATACAAAATGTATAACTGTTCAGCCTTGCGGGATCATGCGCTCTACCGAGTGCCGTTCTAGTTTCTTGCTGTTTGACCAATATTTTATTTATAGTTTACATTCATTTTGCTCTCACAGTTTACTTTTGGTACTTGTGACATGACTGTTAAAAATGCTGCGAATTGCTTTGCATTGTACGAAATTTTGTTTGTACCGAGACCATATAGTGGTATGTAGTATGTTTGCATTTCCATGGTTTTTAGAACTGATGGAAGTCTTTTTTCACAACCATAGATTAAAAGCATACACTAAAGTGGTGGAAGCTCTTGTGAGAGAGCTCTAATACACTGGACGAATGTTGCCCTGATTGCCCACTCTTGATGAATAATTCTTGATTGAAACTCTTATGAAATCAAAAACTGATCGTTTTGATTTGACCTTCCCCAACGTTTGGTCTTAAAAATAAAGTTTATAAAGAAGATAAAGTTGTATCAACCTCCCAAAATAGGGCATATATTGAACCAAAAAGTACATCGATTAAAGAACGTGAGACTCTGTAAACGGTTCTGCGATCTTGCCAATGTTTTAGTCAATAAAGTTGAGCAGAGATAACTCAACACCAGAGCAAAAGCAACGTCTAGCCTTTGGCATTCTTACAAAACGTCTTTTGAAAGCAGGATATACATCTTCAACTCAAAATCAATGTTTATAAAGTAGTCGTGCGATCCACTTGTGATTGTGAGATGTGACTGTCTATAATCATCATATAAAGCAGCTACACATATTTCACCTTCAATGTCTTTGCGTATTTTGTAAAATAAATGCAAGACAAAAGTTTCAAAATGAAAGTGCTTGAAAAATCTAATATCGCAGGAATCGAAACACTCCTCATAAAAGCTCGGCTTCTCTGGCAGGTCACTGGTTGGAATGGATGACTCGTGTATCCCGAAAGCCATTGTATGCACAATTAAAGAGATGGTATAGGAAATCGTGGAAGACCCTTACAAGAGGTTTTGACGTTGAAATGAAACCTTCAAAACTGTAGATTATGTAACCTCTTTAGGAGCATGATCTTGACCGATGATCTAAAAGAGAAAACTGTAAGCCAGTGTTCAAAGGTTAAAAGCATGTGTTTCCTCTCGAGGTCAAGAAAAGAAAAGATAATGTGAAGGCAATGCTTCAGATCGAGGTTACGCCTGCTTTTATATTTGCACGATGTGGAAGAATATGCCAATCCAGAAATTGGACTTTTCTTCCGTGCGAAGGCCCATTACCGAAGATAGGTTTGTCTAATTTATTTTACATTAATGCTGAACACAGGAGATTCCATAACTCCATATATTTACTGTATATAATTATAACGAGCAGAGTACCGCCCGACGGGTGATTCTTCTTTCAAGCATGCAACATGTTCTTCTTGGCGCATACCTTTATTTAGGCGGTGTATGTCTGCTGTAATTGGCCCATACTGTAGGAGGAGTAGCAGGACAAACAGACACCACACAAACACTGGTCCGTGAATTATAGTAAGGATAAAGAAAAGAAAAGGGGAGAGATTGTGATTTGCCTGGTGTTGGCTTAATGGTTAGGGTTGGTGTGCTTGGGATCCCAGGATCCTGAGTTCAAAACCCGCTCAGCTGTTAATTAATACTAGGTGGGTTGACTCTACCTGTCATCCTTCCAAGGTCAGAAAAATGAATGCCAGCTTGCTGGTATATGGTCGGAGTGGCGACCCGTCCAGGATTGTGTCCAATAGCCAAGGAATCTGCTGAGGCAGCACCAACGCTCTGCACAGAGTATGGTCCCAATGGATGAATGGATGGATTGTGAATTTAATGTTCCATCTTTATTTACTTTAAAACATTGTTCTCAACAAACGGGGACAGGAACAACGCGGGCATGATAGGCCAAATGGCCTTCTCATGCGCCAAAGTTCCCTGTGTATCTTTGTGTATCGTTGTTAAGAACAGGAAAAAAATGTGGAGGGGAGGACAGAGAGTTCGGGGTGAGGGTGCATGAGTTGGAAGAGGGAGTTTGAGATGTTGGGAAAGGGGGATTGAAGACTTGTGGTTGGAATTGGGGTTGAGTCTTGGGGTTTGGGGCAGTTGAGGACTCGAAGAAGAAAGGGGAGGGGATGAGTTGACTTGAGGAGGGAGGGCAGAGAAGGGACTGTTGTGATTGAGGGTTTTCTATCCATAATTCCAGCAATCTGTGTGTGTCTGTGTCTGTCTGTCTGTCTGTCTGTCTTGTTCCGTCCGTCTGTCCGTGCGTCCGTCGTCCGTCTGCGACCAGCCGTTTCTCGACGACCGCCGGTCCGATCTGATTGAAACTTGCCAGGAATATTGGCCGGGGCCCCGCAATGTGCCTTTTCGAGGTTTGATGTCAATCGGATGAGCGGTTCCCAAGGTACGCGCCATTTATCTGTCGACCAATGACAAGACACGGTGCTATGACGTCACAAATAATGTTGTTTAATATTATTTATTTATTTATTTATTTTTGCACGATTGACGGTCCGATCTGATTGAAACTTGCCAGGAATAATGCTGGGGACCCGTGGATGTGCCTTTTCAAGGTTTGATATTAATCGGACAAGCGGTTCCCAAGTTACGGCCATTTATCTGTCGACCAATGACAAGACACGGTGTTATGACGTCACGAATGACGTCACAATTAATGTTTTATTATTTATATTTATTTATATTTTTTTTTGCACGATTGACGTCCGATTCTGATTGAAACTTGCCAGGAATGTTGCTGGGGACCCGCGGATGTGCCTTTTCAGGTTTGATATTAATCGACAAGCGATTCCCAAGTTACGGCCATTTATCGTGTCGACCATATTTGCGAGAGAGGGGGACGGGAGAGGGGGGGGAGAGAGGAAGGTGAGACTAGGGGTGAGAGAGGGGGCAAGAGAGGGGGGCGAGAGAGAGAGGGGCAGAGAGGGCGCCACACTACTGGCATCACCTACGGGCACGCACCTACGGGCCGCCCCTACGGGCCGTACTAGTGATTTGAAGAAAGGGCGGAGGGGAGCCCAGAGTTTGGGTGTGGTGGTTGGGAGGGAGGGGGGACAGTGAGAGAGGACAGAGTTGGAAGGGGCTTGAAGAGTTGGGAGGTGTGTGTGTGTGTGTGTGTGTGTGTGTGTGTGTGTGTGTGTGTGTGTGTTGTGTGTGTGTTGTGTGTGTGTGTGTGTGTGTGTGTGTGTGTGTGTGTCGTCACATCATTACACTATGCATTATTTACATAGTCCAGATAGTCCCATTGGGTCTTTTGTGTCCTCGTGGTCTTTTGGGTCATTGGGGTCTTTTTGGATCCTCTGGGTCCTTTGGTTATTTTAGATCTACGGGGTCCTTGGAGTCTTTTCGGTACTCAGGATCTTTTGGGTGTTTTGGTTCCTTGGGATCTTTAGGGCCTTTTGGGTATTCAGGGTATTTTTCGGTCTTTGAGTCTTCTGGTCTTTCGGATCTTCTGGATCTTTGGGGCATTTTTGGGGTCTTCAGCGGTCTTTGTGGTCTTTAAGGTATTTTACGTTCTTCAGGGTCTTTTCGGTCTTTGGGGTATTTGGAGATCTTCAGGGTCTTTTTGGTCTTTGGGATATTTTGGGTCTTCAGGGTCTTATGAGTCAATTGGGTATTTAAGGATCTTTAGGGTATTTAGGTCTTTAGGGTCTTTTTCGGTCTTTGCGCTCTTTTAGGTCTTCGGATCTTTTGGGCAGAGGAGCTCCTTGTGAGCCAACGGCATCCACATCTAGTGCCCAACTGTGTCTGCGGACGTCCTCCTGCAGTTGGGTTACTTCTCATTAGGAGGTTGGTGGCAGGATTTGCACTCGGCCACCGTAAAACCCTTCATTCCACAAAACACAAAAACGCAAAAAATCTGAAAACCCACTCCGTGGGAGTACCTCCTGTGCAGCTTCCCTTTGCAGGGCAGCTCACCGGATGACGGGATTGGGGCAAAGCCTTTGGGACCCCCAATCTTTGATGATTGGAGGGAAACACGGGGTAACATTCCCAGGTCAGATTGCGGAGAGTGTGTCAGAGTGGTGCTGAGGTGTCGTCCATCAGACGGCGGTTTCCTTGGGTTAACCTGAGGCGGTCGCTTCGGGTGGGTGCCTGGAATGTCCTATCCCTAAGAGAGGATGATCACCTATCTTGTATCATCTGAGCTCAAGCGTTTGGACATCGGTATTGCAGCACTCTCTGAGGTTCGGAGGACAGGATTGCGGTGAGGTCATGGCAGGTGGTTACACAAACGATTGGTCTGGTCGCTCTGATGGTTACCATGGCCCAAGGAGTTGCTATAGCTGTGTCCAATAAGCTGACTCCAATGATAATGAGGTAACACCAGTCAACGAGCGTATTATGAAACGAAGGATTCGTCACTCCTTGGGTGTCATTTCTCTGGTCTCTGTTTACGCTCCGACTGAGGCGAGTGATCTCACCTTGAAGGATGCATTCTATACCACGCTCGAGTCTGTGGTTGATCAGTGCCCCAGACGAGATACACTTCTAGTCTTGGGGGATTTCAATGCTTCGACTGGAACTGATAGGGATGGTTATGAGACGTGTGTTGGTTCCCACTGGTCAGAAACTGTGAACCTGAATAGCACGAGATTCCTTGACTTTGCAAGAAGTCATGGACTTAGGGTGGCCGGTTCATGGTTTCAGCACCCACAAGCTCATCGCTGGACTTGGTATTCCAACGCTGGTGGTGTGGCAAAGGAGATTGACCATGTCCTCGTTGATGGTCGCTGGAGGATGATCCAGAACTGCAGGTCTATCAGAGTGCTCAGTTCCTCAATACTGACCACCGGCTTGTTGAAAGCAACTCTTAAGTGGCACCTTAAATCCAGGAGAATGGTACCATCCCAGCCTAGGCTGGACGTTGGCAAGCTCAAGGATGAGAGGGTCGCTGAGGAGTTTGTGAGCAAGCTGAGTGGAGATTTGGGGGGGTCTGGATGCTTTGGGAGATCCTGAAGAGTTGTGGAGTGCCTTCAAGACCACCGTCCTTGATGTTGCCGGTGGATGTGTTGGAACTCACCGTCGGGCAAAGAAGAATTTTGTCTCTCGAGGGACACTGCATGCCATTGACCGGAGTCGCAGGGCCAGGCTGAATGGCAGAGCTGAGCTGTTCAGGGAGCTGAGGCGTAAAACTGTACGTGCACTAAGGGTGGACAAGGAGGCCTATGTGCGAGGAACTTTGAGGGGGTAAGCATCACCTGTGGTCAAGTGATTCTCGTCCTGCATACAGGGGAATTCGCGCATTGCATTCATCCAAGCCCATCCCTCGGTGTACTGCTGTTAGAGCAAAGGGTGGTGGGCTCTTGACAGAGGAGTCCAAAGTGAAGGCCCGCTGGGCCGGTTACTTTGAGCGGTCTGTACCAGGCTGACCAACCAACTGTTGAGTGGATGTTAGGGTGTTACAATAACTGTTGCTGACCCTCCAATCAACTGTGGTCCACCTTCGCTTGTGGAAACACTGGCTGCGGTGAACCGGTTGAAAGGGGGTAAAGCTCCAGGGATCTGTGGCATCCATGCTGAACTTCTCAAGGCTGGTGGAAATGTTGCACTCGTGTCGTTGCATGCAGTTCTGTGCTCTCCCTGGAACACAGGCATCATCCCAACTGACTGGAAGAAGGCCTTGTCATCCCTCTCTGGAAAGGGAAGGGTGATCGCCAGGAGGGCAACAACTACTGAGGGGTGACGCTGCTCTCAGTGCCGAGCAAGGTCTTTGCTCAGATAATTCTTTTATAGGGTTCACCTCCACCTGCTTGAGCACAGCATCCAGAGCAGTTAGGCTTTACACCAAAGAGGTCAACGATTGACCATATTCCTTGCTCTTCGGGTCCTCACTGAACGCAGACGATATTTCGGCAGGGGCTGCTTGCAGCTTACGTTGATCTCTTTAAAGCGTTTGATTCAGTGAACGGGATGCCCTCTGCAGGATTCTTGGTCTTCCTGGGTGCCAGCCAAACTGATCAATCTGATGTCTGAACTCTACTCTGGTACTGAGAGTGCTGTGAGATGTGGTGTACCATCTCTGACTTATTTCCAGTTGTTAGTGAGTTCGTCAGGGGTGTGTCCTGGCCCCCACACTTTTCAGCACTTGTATGGACTGGATTCTAGGGAGGATGTCGGAGAGATCAAGCTGCGGTGCATCGTTTGGGAATGTCAAGATCTCTGACCTTGATTTCGCAGATGATGCAGGCATCTTTGTGGAGACTTTAGATATCCTTTTGGGGGCCTCGAGGTGCTGAATGAGGAGTCGGAGCCGCTGGGATTACGGGTTTCCTGGGTCAAAACTAAGATCCAGGCTTTCAATGACATCTTGGATGCTGCTGTCCTGTCTGTGCCTGTTTGTTGGTGAGGATGTTGAGGTCATTGAGAGATTCACTTGCCTTGGCAGTGATATTCATGTATCTGCTGGCTGCGAGTCAGAGGTCAATAGATGTCTGGGTCGGGCCTGGGGAGTCATGGATTCACTGGATAATGGGGTGTGGCGCTGCTGGTACCTGTGCGGAGGACGAAAGTCCGAGTCTTCAGGTCCTTGGTGCTTCCAGTCTTTCTCTATGGATGTGAGACTTGTCTCAGACCAAGGATCTGAGACGGAGACTTAATTCCTTTGGCCACAGGTCTCTTCGGAAGATGCTTGGCTATTGCTCGGCGGACTTTGTGTCCAACGAGCAGTTGCTGAGAGAGTCTCAAATGAGATTTGTTACCTGCATGGTCCGGTGGCGTT
>CM068961.1:115876842-115890261 GCA_035128595.1 Eptatretus atami | reverse complement strand
GTCGATGGTGTTGGGTTCTTCGCTTTTCGATAGCTTAACCCGAAATGTTATTTCCTGTTTCTTCAGGTGGATTTTCTACCTGATTCTTTCTCTTAATAAGATATTTCACTGACACAAAACTATCTTTTTAATAATACAAATGATAGTAATAATAATAATAGCCTGGTGTTGACTTAGTGGTTAGGGTGGTGGCTTGGGATCCTAGGGTCCTGAGTTCAAGCCCCGTTGGCCGCTGAATTAAAAATACACCAGGAGGTTGATCAGCCTGTCATCCTTCCGAGGTCGGCAAAATGAGCCAGTGTACTGGTAAGGGGGACACTGAATCAGCGGCATAGCCGCGTCCCAACCAATGATGCAACCAGAGCCACAGGCTGCACTCGAGAGAGAGAGAGAGAGAGAGAGAGAGAGAAGAGAGAGAGAGAGAGAGAGAGAGAAGAGAGAGAGAAATAATAATAATAACTAGAGGTGCTATGCCTTACAACTGTGAGCAGTTATTGTTGGGTACCATAATGCCCCACGTTGATACAACCCTGCTTTGAATGGACACCTGACCCACGCTTGAAAGGTAGTGGATATGAAAGGATCCCCGCAAACGTCACTTGCACACGGGTCGCCTGCGAGCTTCGCCACACTCACTTTTGCAACGTGGGACTTTCCGCAACCATCTCCACACATGTCCTGTGAATTTCACACCACTTATGGACACGGCCGACACGGGCTGTCCTGCTGTGTTTTGCACACACACCTATTCACACGACCACCCAGCGGTTTTTTTTTCTCCTCACTCTCATACCACACAATTTTCCCACGCTCACTCTCACTCTTTCCAGGCACACAAGCCGTCCGACGGCGGTCCGCAGCCGCTTCTGTGGTCCCGCAAGCACCACTCGCATCTCGCAGCATGTCGGGCCTTTGTCATCGGCTACCATGGGAAATTTTTTTAGAATGAGTTATATTTTCAATCCTTCACTTGCTCCCCTTCTAGCCGTCCACGGTAATTTATCCGGCGCGGAGAGGTTACCGTTGATGGGAAAAAGGATTTTTTTTGTCCAACATGGCTGTGAGACATGTGACCGATGATGTTGAAATTTTCAACCAATATTCCCCCAGACCTAGTCGATCATATTAAAAAAATTATTTCTCAGAAACAGCTCAACTAACCATGCTATAAATTATGAGTATAATCCACTGCCTTGGAGCATACATTTTGATAAAGATGACGTCACCAGTGAGGTGGGGTGGCAGCCACATTGTTTTAAAGGGAAATATTAAAAAATTATATCTCGGAAACTGCTGAAGCGATTGATGTGAAACTTTGTAGTTATGATCCACTACCCTTTCTCCATCTAATGTAATTTGTTTCACATCGATATGTTAACTGTTTCGGAGAAAAGGGTTTTTAATTTTCGATTTTCAAACTAACATGGCTGTCAAACCACATGACCTATGGCATTGAAAATTTGCAGTCTGCCCATGATTGTGTGGAGGATCAAGTGTATGAAATTTCGTTTTGATTGGATAAGGTTCTTTTTCTATCCAATATGGCTGCCACACCATGTGACCTATGACTCTATAATATTTAATGTGTATGCAGCAATGGTAGTAGATATTTGGTAAATTTCACTTCGATTGGATAAGCGGTTCAAGCGAAAAACATTGTAAAATAATTTTTCTTCAATCCAATATGGTCGCCGAACCACGTGACCTATCAATTATTCTTTATCACCCTAGTATCCCCAGGACATGGGGAACATGTCGGTGAGTTTCCCCTCAATCTGTCGAGGCATTCTGGAGAAGAAGATTTTTGAAGATTTTAGGGTAAATCAAAGATGGCTGCAGGACCATGTGACCTTTGACATCATGGTCATGAAACTGTATTCAGCATGCTAGTTGATCATTTGGGTACAGTTTCACCTTGATCTCCAACAGCGTTTCTGCAGATAAAGATTTTTTTCCTGTTTTTTTTTTTCAAACAATATGGCTGCAAACCACGTGATGGATGACGTCATAAATTTAATAGTTTATTTTTCATTTGGTCATACATTATGTGTATGAAGTTACAGATTTTTAGGCCAAGGGCATTAAGTAAATGATTTTAGCTGCTCTACCACTTCACCTATGACGTCATCATTGCAAGGACCTTATTCCCCATTGGCATAAAAATGTGATGAGCCAAGTTGCAAATTTTTCCAATTAGCGGTTTCAGAGATATAATTTTTTTCCGTTTAAACCAAGATGGCTGCCATACCACGTGCATGTGACGTCATAATTATCATAAAATATTCTCCATGGGGCATCATTCCCACTCTCAAAATGTTGCGTCAATCGGTTAAGCGGTTGCGAGAAAAAAAGGTTGAAGAAATAATCAAGCAAAAAAGAGCCCAAAAAGGGACGAACATAATAAAAATATAACCAAACAAAGTATGTATGTATGTTTGTAAAATATGTAAATAGTATGTATGTATGTTGTTGGTATATCCACTCTTCACCCATTGGTTGGACAGCTGAGCTGAAGTCACCCACAATTGTAACCTGAAATACTTAATCAAAAGTACCCAGAGGACCCAAAAGACCCCCTTCATGGACCCAAAAATCCAAATGACCCCCAAGACCCAAAAGACCCTTAAAAGCCAAAGACTCAAAAGAATGAAAAGACCCAAAATACCCAAAGACCCCCCAAAAAACCACAAAGACTGAAAAGATCCCAAAAGACCCTGAAGACCCAAAAGATCCCGAAGACCAAAAGATCTCAAAGACTGAACCAAAAGATCAGGTCAAGTCAGGTATGGGAGCATGCGCCAGCAGCGCGTCGCTGCGTCCACTTTCCGCCGGTACTTCAGGGGCCTCTGTCTGGCCATCCCCCAGGCAGACGCCTGCCCCATCCCTCTCCTTGAGATGCCGATCAACCTGCTGCAACCACGAGACACGTGGTCAGCCCATTGGCCTCCTCCAATCACGAGACTCCCTCACTGAGAAAATCTGGTGAGCAGGATCAGCATCAGGAAAACGAGCCACATGTCCATACAGCCGCAGCTGACGCTCACGGACCATGCAGGTAACAAATCTCATTTGAGACTCTCTCAGCAACTGCTCGTTGGACACAAAGTCCGCCGAGCAATAGCCAAGCATCTTCGAAGAGACCAGTGGCCAAGGAATTAAGTCTCCGTCTCAGATCCTTGGTCTGAGACCAAGTCTCACATCCATAGAGAAAGACTGGAAGCACCAAGGACCTGAAGACTCGGACTTTCGTCCTCCGGCACAGGTACCGCGCAGCGCAACACCCCATTATCCAGTGAATCCATGACTCCCCAGGCCCGACCCAGACATCTATTGACCTCTGACTCGCAGCCAGCAGATACATGAATATCACTGCCAAGGCAAGTGAATCTCTCCATGACCTCAACATCCTCACCACAAACAGGCACAGGACAGCAGCATCCAAGATGTCATTGAAAGCCTGGATCTTAGTTTTGACCCAGGAAACCCGTAATCCCAGCGGCTCCGACTCCTCATTCAGCACCTCGAGGGCCCCCAAAAGGATATCTAAAGTCTCACAAAGATGCCTGCATCATCTGCGAAATCAACGTCAGAGATCTTGACATTCCCAAATGATGCACCGCAGCTTGATCTCTCCGACATCCTCCCTAGAATCCAGTCCATACAGTGCTGAAAAGTGTGGGGGCCAGGACACACCCCTGGGAACTCCAGTAACAACTGGAAATAAGTCAGAGATGGTACACCACATCTCACAGCACTCTCAGTACCAGAGTAGAGTTCAGACATCAGATTGATCAGTTTGGCTGGCACCCCAGGAAGACCAAGAATCCTGCAGAGGGCATCCCGATTCACTGAATCAAACGCTTTAAAGAGATCAACGTAAGCTGCAAGCAGCCCCTGCCGAAAATCTCGTCTGCGTTCAGTGAGGACCCGAAGAGCAAGGATATGGTCAATCGTTGACCTCTTTGGTGTAAAGCCTAACTGCTCTGGATGCTGGTGCTCAAGCAGGTGGAGGTGAACCCTATAAAGAATTATCTGAGCAAAGACCTTGCTCGGCACTGAGAGCAGCGTACCCCTCAGTAGTTTGTTGCCCTCCTGGCGATCACCTTCCCTTTCCAGAGAGGGATGACAAGGCCTCTCTTCCAGTCAGTTGGGATGATGCCTGTGTTCCAGGGAGAGCACAGAACTGCATGCAACGACACGAGTGCAACATTTCCACCAGCCTTGAGAAGTTCAGCATGGATGCCACAGATCCCTGGAGCTTTACCCCCTTTCAACCGGTTCACCGCAGCAGTGTTTCCACAAGCGAAGGTGGACTACAGTTGATTGGAGGGTCAGCACAGTTATTGTAACACCCTAACATCCAACTCAACAGTTGGTTGGTCAGCCTGGTACAACCGCTCAAAGTAACCGGCCCAGCGGGCCTTCACTTTGGACTCCTCTTCAAGAGCCCACCACCCTTTGCTCTAACAGCAGTACACCGAGGGATGGGCTTGGATGAATGCAATGCGCGAATTCCCCTGTACGCAGGACGAGAATCACTTGACCACAGGTGATGCTCTACCCCCTCAAGATTCCTGCACATAGGCTCTTGTCCACCCTTAGCGACGTACAGTTTTACGCCTCAGCTCCCTGAACAGCTCAGCTCTGCCATTCAGCCTGGCCCTGCGACTCCGGTCAATGGCATGCAGTGTCCCTCGAGAGACAAATTCTTCTTTGCCCGACGGTGAGTTCCAAACATCCACCGGCAACATCAAGGACGGTGGTCTTGAAGGCATCCACAACTCTTCAGGATCTCCCAAAGCATCAGAGCCCCCCCCAAATCTCCACTCAGCTTGCTCACAAACTCCTCAGCGACCCTCTCATCCTTGAGCTTGCCAACGTCCAGCCTAGGCTGGGATGGTACCATTCTCCTGGATTTAAGGTGCCACTTAAGAGTTGCTTCAACAAGCCGGTGGTCAGTATTGAGGAACTGAGCACTCTGATAGACCCTGCAGTTCTGGATCATCCTCCAGCGACCATCAACGAGGACATGGTCAATCTCCTTTGCCACACCACCAGCGTTGGAATACCAAGTCCAGCGATGAGCTTGTGGGTTGAAACCATGAACCGGCCACCTAAGTCCATGACTTCTTGCAAAGTCAAGGAACCTGTGCTATTCAGGTTCACAGTTTCTGACCAGTGGGAACCAACACACGTCTCATAACCATCCTATCAGTTCCAGTCGAGCATTGAAATCCCCCAAGACTAGAAGTGTATCTCGTCTGGGCACTGATCAACCACAGACTCGAGCGTGGTATAGAATGCATCCTTCAGGTGAGATCACTCGCCTCAGTCGGAGCGTAAACAGAGACCAGAGAAATGACACAAGGAGTGACGAATCCTTCGTTTCATAATACGCTCGTTGACTGGTGTTACCTCAATTATCATTGGAGTCAGCTTATTGGACACAGCTATAGCAACTCCTTGGGCATGGTAACCATCAGAGCGACCAGACCAATCGTTTGTGTAACCACCTGCCATGACCTCACCGCAATCCTGTCTCCGAACCTCAGAGAGTGCTGCAATACCGATGTCCAAACGCTTGAGCTCAGATGATAACAGAGATAGGTGATCATCCTCTCTTAGGGATAGGACATTCCAGGCACCCACCCGAAGCGACCGCCTCAGGTTAACCCAAGGAAACCGCCGTCTGATGGACGACACCTCAGCACCACTCTGACACACTCTCCCACAATCTGACCTGGGAATGTTCCACCGTGGTTTCCCTCCAATCATCAAAGATTGGGGGTCCCAAAGGCTTTGCCCCAATCCCGTCATCCGGTGAGCTGCCCTGCAAGGGAAGCTGCACAGGAGGTACTCCCAGGAGTGGGTTTTCAGATTTCTTTGCGTTTTTGTGTTTTGTGGAATGAAGGTTTTACGGTGGCCGGAGTGCAAATCCTGCACCAACCTCCTAATGAGAAGTAACCAACTGCAGGAGGACGTCCGCAGACACAGTTGGGCACTAGATGGATGGCCTTGGCTCACAAGGAGCTCCTCTGCCCAAAAGATCCCGAAGACCTAAAAGAGCGCAAAGACCGAAAAGACCCTAAAGACCTAAAATACCCTAAAGATCCTTAAATACCCAATTGACTCATAAGACCCTGAAGACCCAAAATATCCCAAGACCAAAAAGACCCTGAAGATCAAAATACCCAAAGACCGAAAAGACCCTGAAGACGTAAAATACCTAAAGACCACAAAGACCCTGAAGACCCCAAAAATGCCCCAAAGATCCAGAAGATCCGAAAGACCCAGAAGACTCAAAGGACCGAAAATACCCTGAATACCCAAAAGGCCCTAAAGATCCCAAGGAACCAAAACACCCAAAAGATCCTGAGTACCGAAAAGACTCCAAGGACCCCGTAGATTAAAATAACCAAAGGACCCAGAGGATCCAAAAAGACCCAATGACCCAAAAGACCACGAGGACACAAAAGACCCAATGGGACTAATGGAAATAATGCATAGTGTAATATGTGACGACCACACACACACACACACACACACACACACACACACACACACACACACACACACACACACACACACACACACACACACACTCCCAACTCTTCAAGCCCCTTCCAACTCTGTCCTCTCTCACTGTCCCCCTCCCTCCCAACCACACACCAAACTCTGGCTCCCCTCCCCCTTTCTTCAAATCACTAGTACGGGCCCGTAGGGGCGGGCCCGTAGGTGCGTGCCGTAGGTGAGTCCAGTATGTGCAGCCCTCTTTGCCCCTTCTCTCTCGCCCCCCCTCTCTTGCCCCCCTCTCTCCCCCTAGTCTCACCCTTCCTCTCTCCCCCCCTCCCTCCGTCCCCCTCTCTCGCAGATATTGGTCGACAGATAAATGGCCGTAACTTGGGAATCGCTTGTCCGATTAATATCAAACCTGAAAAGGCACATCCGCGGGTCCCCAGCAACATTCCTGGCAAGTTTCAATCAGATCGACCGTCAATCGTGCAAAAAAAAAAATAATAAAATAAATAAATAATAAACCATTAATTGTGACGTCATTCGTGACGTCATAACACCGTGTCTTGTCATTGGTCGACAGATAAATGGCCGTAACTTGGGAACCGCTTGTCCGATTAATATCAAACCTTGAAAAGGCACATCCACGGGTCCCAGCATTATTCCTGGCAAGTTTCAATCAGATCGGACCGTCAATCGTGCAAAAAATAAATAAATAAAAACATTATTACTCATTTGTGACGTCATAGCACCGTGTCTTGTCATTGGTCGACAGATAAATGGCCGTATTGGAACGCTCATCCGATTGACATCAAACCTCGAAAAGGCACATCTGCGGGCCCCGGCAATATTCCTGGCAAGTTTCAATCAGATCGGACCGGCGGTCGTCGAGAAACGGCGGTCGCAGACAAACAAACGAGACGGACAGACAGACAGACAGACAGACAGACACAGACACACACACACAGATTGCTGGAATTATGGATAGAAAAACCCCATCAAACCCCTCAATCACAACAGTCCCTTCTCTGCCCTCCCTCCCTCAAGTCAACTCATCCCCTCCCCCTTTCTTCTTCGAGTCCTCAACTGCCCCAAACCCCAACGACTCAACCCCAATTCCAACCACCAAGTCTTCAATCCCCCCTTTCCCAACATCTCAAACTCCCTCTTCCAACTCTATGCACCCTCACCCCGAACTCTCTGTCCTCCCCTCCACATTTTTTTCCTGTTCTTAACAACGATACACAAAGATACACAGGGAACTTTGGCGCATGAGAAGGCCATTTGGCCTATCATGCCCGCGTTGTTCCTGTCCCCGTTTGTTGAGAACAATGTTTAAAGTAAATAAAGATGGAACATTAAATTCACAATCCATCCATTCATCCATTGGGACCATACTCTGTGCAGAGCGTTGGTGCTGCCTCAGCAGATTCCTTGGCTATTGGACACAATCCTGGACGGGTCGCCACTCCGACACAATATACCAGCAAGCTGGCATTCATTTTTCTGACCTTGGAAGGATGACAGGTAGAGTCAACCCCACCTAGTATTAATTCAACAGCTGAGCGGGGTTTGAACTCAGGATCCTGGGATCCCAAGCACACCACCCTAACCATTAAGCCAACACCAGGCAAATTCACAATCTCTTCCCCTTTTCTTTCTTTATCCTTACTATAATTCACGGACCAGTGTTTGTGTGCGTGTCTGTTTGTCCTGCTACTCCTCCTACAGTTATGGGCCAATTACAAGCAGACATACACCGCCTAAATAAAGGTATGCGCCAGAAGAACATGTTGCATGCTTGAAAGAAGATCACCCGTCGGGCGGGTACTCTGCTCGTTATAATTATATACAGTATATATAGGAGTTTATGGAATCTCCTGTAGTTCAGCATTAATGTAAAATAAATTAGACAAACCTATCTTCGGTAATGGGCCTTCGCACGGGAGAACAGTCCAATTCTGGATTGGCATATTCTTCCACATCGTGCAAATATAAAAGCAGGCGTACCTCGATTCTGAGCATTGCCTTCACATTATCTTTTCTTTTCTTGACCTCAGAGGAAACACCATGCTTTTAACCTTTGAACACTGGCTTTACAGGTTTTTCTCCATTTAGATCATCGGTCAAGCACATCATGCTCCTAAAAGAGGTAACATCAATTCTACAGTTTTGAAGGTTTCATTTCAACGTCTAAACCTCTTGTAAGGTCTTCCACGATTTCCTATACCATCTCTTAATTGTGCATAACAAATGGCTTTCGGGATACACGAGTCATCCATTCCAACCAAGTGACCTGACCAGAGAAGCCGAGCTTTTATGAGGAGTGTTTCGATTCCTGCGATATTAGATTTTTTCAAGCACTTTCATTTTTGAAACTTTGTCTTGCCATTTAATTTTACAAAATACAGCAAAGACATTGAAGGTGAAATATGTGTAGCTGCTTTATATGATGATTATAGACAGTCCACATCTCACAATCACAAAGTGGATCGCACGACTACTTTATAAACATTGATTTTGGTTGAAAGATGTATATCCTGCCTTTCCAAAAGACGTTTTGTAAGAATGCCAAAGGCAGACGTTGCTTTTGCTCTGTGTTGAGTTATCTCTGCTCACTTTATTGACTAAAACATTGGCAAGATCGCAGAACCGTCTTACGACGTCTCACGGTTCTTTATCGATGTACTTTTGGTTCAATATAGCCTATTTTGTGGAGGTTGATACAACTTTAGTCTTCTTTATAAACTTATTTTTAAGACCAACGTTGGGGAAGGTCAAATCAAAACGATCAGTTTTGATTTCATCAAGAGTTTCATCAAGAATTTCATCAAGAGTGGGCAATCAGGGCACATTCGTCAGTGTATTAGAGCTCTCTCACAAGAGCTTCCACCACTTTAGTGTATGCTTTTAATCTATGGTTGTGAAAAAGACTTCCATCAGTTCTAAACTGGAAATGCAAACATACATACATACACACATATATGGTCTCGGTACAACAAATTTCGTACAATGCAAAGCAATTGCAGCATTTTAACCAGTCATGTCACAAGTACCAAAAAGTAAACTGTGAGAGCAAAATGAATTGTAAACTAATTAATAAAAATATTGGTCAAAACAGCAAAGAAAACTAGAACGGCACTCGGTAGAGCGCATGCATCCGCAAGGCTGAACAGTTTACATTTTGTATCCCACTGATAGGCCAGATCCGGATCAGACCTGAACCAAAATCTCATCAGCTTGTTCTAGCCAAATAACCAACTCATCCACCAGTTTTGTCAGAACTCATCCACAACTTTTTGAAATATCATGCAATATATCGATTTTGGCCCCCTCTCTCAATGGTGAAGAATCACTTGTGAAAATAAATAAATAAATAAATAAAATCTAGTATCCAGAACCAGATCTTCATCAAAATCGAAGCAATTCTTCCTTGTTACACACCAAACTTGCCCACGAAATTTTGTCCGAATCCGTCCACAATTTTTTGAGATATCCTGCTCACATACAAACAGACAGGAGTGAAAACATAATCCCTGCCCACCTTTGGTGGCGGAGGTAAAAAGTGAAGAATTCCCATATCACGAAGCCCTCATAAAACGAATAATTCCGCTCCATCAAAGCAGCCCGGTGAAAGAAGAACTTCCCGGTGACAAAGCCAGCACAAGATTGTATAATTCATAGCCATTGGGCAATACAACGAAAGGATGGAAAGATTTTACGACATCCAACAACGTTACCAACACAAAGTGATTCCATGCCACTGAAGAATCTCTTTAATCTGAGCAGACAGCCAATAAGCATGGGAGCTTACAATAAAGAGGTCATTTGTAAAATGTAAGGAAAGTTGAAGTAGTACCTGGACAGATAAAAAAAAATAAGAAACTCAGTCACTTGTTCCAAACTTCTAACGTTCAAAATTTGACAGACTAAGTTTATAGCAAAAAGGCACGACCTGGCCTTCAATTTTTGCCGTACTTTCTCCTTAGACCGCGAGCAGGAATTTCTTTTTTGAAACTGTTGTAATATCAATCAGCAGAGTTTGATTCTGCTGGCATTCAATTAAAATCATTGCGTCACAGGAGCGTCGGTATCATTGTAAAACAACAAAATGTCATTGCAGACAACCAAACTGACATTAAATCTGAAAACTATTTGAAGCATCTTGTAAGTACCTTTCCCAGAATATTAAAACCAAGCGAGCAAGCAAGCAATGAAATGTGACAAAACAGGCTTTTGAGCAGCCGAGAGACGAATCGAACGAGCACGATGTCCGTTCAGCATTTTCGAGATGAATAGTGCCAAGAAGGCTCATTTAAGTTTCGGAAATAAAAATATCACCGAAATAGACAAATGTGCCGGTCACCGCATAAACCAAAAATTCCGGTCACGCGCACTTTTAGCCGGCTTTCACCAGGCCCTGAACAAGATCACCACGACGGAAATGCACAACACAAGTATCGTTTACTTGTGCTCTGCAACACTCAATCCATCCTGAGTCATGGTGTGGATTGCACACGATTGAACGAATCATGAAAAGACTAAAAGAGAACAATTGTGGGGGAATAAAAGGAATTAGTAAATCAGAAAAGGGCACCAATAATGTTAACCCCCCTCTGCACTACCCCCAGGCTACAGTTCACTGCTGCAACCTGGGTAAACTCCTTTCACATGTTTATCAAACATAGATTTGTACAATTTACGATATATGGAATGGCTGACAAAAGAAAAGCCGATTGGTGTACAGGGAATGTGAAGGTCGAAGATGCTCGTGAAGTCGAAAGGGTTAAATCACCTCAAATGTCAAGCCACTGGTCATGTGATCTGATAACTTTGCTTGTATCTTGCAGTACGACGATTTTGAGGAATTGGATGATGATGTCGTTGTTGTTTTTTCTAAATCGGCTTACAATTTTAACATCCGACAACCCCTTAAAGAGACGGTGACGTAGAAAAGCAATAAAACAGGATGTTATTGCCTTACCAGTTTATTAGGACCATCCAACTCCATTCAATACAAACATTCGATGAGACATCTTGTCCCCCCCTCTCACTTATTCTGCACATTCCTCACTCCCTCAATCCCAATATTTAACATTCACCCCTTCAGTTTGCTCCCTACCCACTCCTACACTCTTTTTAGATGATGACTATAAGCACAACGACAATCTCATGCTAACAGGGAGAGAGCCGTGAAACTTGCGTTTTTTTCCATTTTTCCCACCATTTATTGGAAAGGTTTGTCTTATACAGGATGATGATGCAGTGGTTCGTCTAGCTGCAGTCAAAGATCAGTTAATGCATGGAATGGTGTGTTCCTACAAAGGTAGTGACAGCAGAAAGAGTAGATTGGTTTAAATTGAAATTAGATAGGGACTGTGACATGTTGGAGGTAGAGAGCTACAAGAATATTGGCAGGACTTCAAGGTAGCTCACTTGCGTGCAGATGGGCCGAATGGCCTCCTCATGCACCAAAGTTCTTTGTACATCCTTGAACTACCAGGCTTTTCGTTGGTTGAATGTCTTAATTATGGAAAATGAATCAACATTATTGTTCCTACAGTGTAATATTTATATCTGGGTCACAGTAAAGTTGCTCAAAACACTTGGAAAGGTAAAAATGACAGTGATAAATCACAAAGCAAGATGATTGCATTAATTTATGCAAATATCAATTTATACAGCTGCTATCTGTGCACACGCGTCAAATGATCGATTTTGACCCTCATGTCTTTCGTCATTCAAGCAGAGATTTGGAGAGGTGAATAATAGCAATCATTAAAATGTTACATTCAAATAGTTATACATAATATAGAGACTGTTTGGTAAAGTAGCTTTTATCCACTCCTGAATCGTGTTGATGTGTATTTCACAATATTTCTTTATTTCTGTCTCTTCATATATTTAATCGTATATCCATACTTATATACATATATACCCGAGCAAAGAACATATATACCCGACCGGGTCCCTCCTCCCACCCCTTCCCCTCCTTCATCGCACCCCACAATTCCTCCCTTCAAACTCCCACCCCATCCCTTCCCCTCCCTCCTCCCACTTCCTCATACCCCACTTCCTTCCCTTTCCTCCTCCCACAAAGCAATGTTTGCAGGGTGTATATTAAAGTGTACATGTACATCATAACTTCTAAAAAATCTCTCGGCAATTTTCCCGGCGGCCTCCCGACTAATTATAATTATAGATAGCAGAGTACCCCCTCTCTGGATGGGTCGAGTTTGTGCATTACTTGCTGAAAAATGTATAGTCTGTGTTTTGTAATACTATGGATGTTTGTGTGGTGTGTCCTTAAAAGGTTTGAAATGGTATAAAGGGTACGTACCAACTGTCGTTAGCGTCAAAGGGGTCAAAAGGTTCATAACTCTCAAGCATGTAAAAAGGGTCTAAAAAGGTCCAAGTGGTCTAAAGCTCCAAATGGTCAAGGGTCCAAGCTGTATAATCTGTCTGAAGGGTGTAAGGGGTCTTAAAGGTCTTTAGGGTCATAAAAAGTCTTAAAAGGTCACAAGGGTCTTTGGAGTTTCTGGGGTCTCAAAAGGCATTCGGGGTCTTTTGGGTCTTCGGGGTATTGGAGGTATTAAAGGATCTTTGAGGTATTTTGCCTTCTCACCTTATACCTCCCGTAACCACGTGACTTCCTCTACCCCTCTTCCTCTTTCTTCTTATAATCCATCATCACTTCTGACATTAAAATCCTTTCCTCTTCTCCAATGGCTTGATTTCCAATCTTCAATTTGGAATCAGACCAGGTCAGTCTACCCTGGATATGCTGCTTCTCTCTCCCAACAATGGATGGAGGTCCTCAATGCCAGACATGAAATCAGAGCCATCTCCCTGGACATATTACATGCTTTCAATACGGTCTGGCACCCTGCCCTGCTCACCAAACTC
>CM068961.1:115859575-115869777 GCA_035128595.1 Eptatretus atami | reverse complement strand
TAGCTACGAATCGCTGGGTACATTGCAATGCTTATAAACTCCCAAAGACGTCAGCGTTCATTGCTTTATTTCATTTCCGCACATGTGATCACCACGAGTATCCCTTAAACTAAGGAGAATTACAAAATTTAAGCTCCAGAAGCGAACTTACAAGGAGTTCCGACTCCTAGAAAAGTATTTATTTATCCAATTCGGACATATTTGACGTTTCAGGCGTCTCCAGGAGTTGGGTGCCAAGGGGGTCGTTTCTTATCAACCGTTTTGTTAGAGTGCTTAAGCCACTTGGCGAGTGCTCTAAAATATTCGCACCGTCACTGAATACTGTATATCGATCGACAGGGGTCACTCGCCTGCATTGGCCACGAGTTGTTCTGTGGTGCAACAGGCAGTGGCTGGATGGCTGAAAATGTGAAATTTTATTTTCCACGACGTTCCCCTTTTTCTACAATTTCCATTATACGACCCGTCACTTCTACATCAATACATAAAGTAGAAAAACAACAACAACAACAACAACAACGTACACATCTCACATCGACCGAGCTGCGCGATGGCAGGCGTTCTCTCGGGTGCCTCGCCTCGTAAAAATGTTGCGCAATTTCTTTTTTTTATTTGTTTAACTTTTTGTGTGATGTGTTTTCATTATCGACCAGTCACTTCAACATTAATACATTAAAAAAAAAAAACCTCCATCGACTTCACGTTCAGAGTTCCTTCATGCTGGTTTGAGCTGTGAAAAGTGTTGGCTGACATTTTGTGAAAAATTGCATTTCATTAAATTTTCTCTTGAATTTCATATTTAAAGAATTATATTTAAAAGGTAAGCCTTTGCGGTTTTCCTTTTTGTGCAATGTGTCCATGCAGAACTTTGTAAGGATCTTGGAACAGACTGTGTTTCTCTGTAAGGCTCACTTAGCTGCACCTGGATGGGTTTGCGGGTTGTGGAGTCGCGGCTGAAACCCTAATCCTCTCCTGGTTCCTCCTGACGACTCCATCTTTGATCTTTACTTCTTTGGGTTTTTTCTTTAGTCTCCCGTTTGATTTGCCCTCACCCAGTGATTTAACAAGCTTAGCGGGAAACGAACACTGATGCATTAATGAAGTTGGGTACACCTGGAACATATGATGTCAAGAATTAATGCTCGGGTAACACTACCTTGGTTCGCCCAGCATGGAGGTATAGACTACAGGTACAGTAGGTTTTAACTTCTAACCATAGCAGCATACGAGTGATCGCGTTTTTCTTTGTCCTCGTGGCTGTTTCTAAAGCAGTTAGTTATCTTTATATGAACCGAGTTTGTTTGAGAATCGTTAGGAGTTTCTCTTTGTGACTTTCAAAGCTGATAACACACGATGTCTGAGCCGTTTGCCGCATTAACATGTTTTCTAAATTTCAGAGCCAATTTTTTTTAAACCCATCACCACAGATGGCAAGTGACCCGGATTTCACGCGTTTGACCCATTTTGTTTGTGAAAACCCGCAGACCCGTTTTAGTATCATCAAAACCCGTATTAGATGGAAAGTTCGATCCATTTTAAAAATGCAATGTTTCGCTTCCGTTCCACTCACAAGGATCGACACAGAGACTGTTAGACCTGGGATGTGTTCAGTTACCAAGTTTCTTATGCGCGTTACCAAGACGCGTCCGGGCGGTGTTTATGTCTGGACAGGAGGTTGTCTCTGGAAGGGAGTTTGTCTCCGGACCGTGTTTATAGTATGACCAGCAGAAAATGGATTTCAGACATTATTTTGTTTCCATATTCACTGTTATTCTATGCAGAATCATTTTTATGAAATGGTATGAATGATAATTAACCCTACACCGCACATCTGCCTTCCCTTCCTCTCACTGCCTTCTGCCTTCCCTTCCTCTCACACTGTCTTACCTTTCCCCCTACCCTTACTCGCTCCCCTCCCTCCTCTTTACTTTCCCCTCCACGTCTTCACTCTCTCCTCCCTCCCCAACCCTTCTCTTCCTCTTCCTCCTTCCGTTTCTCCCTTCCCCCTTTAGTATTATCGTCAGCAAAGCGACGGGTGGTATTTGCTAGTTTTGCAAATAATAATTGCATTTTTTTTGCTGCACCCACGAATCCTGGCTTTTTCATGTTGAACATACGTGTGAATAAACCTCTTACTGTGCCACATGACCTTTCCTCGCCCTTGCTTTTGTTATAAATGAACCCAGCCCATTTCGACTTTTCCTTCATTGGTGCAGCATGATCCGCACATTAGCTTCGCCGGAAAGTTTTACCCCAATAATCTATTTTATTAGCTCGTGCATACTTGGCAGCTCCGCTCGGCTGCACCTGATACGGTAAGTTTCACACAAGTACGCACCGAGGGCACGTGACCTGCCTTGGCACGGCCGTCCACACGTAAGGTATCACGCGAGTCGCAAGGTGGTGTAACCCTCCAGGATTAGCCGTATCAACAGGCGTTCGTGGTTGCCCAGCAATCCAATGGTACACAGAGTTATCTGTGCCTGGCGGCCTCAGGACCGGTTGTTCGGGAGGAACCCAAGTGCTTCCCCTTGTGGCGAGCCACGAACCCCGGGTCCGCGACAATATACTCCATGATGCAGTGTCCCTTACTGGCACTTGCACCAAAAGGAAGTGAATAAGGTAAAAGAGAAAAAAAAAATTAATGTGATAAATAAATCACAATCAATGTGAGAATGATAATTTTATAGTCCCAATCAGTTCATTTACCAGATTTCAAAGACCTTTCATCAAAATAAATATCAGCAGCACTAAAAGCAGAAAAACAAAACTCCCCTACCCAATGGGATTTGGATTGGTGAGGACAAGGCCTATACAAAAAGACACACACACACACACACACACACACACACACACACACACACACACACACACACACACACACACACACACACACACACTCCAGAGTAACTGGGTGGCCAATCTGTAAAACTCCATCCGGTACCAGGTAAGTCCTCATGTTATGGAGAATAGACATGTGCGGAGTAGAAAAAGAAAATGCACCAGGCTTACAGGTGCAGAACAATGCTGACCACCACCGATTAATAAGTCCAGCAAAACAACAAATAATCTGTGAGAACAACCGTGAAAATGGCTGCTCTCGGTCAAGCATCATGAATGCAAGGAACGTCAAAGGAAACGTGAATGTAAAAGAAAATAAAATTAAAAAGGGCGAAAAAAAATTCAATGCAATCAATGAAAGCAAAAAGATCAGGATATCCACTCATCGGAGGAATGCTGGCATGTCCGATTCAATTGGGACGATTGCAAATTTATCCATGGTCATTTGAAGAAGTGCACAAAAGAGATCTGTCATCGGAACCATCATCAAATCATTGAATGCATGCGTATTGAAAGGAAAGGGAAAAGTTTAGACAGGAGGGGTGGAGATTATTGTCTTAGTTATACTTTCATTTTACACATAAAACAGGATCGAAGATTCCTGCTTTTATCCGAGTCATCTTGAGCTAGCAGGAAGTCGAATGAGCAGGAAGTCACTTAATACATTTGAAATTAAATTGAGAGCTCTCAACTTGACAAATTATAATCTCACAACATACTAGAACGGCACTTGGGAGAGCACGTACCTCTGCCAGGCTGAACAATTTATGTTTTGTATCCCACCGATTATGCTGGATTTGCATCTGGAACTTCACCAAAAATTGAATCAATTCGTCCTTGTCACACACCCGTGTCCAGCGAGTTTCGTCAGAATCCATCCACAACTTTGAGATATCGTGCTGTATGTTGTTTTTTGGCCTTATCTCTCAATGGTGAAGAATCACTTACAAAAAATTCCAGTATCCAGATTCAGATCTTCACCAAAATATAGACATATAGACTCTAAACATCTAAAATCTAGACTTCACCAGACAAACAGATAGTGAACACATAACCTCCATCCACCTTCGGTTGCAGAGGTAACAAACAAACAAACAAACAACGTTTTCCTGTCATGATCAAAGTTGCACAATAAGGTGGAATGACTGTAAATGTATGTTGGGAACAAATGTCGGTTATAAACCACATTCCAAGTTGGAGAGTTTGTAAGAATGCATTACATGCCTCAAAGTGAAAATTGTAAAATCTACGGCGGTCGATAAGATGATCACATGGACTGACAATATGAGAATCAAGAAGTGATTAATGATGATAATAATATGAGCAAAGAAAGTGATCAGCAAAATAAAATCAACGAAGGAATATTACAAGGATTAATAGTTATTTATAACCAGAGAGTTGGTGTCAAAGCCACCCAATGCTCGCCTGTTTATACATTTATCGTTTTTAAAAGAATAGTCTAATAATATTTTTTATAAAGCATTGCAGTTAAGTCTGATCCAAATAATTTTAAAGCAATATATGTATTTGTATATTGTAATCAGTACAAAATAGTGTGGTAGATAAAAACATTAGAAAGGAAAAAACTTGCACCAAAAACTTTAACATTTTCACGCTCACGCTCACGCCGGGGGTATCGCTATAGCTCTCTGTTCTTCGAACAGGTGAGCTAAAGATCGAAGAATGCTTGGAGAGAGAGAGAAAAAATATATATATATACATACATACATATATAATGCAGCCATTTCAAAATCGAGAGAGGGTAAGAGCCGTTCAGATACATCCTTCACAAGCATGAAGCAGGATGCAAAGAGTGTAAGTGGTTGCAACTGTTGATGATTGGTCAGTTTTAACAACAGATGTAAAATTATCCCATATTAGTTGAAGTTAATGACTTTGCATACATGTTCGGAAAGGGTAGTTCAAGGTTCAGTGCTCTTACAGATGGTTTACGTCACGACGAAGAATCGTAGAAAAGCTTCCACCGCAAGTGTAATACAACAGATGCAAACCGGAGGACAAAACACACACGGGTTCCTGTTCTAACTGTAGTGTCGACAATATGCAGGAAGAGGCACCAAACTCGGAGCAGGCCACAGAAAGCCCAAGGGGGAGGATAGCAGTGCACTTGTGGCCAGCGTCCTCCTTTAATCTCCCAATCTAAGCCTCGGGCGGGGCTTACTCCTGCCACTAAGCAGAGCAGATGGCTTCCTTATGGAAGATTAATTGCTCGACCCTCGAGTCTTTTCCCCTTGTATAGTGGGCACTGTCGGCAGAGCCATCTCGGGACCGCCGCTGCTCCGCAAGTGAGGGTTATCAGGGCATTAGAGTTAGTCCTGCAACAAGCGTGTGCGCATGGATATATAACCCGTCTACCTGGACAAATGCAGGTGCAGCCAATCGCTACACAATGGCAAGTAAATGCCATTTGAATGGTGAAGATCATTGGTTCCTTTTGCTCTGTGGTTGGAGGTACACCAAAATAAATGGCATCCTGTGTATCCACTCTTTAACTATTCCAATGGCAAAGGTGGAAAAAAAATATCACTAAATTCCTCAACTAGAGAGTTCATAGAACACCGCACCCCATATAATCTTGAGAAAGGACTTGGGCAGGGTCTGCGAGCGGCAAATTTGATTGGTCGTGATGACGCAAAATGCCGTAATATTTTGTCAAAGTACCACGAAACAGAAAGGTTTTTGAAAGTGCCAAAAAGCCGATTTGTGTTCTACAGTGTTCGAGTATATAATTCATTTGAAATTAAAGATTTTAAAGGTCGGAGAACAAAAACAAAATTCGGAAGATTACCGCCATTGATGCAGCATCTTTTACACCACCATATTTAACATGTTATATTAGTTCTTCGTACCTGTTGTTTGTGTCCCTTATGACATCCTCAAAACCAGTAAGTTTCCTGCTTGGAATGATTTGCAATTTTTGGTTGAGTGCTAACAAAAAAAAAATTTCACTCCCCTCTGCGCATGCACAATCGGGACAGATCAGAGCCAAAATACGGTGAAACTACAGGTTTGTTTTCTGACCCATGTTCCAATTAGTGTTCAAAATATAACATTGAATTGAAAACAAGTTGTTCCTCGATCATAAACTGACAACAAATGTAGACAGAGAGACAGACAAAGTGAATCAATTGCTGAAGCACTCATTTTGTTTCGCACGTGTGGGGTAAGGCAAAATATATGAAACTAGCTTGTATTGTTTAGAAGTGCAAGCATTGTGTTTTTGAAAAGTCCCTCATTATAATGCATGCAGATGACTAGAACGGAACTTGGTAGAGCACATACATAGCTCCGCCAGGCTGAACAGTTAACAGTTTACGTATTGTATCCCACTGATAGGCCGGATCTGGATCCGGACCTGAACCAAAATCTAAAATCAAAATCCGGACCTGAACCAAAAATCAGGTCGTTCTAGTCACCTTACCAACTCATGGACCAAGTTTCTTCTATAACTTTTTGAAACATCGTGCTATAGATCGTTTTTGGCCCAATCTCTCAAGGGTGAAAAATCACTTAAAATTCAAGTATCCGGATTCAGTTCTTCACCAAAATAAAATAAATTCTTCCTCGTCACAAACCAAACCTGTCCACGAAGTTTAGTCTGAATCCATCTATAACATTTTGAGATATCCTGCTCACAGACAGACAGACAGACAGACAAACAGGCAAGGGTGAAAACACAACATCCGTCCACCTTCGGTGGCAGAGGTAATGAGTGCCAAATTGGTCAATGAAGCCAAATGGCAGTCAATGCAAAGGTGAGGGGAGGAGCTCCTCTCAGTGGTGTTAGGATTGGGGCAGATGCCTGCACTAAGCTGCTCAATGGTCTCGCCCATGTCGACCTCATGTTCTGACTCACACGGCACCTCTTCTGCCATCTTGAGCATGCATTAATTTTTTTCAGAAAAAAATTCTCCATATTTTAAATGGAACTTGAATAAATTTTGAACTGAAACATGTTGTCACTCAAAACATTTGAATTTTTCTCTGGAGGGTTGAAGTCCAAATCATGCTTCAGACAACAAATGTCAGAGTGAGATTCAATCCCGGATCCAAATTCCAACTCCTGATGACCAAATGTCGTATTTAGTCCCCTCACCACAAACGCAAATTATACAACGGACCGTGAGGTCGCAAACGCCGGAGATCTACTCCACGGATGGCTGTGTTACGGGCTCAATCAAATATGGAGCACCAGGAATGGTGTTGGATGCTTCATGTGATAACAAGCATGTCTAAACATGTTCATTATCAGGATTATGATTAACTTGATTGAATCCCCAGAGAAAGGCCATTTGTGCCAAAACGGTCGGCCCGAGTCAGCCGTCTGCCAGCTTGCTGGGGTCTATATTCACCATTTTGTTCAGCCTGCTCAACAATGCCTCGACTTGGAACAGGCCGCAACGGTTTCTTAATGATAAAGTGCTCAAAATTATTTTTCACTTTCCTCACTCATATCATCGAATGTCTTATCATCATACCTATGAATCACTGGATATATTGCAATGCTTATAAACGCATGGAGATGCCAGTGTTCATGGCTTTACTTCATTTCCGCAAATGCGATAACCTCGAAAATCTCTTAAACTGATTCGAATTTCAAAATTTAAAAACTTCGTAATTGACATCGGGAGCAGTACTAACTGCTAAAAAAAAGAAAAAAAAAGTTTCGTTTATCCATTTCGGACATTTTTTGACATTCTGGGCGTCTCCAAGGCTGTACTTAGTTTCCACACATGCGATAACCTCTAGAATCGCCTCACGTGAGTCAAATTTCATAATTTTAACAACTTCATGGACCTCAGCAGCAGTTCCCATTTGATTGGCCAGGCGGTGTGTCTGTCCCCCGACGTGGCCGGGCAGTGTGTCCGTCCCCTGGATGTGGCCGGGCAGTGTTCGTCTCCGACGGTGTTTGTCTCCGCGTGGGGTTTGGCACCGGCCGGGGTTTGGCTACAGAGTCCAGGCAGCATTTGTCTCTGGACATGTCCGGGCAGTATGTATTGTATATAACCAGTAGAAAATTTATTTCACACATTATTTTGTTTCCATCTTCACTATGCACAATCATTTTGATGAGATAGTATGAATCGTAATTAACGCTTCACCGCACGTCTGCCTTTCCCTCACCTCACATCACGCTGCCTTCTTTGCCACTCACATCACGCTGCCTTCCCTTCCACTCCCCTTACACTTCCTTCTCCTCCCATCACACTTCTTTCCCATCACGCTGCCTTCTGCTCCTCCACCCCTCCTCGCTTCCCCTCCACCTCCTCCACCTCCCTCTCCCTCCCCACTCTTTTTATCCCCCACCCCCCTCTCCTGTCAGCAAAGCGACGGGTGGTACTTGCGAGCAATAAATAAACAGAACGATACACAACAAAAACAAGTCTAAATGGCCCACAGTCACTCACGCTTACACATAAAAGTGAATTCGTTTGGGGGTAAAACCCACATGACAGCAAAGCAACAGAGCTGCTAACAAAGCGATCCTGTACCATGAGATGCTGAGGAGGTGATCTGTCAGGGAGCAAATACCACAAGAGGTCTCCAGAGATCTGAAATGATGACTGACAACTCTTTAGAACAAAGCAAGTCTCTGGTGACCCCTGCCCTCCCTTTGGGAGTTTTGCCTGGCACACCCCAGAGTGCTGTTATATTCCAGCGGAGTGGTGGGGTGGGGGGCAATGACACCTCTGGGAATGTCTGCCACGGGGTTGTGGGCCACCGCGCATGCGTCCTCAGGGCCATTTGGGGCTCGGCATACAGGCGCGATCACTGCACCAATCACATTGGGCAAACAAGGGGAAACACCAGACAAGACGTCATGAGCCTCTATAACTATTTATTTTGGAACATTTAATCTATTTCTGTGGAAGATTAACTTTCCCGATGGTTCCATCTTTACCTATCCAGGTTCCTCCTGATGGTTCATCATTTACCTATCAGTCTCCTTGATTTCCATCTTACCTATCCAGTTCCTCTGATGTTCCATCTTTACCTATCCAGGTTCCTCCTGATGGTCCATCTTCCTATCCAGGTTCCACCTGATGGTTCTATTTTCCCTATCTAGTCCTCCTGATGGTCATCTTATCAGGTTCCTCTATGTTTTCCCTATCGTTCCTTGATGGTTCCATCTTTCTATCCAGTTCTTTTCTGTCTCATCTTACCTATAGGTTCCTCCTGATGGTTCATCTTTACCTATCCAGTCCTCTGATTGTTCCATTTTTACCTATCCAGTTCCTCCTGATGGCCATCTTTACCTATCAGGTTCCTCCTGATGGTTCCATCTTACCTATCCAGGTCTACTGATGTCCATATTCATCTATCCAGTTCCTCCTGATTTCATCTTTACCTATCAGGTTCCTCATGATGTTCCATCTCTACCTACCGGGTCTCCTGATGGTTTCATCTTACCTACCAGGTTCCTCCTGTTTCCATCTTTCCTATCCAGTTCCTGATGGTTCCATCTTTTCCTTTAGTTCTCTGATGTTCCTTTATCCAGGTTCCTCCTGATGTTCACTTCTACTATCCAGTTCCTCCTGATGGTTTCATCTTTATCTCCTAGTTCCTCCTGATGTTTCCATATTACCTCTCCAGTTCCTCCTCATGGCTATAATTTCTATCCAGGCTCCTGATGGTTCCATTTCTATCTCAGTTCTTCCTGATGGTTCTATTTTACCTATCCAGTTCCTCCTGATGGTTCATCTTTCTATCCAGGTCCTTCTGATGGTTCCATTTTTACCTATCCAGGTTTCCTGATGGTTCCATCTTACCTATCTAGGTTCTCCTGATGGTTCCATCTTTACCTAAAGGTTCTCCTGATGGTTCCATCTTTAATCTCCAGGTTCCTCCTGATGGTCCATCTTTACCTCTCAGTTCCTCCTGATGTTCCATCTTACCTCCGTTCCTCCAATGGTTCCATCTTACCTACCATTCCTCCGATGGTTCCATCTTTACCTATCCAGGTTCCTCCAATGTTCCATCTTTACCTATCCAGGTCTCTATGGTTCCTCTACCTCTCCAGGTTCACCTGGTTCCATCTTTACTCTCCAGGTTCCTCCTGATGTTCCATATTTCCATCCAGGTTCCTCTGATGTTTCATTCTTACTCCGAGGTTCCTCTGATGCCATAATTACCCTCCAGTCCTCTCTGGCTATACATTTCTCTATCCAGGTTCCTCCTGATGGTTCCATCTTTTCCTATCTCGGTTCCTTCTGATGGTTCCATTTTTACCTATCCAAGTTCCTCCTGATGGTTCCATCTTTACCTATCCAGGTTCCTCCTCATGGTTCCATCTTTACCTATCGAGGTTCTTCCTGATGGTTCCATCTTTACCTCTCCAG
>CM068961.1:115851421-115853922 GCA_035128595.1 Eptatretus atami | reverse complement strand
CTTTTTCCACTTGAACAAAAAAAAAAATGTCACTTTTCTGCAGGGAAATCATTTGTGGGATTCATTGCCGTATGCCATTCCCTTGCCGAGTCCTTAAGGAATGCATCTGCACCTTTGTGGAAGCTCAAAAGCTGGACAGCGGATCTGCTCAGGTTCAGTTTGAGGAACCATCCAGATTTCTGCATTGCACCGATTAGATGTCCAAATGGAAATCTTGAACAACACCACCACCAACAGCAACAACACAAAAAGAAGTTGAAAAGGGTTTAAAAAGCAGACAATGAAGACGTTATCTTTCTGATTTGCAGCGGAGAAAACCATGACCTCACTGAATGAACGGAACAATAAAAGTCGGTGAGGAAAAGGTTTGCTTTTGTGGAAGATTAAGAGTAATTAGCGATGTCAAAGGCAGAACTGCTCTTAATTAGTTGAGTACACGATTCCAAAAGAGTAAGTAAGCACATGTCGGGTGAGCCATTTAACCCATACGGTGAGTTAAGGGTGAATTCTGTGGTGCCTTCGCTGAGAAGATCAGTGGGATCATTAAACCAATACTTGCCTGCTTGGATAAGGCTCTGAGACTGGATATTAGGATGCAGTAAACTGTTTTCTTTTTAGCCACGTAGGCCGAAAAATATGTACACATAAACACTCAAAAGCGGTCTCGGTGTGTTTGACAATTGCAACCTGCCTGCAGGTGAAAAAGGCAGCCACTGTGGACATAAAGGATGAGAATGACATCACAGAAGTGCAATGTAAGACAACGTCCGAAAGCATTCATTTCAATCGAAAACCTGGAAAATCTATGATGAGTTTTGGTGATGTTGAGTGTTAGGGAGGGACAATGTAAGACTAAAATCAAAACTCAGGTCATGGATGCAACAGAATCTGCAATTGCTTGATCACCTGTTTGAAAAGATTGTCCATTAAAAACAAACAAACATTTATCGCATCGGCGGGGTTAACCCGAGAGAAATGGAGACAAAAACTCACTTGACTGGGATCTTCCCACTCGATGTTGTTCCAACCACAGTCCCAAACGTCTGCAGGAGTTGTCCCAAAGCCGCAAGCCCACCACTCAGCCGGAATGTAAGTTGGTCAGCATGGACCTGGTGAGAATCGTATGCAATCAGAGCCTGCAGTGAGCCTCACTCATCATCGTGTCTTCGTGCATGTAATAATAATGATACTTTCTGCAAACATTCATTCAACTTATTGTGGGAACACAAAAGAAAAGAAAAATTTTCAAAAGAAAAACCTCAAGTCGAATATATCCGATTGTACCAAACTCCACTTATGGGCCACAACTATCCCGAATGATGATTATGCAGATGCAACACCTACAAGTTCTTAGAACAGCTTGACCCCATGCTGGCTGACAGTGACATGAATGCAGGGATTGCCAATGCACCAATCATCCTCATTTGTACAGTGTCAATTTACTTGTGCATTTAACGTCCATCAGTGTTCAGTCACCATAGGCAGTCTACAGCACGCAGTCAAGAGAGACAGAGACAGAGACAGAGACAGAGACAGAGAGAGAGGAGGAGAGAGAGAAGAGAGAGAGAGAGAGAGAGGAGAGAGAGACGAGAGAGAGAGAGAGAGAGAGAGAGAGACAAACAAAGCAATATATTTGTCAAAACCTTTCCACTTTGGGCTTAGAAGCAAACCACTTTACTTTTTCAAACTCTCAGAAACAATTTGAACTAAACTGAGCCTCCAGGGTAAAATCACAAGTGGCGTGTCTGAAAATGCAGTGCTGCACCCATAGCACACCATCATGCAAAATTTGCCCTTCAAACTCTTTTAGAGATTTGTAAGAAAAATACCTTTAAAGCACCGGTCATGTTGAGAGCGAGGGGAAAGAAGAAAGGACATGGAAAAGGGAGGGGGCAGAAGAGACGGAATAAATGAAATAAATAACTACTCCATCCCTGCAGGACAGTAAAAGCTGAAGGTGTGTGCACAAGTGTGGTACGTTACTGAGATGACTCCCCAAATGTAAGGTGTGAGTAATAACAGTGCTCTTAAAAGGCATACTAGTGGGGATGGGGAAGGGGGGAGGAAAAGAAAAAAGCCTCCCCTCTCAACCCTGCAATAAATGATCCCACCAGCAATGGGCTATTTTATCAAGTCTTCTCGTCACTACAGCGTGCACCCATTTAGCTCTGGTGGTGGGTGAAAATTGGTGGCAATGGTGGGCTTGCCGAGACACCGAGGTGGGGGGCCATCAGGGCTGTCCCATCGCCTGCTGTGCGCATTCCTGTCATTGCTTTTCATCACTGAGACAGAGATGCGACCGAGTGTGACCATTGTGGGTGTGTGGCATTGTCTGTAGACGATGTGGTTTCACACTTGAGGTCGGGATAGAATGAAGACTTGGAAAAAAGGTGGAAATTTTAAACCTCGCTTAAGGTCGAAGCACATCCTGAATAAACAGGTGATTAAATCTACCTTGCTTCAATAATTAATTCCTTCAAGATGGCAATTCCCTTTCTGAA
>CM068961.1:115821421-115846421 GCA_035128595.1 Eptatretus atami | reverse complement strand
TCATAGAGGAAGGTTGCCAAGTTATATACAACATGGCATACTTCTGAGAAAAATGCTACAAACAAAACTCTGACACAATCACCCATTTTGGATTTCACAAAGAAAAGTGCAAAACAGTTTAAAAAAAGACAGATTGTCATAACGAATTCTTCTTTTCTTCTTCTGCTTTAATGGCCAAAATTATTCCCATGTTCTTATGGAGATGGCGGGGGGGGGGGGGGGGGGGGGGAGGGGAGTTTTTGGGAAAATCTTTCATGAACCGGCTGGTCAGGCCTGACGCTCGACTACGTAGTCAGGGGAGGAATTTGTACTTTGTTCATGGTGCCAGAGGTAGCTCGCATACTCTTCACGAACGATACCATGAGATCTTTAACGTCCACCGACTAATGCCAGCAGACGAGACGCCCGTTTAACGTTAATCCCAGAGACGGCACACACAGATGAATCACCCTGCCTGAGAAACAATGTTATGACAGTTTATAGCTGGGTCGGGATTCAAACCCAGGCTAGACAACTTCTAGGCCAGTGTGTGTACCTCTAGGTCATCCTACCACCTCACCTTTTGCAAAGAACTACTGTCCTGAATACGATGTGCGGATTGCAAAAGTGCATTTTCCTAACATTCCATTTGGACCTGTGAAGATGGGAGCTGCTCTCACACAGAAACATTGTCAGGATGTGCATTGGGAAAGCATTCCACACCACCACCACCACCACCACCATCAAATCCAAGTGTAGTTTGTAAGCTCTGCATCGCTTCACAACGTCACATCTTTTGAAATCGAAGTAGTCTTTACACTCTTATTTAAAAACGAGGCCTTGACCACAAATTGCCACATAGCTTCACTCACATCGATCCATCAAACACCTCCATTTTGCTGATTGATCAAACCGAATTTTTTTGTCCACAAATCGTTGGCATATCCTCTCCACAATGGCTGCGTGATAACAGCAATAAGGTCTTGGGTTCCTCAAGGGATGCAGCTGTTCAAAATACAGACCTGGACAACCCGTGTCTTTTCATTTCATGACACTCTCTCTTGCGTCATTCATTATCCTGCTTGTATCAAACGTCATTTCTGGATTTCTGACTTCCTCTACACTCGTGCAGTGAAGGTGTTGCCATCAACGAAGCCCTCTCATCCCCTCTCCCACTGTTGTTGGTGTTCTCCAAGGAAGCATATTGGGCCCAGTCTTGTTCCTCATCGATATAAATGGCCTCCATGCTGCTTTGGAAAAAAACCCTCCCTTTTTGCAGATTACTCTACATTGTATGTAAGGTACCCCCAACCCATGGCTCGGCAGACAGGAGCTGCATCACTCTCTGTTGATGTGAAAATTATGAGATTGGTCTGATAAATATCTTTCAATCCTGGAAAATCCCAAAGTCTCACCCTATCGCTCTGGAATGATTGTCAAACGAACCCACCTTTACATTCCCTTGGCCAACCACTGGAGGAGGTTCAGTCTCATGAACTTCTCGGTCTCACCATCAGCCATGACCTTTCCTAGGCCAACCACAGAAAAACTGTCTCCAAAGCCAGCTGCAGACTTGGCATCCTCTGTTGATCCAAGTCTTTCCTTCGAAAATCAGAGCTACTCAGTCTACAAGACCTTTGTCGGTAGCTCAATGGAGTACAGCTCTCTGCTATGGGCTGGCACCCCAGCATTACACCCACCTCTCCTGGATTATGTGGAATGTAAAGCTCTAAAAATTATTGCAATCTCCCACGATGAGTCCGAAGCACAAGCTCGGTTGATTTTACATCATACGCAGGTCGATGATCTCCGTTTTCTCACGTCTATTCTGCAACGTTGCTCCCTCCACTGTCGCAGTTCTCTGACCCTCCCCCAGCAACAACAGGATACACGTGCTCCTTCCAGAGGTTGTTCCGACTCACTTCCCACCAGGACTTCAAGCAAGCACTGTACCGTCATTTGTTGTTATCCTCAATTCTGACCCATCATATTTATCACCCCCATTAACCTTTCCTAACCCAACCATCTTACTTGCTAGTTTCAACGATTCCTCCCATCATCCCTTTCCTCTTTTCCCATTTGTTCATTCCTTTGACATTTGTCCCAGAGTCAGTTATACCTCGCTCTTCCACAACCTCTGCTCCTGCAAAGAAAAAAAGAAAGAAAGAAAAAAAAAACTGCGGCCCCAGTGGCCCACTGTCAGCTCATCTTTCCACGAGCCTCGATCTCATATTGAAAAATTAATCCATCACAAATAGTGTCGATTATATTCGAAGCCAAAGGTACCGGCCCGTTTTACCGATCGACATTAGTCCTCATTTAGGATCGTTACAGGGTGTCGTGCTCAGTTAATAAAAGTCCGTTGCTAGTTAAAAGTCAGGCTCGTTTCACCACCATCAGCTCGAATGTCCAAACTCTCTGATTTGCCCGTTTTGAAACACTTTGAGCTGCTGCACGGTTTCATCTCAGCTTAACCTGCTCAGTGATTTCTCAATGTCAAATCAAGACTATTTCCTAAACTCTGGGATCGCAGTTTCGTGATTAGGCAAGGAATCATTGACCGTTGAGATAGCTTTATAAAGTGAGCTCAGGCATATTTGCGTTCACAAACGATGAATGAAAAATGCTATCTTGAACTATTTCAGTGACAAATATTTCGAGTACACTTTGGCAGAACCGATTTGCAAAGGAATTGCAATTAAAGAGTGCAAGAGCCCTTTAAGATTCCCAATAATTCAAATTCATGGCAAAGCTTCCTTCCTGAGAGTTTGCTTCTGTATCCATCTTGTCCACCCCATATGTGTACTCATTCCTTCCCGACACCTCATTCCTTATTCAAAGGTTTTTACAGTGGCTGAGAAAAGTGTAGCGACACGGAAAAGAAAAAAAAGCAGAAAAATTCCCTATCCCTCCAAGTCTCCCTGAATTTTGTCCCTCAACTCTGCTGTCGGTGCGTTTCCATCCTCACTTTTTGTTGTTCCTCTTGTTCTGTTACGTCCTGATCCATCGAATATTCCAGCGCCTCAACGAGCCTCGGCTTTGTATGTTGAAAAAAAGAAAAAAAGAAAAAAAGAAAAGCTTGGACAGCTTTTTCAGTCAGCTGAAAGTCTTTAACCCAACACGATTGATAATGCAGTAATCAAGGCCCGGGTTATACCAGGACATTGCTGTGTATGCAGTTAAACTTTTCCATGTATCTGTTAAATAAAGCGTGTGTCATACACAAGGTGGCTTTCAGGTCATACAAATAGCCCAACACTGGATCACTGCCGCCACTGCAAGAAAAATAAACCAAAATCATAATCGAGTACCCAAATTCCCAACTGACACGACCAACATACAAGAGCTTACAAATCCTGAATCTTTGGCATATTCCGAACTGGTATATTCACTATTTTACTCATTAGAACCTTTGGTGATGGCTCAGCGCCCCCTCCCCACCACTGTGTTTGTCTGAAGGCCTTTAGTATGTTAAACCGTGTCGGATGTCATGCGCGTTTATAGAGTGCGAAGTACAGTTTATCAGCATCTCAATGGCACAAATGTTCTTCAGCTTCCCTCATCACCTCTTGCTCACCTTGGGCAAACATTTACCTTTTCAACATGGTCAGTGTGTCACACCCATCACAAACGGTGTGCCCAGCTTGCTTTTGCCAAGCTCGGCTCTTATCTGTCGTCCAGCACTGATTAACCCCTCTGGTGATTGCAAGCTGTGTATTTTCCGCGCTGCCTGAAAGAGAGGAATCTTCCTCTCATAGGTTTTAGCTCGTAGCTCTATAATGGAACTTTAGTCACAGCAGAGGCGGTGGTTGGCAGGTCGGCCTTTAAGTAAGAACACTCGCCTCTAAGCTGTGTAGCACGGCTTCAAATCCCGGCCCAGCTATAAACTGTCATCCCGGTGTTTCACAGTCAGAGTGATTCATGAATGTGTGCTGTCCATCGGATGGACGTTAAACTGAGTGTCCCGTCTGCTGACATTAGTTGGTGGACGCTAAAGATCCCACGGTGCCCTATCGCCACACCCGGAACAAATTACAAATTCCTGCCCAAACATTAGTCGAACATCAGGCCTGCCCAGCCGGTTTGTGAAAGACTTGGGCTAAGCTTTCCACAGCCAACCCCAGAAGAACGTCTGTGAGCTCACGTCGAACCACAGCACAGCATTAAACACACAAGAAATGTATTTCGTCTTTTCCAGTCTGAATCAAAAGAAACACTCCACCTGGATAACCCCTATGGGAAAGTGAGAGTCACAAAACCAACAGAAAAATAAAACAATCAGCGGACTATCAGTACAGTCGACATTATTCTTTGCTGAGAACAGAAACAAAATGTCTGCTCCCGACGACTGCAAATTGCAAGTTGCGTGCACATCACCGCTTACCACCGAGCGACGTTCTTTCATTCCTTGCAATGGTGAGCGCTGGGTGGTTGTGATGTGTTGATTTAGCATCAATTGCCAATATTATTTTGACTGTGTCGATACAAGACTCGCAAATGATGAAGATTGTTGGCTTATTATTTCTAGAAATGGTCATCGTACTGCCGACGAGACAAAAACATGGTTCAAAAGTTATACGATCAAGGTAAATGCTCTCATTAATACAACTACCCTCGGTATGCACTCCAAACTTCCCCCTGCTTGACAAACCTCAATAAACACCAAGATCGATTGATATGATTACCATTATGATTGGCATCAAACTAATACAGAGAAAGAACTACAACTACACTCGGTAGAGCGCATCCTTCCGCCAGGTTGAACAGTTTATGTTTTGTATCCCAATGATAGGCTGGATCCCAATCCGGACCTGAAAAAAAATATAAAAAATCTAATAACTTCGTCCTTGTCATACAATCAAACCCATCCACCAAGTTTCGTTCAAAACTCGATGAGATATCCTGCTCAGAGACAGACAGACAGACAGACAGACAAATAAGGGTAAAAACATAATCTCTGTCCACCTTCGGTCTCAGAGGTAAAAACAAAGCAATCTATTTGATTCATGCATCAGATGTTCATTTTGGGTCAAAAAAATAAAATAATAATAAAAAATAATAATAATAATAATCATTCTTGCCACACATATACTATATACATACATACATACATACATATATACATACAGCATTTGCCCTCTACATTTTAATCAACAAGGTCTGATTCAAAAGCAGCAAATGCATCCTTAAGCAGATTGCGTGAGACAGACCAGGCCCAATTAAGTGGCGGGCACAAAAACTGCAACCCAGCAATAAAAATAAATGAAATGAAAAGAGAACGATCAAGAAAGAAAGCGCAGAGTTTGGTTTGAGAGGCCCCGAGAGCAAGAAGCGAGCTAACGTACTTATCGGGCAGTAAACAATCTCGGCGCCTATTGCTTTGCATAAGTCACAATGACAAGAAAAGTGGATACTGGAGTGGTGGTGCGTTGCTGCAAGGGAATTAAGAGGTGTGTTGTTTGGGAGGGGGGGTGTGGTGGTTGGGAGGAAGGTGGATTTGCTGGACGCGTGCGGCCTGCCCCAGCAGATGGAAGCTAACAAGATTACAAATCCGCGGTCATTGTGAGGGCTACAGCAAAGCCGTGGGGGGCCTAAAATCAATTTGTTACGCTTGCCAGAGAAGGGTAGCTCGGGAAGCAGGTTTGTGGTACAGTGAAGGCTCTGCTAGGCCCATTAGTGTTGCTCATGGCATGGTGAGATCGGCGAGATGCTTCACCAATATTAGACAATTCTCCTGCTACTGTGACAATATGCTCTAATGTAGCATGTAATGCCTGTGGCAGAGGTGTGAGTCATGAGATATTTTATGATCGGGCACGATCAAGGCAATTGGGCCGGCAGGATTGCTCAGCTGATAGTGCGCCCATCCATGATGCATCTTGCCTGTGTTTGATCCTCAGTGGAGTCGGACTAAACTACGAGCTTCCGTTTTAATGCAGTTCCAGGTATATATTATCATCACATCCTTTGGATGTTGATGCAAAGCTAACTGATACTGTATATTTAGTTGGATGTTAAATATCAAATGCTGCCAGAAGCGAAAACATTTCCCCTTGGACATATATATTATGTATAATGAGTACTATCTACAGCAATACAAATCATGTGTGGATATGGCAATGGCATGATGGGTGAAATGGTCTCCTCCTGTGTCTCGGTTTCCTTGTATTTAAACCTCCTCGAAGCATCCACCCGAATAACACCAAAAATATTACGCGAGTCACCCGGTGCAGGGGGGGGGGGTGGTAAGCGATCATTCATGTTATTATCTTAATGATTAGTAATACCACAGCAGAGTACCACTATGGTGTACCACTTTTGAAAAAGTGTTGCTGGAATGAAGCACTATGCCTATCGATTCCACTAGTGAAGTTAGGTGATCGACCAAGTTTGAAATTTTCCCACCTTTTTTGACCGGGCCGCCATTTTGAAATTTCAGGAAAAATCCATATTTTTGGAAATATTGATTTTTGAATATTTTAAAATATATTTCTCTGTGTTTAGATGGCCGAATGCACTTCAGTAAGCACCAGTATGATAGTAAGTACCCGTAAATATTATTCACAAACTTGTCCCGACATTTTGAGAAGGGGTTGCCATTTTGGAAATTCAGTGAAAATCGTATATTTTGTGTATATCTAATGAAATATATATATATATTTTTATTCTTTGTGTACTTGCAGATAAACCTTGACTGACCAATGGTCAGGGCTCCTGTGGCTATGTGGGACAAGTTCGCTAGTTACAGGAAATTTTGCGAAAGTGCTAATTCTTTGCGTGTCGTAAATGATCTAGCGAAAGAGGAATTAAGCTAGTGTCTGACTTTATTCATATGTGCAATGATGAGAAACAACGTCAAGCATTGCTACAGTGCGTGGAAGAGCACAGGAAGCTTTACCCAGACTATACAAAACAAATGCTATGTTCTCTATAAGATATCTGTGTGGTTGCTTGTTTGCTGATTGTTATGTTTGTCATATATGAAAACCATGTCGCTTAAAACATATTTGGTTGTTCTCATAATTAAATGATCATGCTCTCATTTGTCATTGTAAGGTCTTTATGAAAACGCTACTACTGATATTCTGTAAATGCCTAACAATGTGCCTGCAATAATTGTCAAAATATGGGATTTTCAGTGAAATTCCAAAATGGCAACCCTTCTCAAATGTTGGACAAGTTGTGAATATATTACGGTATTACTATCATACTGGTGCCTACTGTGAATATTTACGTACTACTATCATACTGGTGCCTACTGTTTGAATAATATACGGTACTTACTATCATACTGGTGCCTACTGAGTGCATTCGGCCATCGAAACACAGAGAAATATATTTTTAAAATATTCAAAAATCAATATTATTTCCAAAAATATGGATTTTTCCTGAAATTTCAAAATGGCGGCCGTGGTCAAAAAAGGCGGGAAAATTTATCTAAACTTTGGTCGATCACCTAACTTCACTAGTGAATGATAGGCACATAGTGCTTCATTCCAGCAACAACTTTTCAAAAGTGGTACACCCTAATGTGCATATATGATACATCGTGGTTATATAGCTCGGATAATTCAAACTGTACCCACCTACCCCCAATGACGAAAATGCCAGTATGGGCAGAATTTATTTATTTTAAAACAAACGAACCTTCAGGAAACACCATTTCAGGGTGTTATGAGTAATCCCTGGAAGTTTCAATTTCTCGGTAATATTTGGAGCGTAGATAACATCAATACAATATACATACATTTCCCTCCATTATATATATAATATTATATTATATATATATTAATTATTATATATATATATATTAATATTATATATATATATAGATTGACTGTTCTATAGAGGTCAATAAGAAATAGCGATCGCTGTTTAGGTCGTTCACTAATGGGTGTTACGTCATCCACAAGCCAGCTTTCAAGAGAATACGTCTCGTGATAATGTGGTCATTGTGTGGCCAAAGTGAAGGAAGAGAACAACTGGGTTTAAATACTGACGCTTCTGTTGCACAAACCATTTTGTTATATCATCTTTTTGCCAAATGAGTCATCACTGACAGAAAAAATGAACAGGAAAGGAGAAAACAAACAAACAAACAAACAAATGTAATAAAAAGCAAGTAAATAAATAAATAAATAAATTGCACAGCTCTAGATTTTAAAGTAAAATAATGTGAGCATGATTTATGCATTAAATTATCAATCAATAAAATATCGTCACGTGTTCGTAGCTTAGAAACAAATACAGTTAGTGATGACATGCCGACACATCTTAGGAGATGCATCACTGCAATGCTCTGCAATAACACCGAAAATATGAAGCGAAATACACACGGAACAAACATGGAATATGTGTGACGTCTGTGCTGTACAAAACCAGTTTTGTTTAACATTTTCACGACAAAGAAATATTGTATTTTGTACTTTTCCCATGACCAGGTAGCGGGCGCACTATTCAAGATGTTGCACACCATTAATCATTGTTGAACTCTCCCTCTGTTGTCCTGCTCAACCTTGGCGATGCTGCACAGTTAGTCGGTCTATAGGAAAAAGAAGAGATGTGTGCTCGAATAAAAGCGAAAATCCATCGAAGAGAAAGGCTTTCTTGTGTTTTGTTCCAGACACAAAATTCAAGGCTTGTGGAAAATAAATGACGACAGAGAATTGTGAGGGAGGCAGGGAGGGATGGGCTGGCAACATACTGGGTATGGACATGGGACAAAAATGAAAGAAAAGGATGACAAAAAAAAATCCTACAGGTAAACACAATAGGGTGGGGGAGAGGTTGAATGTGGATTATCGGTGATATAAAAGATCAAGTGTAGAGATCGCAAACAACACGAGAACACAGTGAGCACTGAGCAGTCACATCAAAGTAATGGATGAATGAGGGGGATCCCACTAAAACAGAAAGAGGGTTGCCAGAGAAAAAGGGGACAATGGAGTGGAGGCAAGCTTGGATTTTAGATAAAAGTGTTTCTGAATGAAGTCATTTATGTTGATAGAGCTGGGGCAGGGCATAAGGCCAAAAAAGATCAGGATGCAAAAGACTAGAGCAAAGATGGTAGAAGACCGAGAGGCCACAGACGTCTGCGATCAGAGAGGAGAACATCTTGTGGCTCCAGTCCCTGTGGGTGATGCCAATTGAGTTTTGAGCCTTGGTCCGCACAGTGTGAAGTAGTGAGAGGGGCCTGCGGGGGGTCGTTGGCTGCAATGGAGAGCGATCCTTCATTGCATTGCGTCCAAATGTTGTAGGCAATGGGTTTTCGCAGTGCTCGAGAAAAGCCTTCCATTGATGAGAATTCCCAGTTTCTGTCCGGCTTTGGAGGCCAGCCACAAACTCTGGAGAAATATGATCTGCACAGGAGAGGTCACGGTTCATGGTGAGGTGTTCCAGGGATGGAATTTCTCCCACAGGTTGATTAACAGAGATATGAAGATGGGTTAGCTTGACGATCCTTCCAGAGACACACCAAAGGTACGAGACTTACTGGACCAACTTTCATGCTCGAGATACCGGACCAGCTTCTGATTCTCTTGAAGCAAACTGTCAGGAATGCAACTACCACCAATGTTTCGACCACATAGAATACTATTAAGCCAATCGTACTCATATCCCAAGATGGCGTTCAGACCATGCATTTGCAGCTACAACCAGGGTACAAATACTTGTAATATAAACCACCATCGTCAAATCTCGTGCAAATCCCACAGGAGGCGTTATGGACATGCCTGGCCAGTGCAGACTTCGTGCTGAATAAGTGATGCTTCAACCCCATTTCCCTCATTCTTGTCTGCCTGTTACAACATGACACCTAGTGGCATTTTGTTCTCCTGCAATGAACGGGATACCTTGGCAAACGACTCTTACAACCGAATGGACGATCGAAGTGGAATCACACCGCGGTTAAGGAAAAACTAAAGCGCAAACACCTTTCGGAAATTTTACAGGTTCGTTCCATGCGTACCAACAAATAACAAAGCAATAATTTAAGGTGGCGACGAGAATCAACGAAAAACAAAAGGATATCAGATTTCCACAAATTGGAAGATTATTTACTTTTTTTTGCCACATGCCGTTCCATCAAAGGTTACCCATCTCCAAGGTTACCCATCTCCAAGGTTACCCATCTCTTCGCACTGGCTTACGAAAACGTGGCATTCATCTTCGAAAAGCCTACTTGACCTGATGTGGTTGGGAGTCGCTTTATTTAATTATTATTTCCCCACAGAAGGGATTGGCCCGATCGCTCGTCCTTCTTTGTTCATGGAACCCAACCTGTGCACGAGAAGGCCTCAGCATACGTTCAGAGTTAGTCACTTGGCTGGACTATCATTCGATCTTGGCTTTCTTAACACATTTACGTTACTCAACATCCCCCATTGTTTTATCAACATTTTTACAAGGGCTGCATTGATTCTGAAAGGTGCTCCATTAAAAATCATCCATATGAAAATAGTTAACGAGCTCGAGGGCAATTCCTTGATGGCAAACGTTGTTCTCGCAAGTAAAAGCAGCTGGTTAGCCAATAAAGCTTCATGATGCCCGACGATGCGTGCAAAGAGAAGCAGACATAGCCGGTTAAACGAAGGCCTGGCGGAAACGTTCAAAGCAAACAAACACGATAGCTGGAGAACGGGGAAACAGAATAAAAGTGAAAATGCGAGGCAGACACCACGCCGCCACACGGCTTAATTTTATGAGTAGTTGGTGATGACGGGGTGTCCCTTCGCCTGGCCGCTAAGGTTCGCGATTTGGTTTCTGATCGATATCGTTTTTTAGACATAAATAAAAATAAAAAAAAACGTGGAAAATGCAAAAGAGAAATGTATTGTGTCGAAGAAGAAAGGTAGGCACAGATTTAATTACAGAAATACATACGAATGTAAAAGAATCATGTATTGTACAAACATTGACAACACAGGCCCGTATACAAAAACTGCGTGTGCATACCTCTCCAGCTCAATGCGAGTACTCCCTCTTAAAAAAAAAAGAAAGAAAAGGTATTCACTACACCCACTACTCAATAAATTCACTCGATACACTCCTGCCAATGCCACGCTCACCACGCTACCTCCTATTCCCAAAGGGGCAGCACTAAAGGGACGCGCATACATCAGAGAGCGCGAGATGGGCGTGGAAGATAAGCACGTCCTGTTCATGACTGACTTCAAACGCGTTCAGGGTCATAAACATGGCTTAGAACAGTCGTTGACTTTTGAACATCATAAAGAAAAATAGGGCATCGAACCCTAAACAAGGTCACGACACTCCAGCTCGGTGCATTACCATCATACACGTACAAAAGGGAATGAGATAAACTCTACCACGATGTAGCTTGATGTAAAATAAATCAGGAGGGCAATGAGCTCGAGTCATTCATCACTAAAGGGATACAATTAGGTAGAAGTTTACAGAAAGTGAGACACTGCATCGCACATGACAATTCTTACACCTCAGTGTTTGGGATGAATGAACAGCACTTGACAGCACAAGAGTGATTGCGGTCATGATCACCGTCCTTCATCTCCATTTCCGGTGCTCCAATTATTGCTTTTATGCAATGAGAAAGGATTGCTGATAGAGGAACAGCATCATTACAAGATGAGGATGCTAGGAAACCATGTCAGCCATTCCACATCAAGCCTTGGACCTGAATTCTGGGAAGGAAAATGGATCGACAAATGTAGATCGGTCTTCTGTGGCTTAAGGCGCTGTCACACCTTGACGGATTTGCCAGCAATCACAACGTATAAAATGTATGTAAAACGTTGGCGTACGCTGAAATTTTGATGTTTTTAAAAAAGTTTTGGTCGTATTCATAACGTGTTGGTCGTATGCATAACATATTAGTAACGGGCACAGAACGTTTCGTTGTCTTATAGATAACTTATACCAACGAATGCTTAGCCTGTTGTCGGCGTTCACAACCTATGCCCAACGATAGTTTAAAGGGGCTGTCACACCTTGACGATTTAGCCAGCGTATGCCGATTATGAAAAATTTGTCTAAACGCTGGCACACGTCGAATACGTTATGGGTACGTTTTGTGTACGTTAGGTGCACGCTGAAAAACACTACCATAGGTCGTATTACGCTGGTTTAAAACGTTGTACTTTTTGGTTGTCCAAAAAATTTTGCATGCTTGAAATTTTACGACGTACTCGGCGTTTGGCTCACACGTTCCACTACGCTGGCCATAAGTTGTAGGCACGTTATGCGATCGTTGACACACGTTAATTGTATGTTACTCATAAGTCGAAACACGTAGAGGTAACATTCGCGTACCGAAACTTATTTCTAACCTATGAGTAACGTTTTGTAAGCACGCTACACGAACGTTGTTCACACTTCGCAACACGCGACTTGAAAGTTCCTCATACGTCGAAACACATCAAAGTAATGTTTAGGGTACCCGTGACTTATTTATAACTATGAATAACGTGCTTGGGAATTATTACGCTATGCATACGCTAGACTATCGTTGGGCATAGGTTGTGGACGCCTAAAACACGATAAACAATCGTTGGTATAACTTATGTATAAGTTATCGAAGCGTTCTGTGTTCATTACTAGTACATTATGCATTTGTCAAAGTCTTTTATACTTTAAAAAGTAAAACAAAGAAATATTTCATCGTGGGAATGAGGAAAAAATTTTTGCCGAAAAGAACATCGAACAATGGTGCAAAGTAGTCTCCTATTCTGGACGATAAGAGGATCCATCATCACCCACACCCTCCCATCACGCTCACCTACTACTACTGACATGGACCTACTACTACTACCAATAATACTACTACACTACTACTACTACTACTGACATAGACATACTACTACTACTACTATCTAACTGACATAGACATACTACTACTACCAATGCTACTACTACAACTACTACTACTATTACTACTGTCACGCACACCAAATACTGCTAATAGTATTACTACTACTGATACTACTGGCATTGACATCTACTCAACATGGAGTCTGGAACAATGATGGGTTCCTCTTGTGAAGCCCATTTGTATATACCAATTCCCCTTAACGCTGCAATACGCCATTACACGGTAGATGTAAGTTAGAAACACGTTCAGTAAGTGCTGTGGTCGTCCGGAAGACGTCAATCTAATTCGTCTACATACGACAATGTGCGTTTGAGAAACGTTACACATAGGTTCATAGCATGTTACTCAAAGGTTAGAAGCACATTATACTTAGGTTCAAAGCATGCTACACAGAGGTTAAACGCACGTTACTCATAGGTTCATAGCACGCTATGCATTGGTTCAAGGCAAGTTACAAATAGGTTCAATGCACGTTACTCATAGGTTTCAAGCACGTTAAACATAGGTTCAGAGCACGCTACTCATAGGTTAAAAGGACGTTACCCATTGGTTGAAAATTAGGTTGCGGGTATGTTAAATATTACCTTGACGTGTTTCGACTTATGAGTAACCTACAAGTAACGTGTGTCCGTGTGTGTAAACAATCGCGGAGCGTGCCAGGAACATATGACAACGCAAGCGGAACGTGTTAGCCATACGCCGAGTACGTCGTAAAATTTTCAGCATGCTTGAAATTTCACGACGTATTACACGTACCACGTATATGACAGTGTACTTTATTGTTTTCCAGCCTACTCTTAACGTGTACACAACTTACCTATACCGTATTTGACGTGCGCCTAGCGTTTTAGACACATTTTTCATAGGCCGGCATACGCTGGCAAAATCGTCAAGGTGTGACTGCGATGTTGACACTTCAAATTCTCAGGCGGTTATGATTTAAATCGGCGTCCGGCAGGTTTTTAACAGGCTACGCCACGAGTTCGCCGGCGATACGTGCAGCGCGCGATGCCTAAGTTAGGGCCCTGTCACACCTTGACGTTTTAGCCAGCAATGGCAACGTATAAAAATGTATGTAAAACGTTGGCGTACGCTGAAATTTTGATGTTTTTTTTTAAGTTTTGGACGTATTCATAACGAGTTGGACGTATGCATAACGTATTAGTAACGTACACAGAACGTTTTAATCACATATAGATAACTTAGACCAACGAATGATTAGCGTGTTGTCGGCGTTCACAACCTATGCCCAACGATAGTCTAACGTATGCATAGCCGCTGCACGTATCGCCGACGATCACGTGGCGTAGCCTATTAAAAAGCTGCCGCACGCCGATTTAAATCATAACCGCCTGAGAATTGGAAGTGTCAACATCGCAGTCACACCTTGAAGAGTCACACCAGCGTATGCCGGCCTATGAAAATTTTTCTAAAACGCTGGCACACGTCGAATATGTTATGGGTAAGTTGTGTATACGTTAAGAGCACGCTGAAATACACTGCCATACGTCGTAATATGCCTTGTACGTCGTGAAATTTCAAGCATGCTGAAAATTTTACGATGTACTCGCCGTATGGCACACACGTTCCACTACGCTGGGAATAAGTTGTAGGCACGATATGCGATCGTTGACACACGTCGACACAGTTCCTTGTAAGTTACTCATAAGTCGAAACACGTCGAGGTAATGTTTAGCATACCCGGAACTTATTTTCTCTGTCAAGGCACATTTTTCTTTTTCTCCTTGGCTACATGAAGGCACGTGACGAAATATCTGAAGTTGTTGTTGTTGTTGTGTTGTGTTTTTTTTTTTTTTTTTTTTTTAGTCTATCACGAATTTTAAAATATATTCGGACATTTGCTTTTAAGTTTCGACGTCGACGTGACAATATCCTCAAACAGAAAATATTCACAGAGGAGGAACTAAGAATAAGACGAGCAAACTGAAGAGGCAATCGGACGTGACGTAACAGCACGTGACGAAATATCGGAAGTTGGTGTTGGTTTTTTTTATTTTTTTTAAACGCTGCCAATACGCCATTATACGGTAGCTGTAAATTTGAAACACGTTCAGTAAGTTATGTGGTCGTCAGGAAGACGTCAATCAAATACGTCTACATACTCAATATGCGTTGGAGGTACGTTACTCAGGTTAGAAATAAGTTTTGGGTACGCTAAGCATTACCTCGACGTGTTTCGACTTATGAGTAACTTACAAGTAACGTGTGTCGACGTGTGCCAACGATCGCATAACGTGCCTCGACATGTGTCAACGATCGTGTAACGTGCCTACAACACGTTACTCATAGGTTATAAATAAGTTTCGGGTACGCTAATCATTACCTCGACGTGTTTCGACTTATGAGTAACTTACAAGTAACGTGTGTCAACGATCGCATAACGTGCCTACAACTTATTTCCAGCGTATGCGGAACGTGTGAGCCATACGCCGGCATACGTCGTAAAATTTCAAGCATGCTAAAATTTGCGGACAACCGTAAAGTACAACGATTAAAGCCAGCGTACTACGACGTATGGCAGTGTTTTTCAGGGTGCTCTTAACGTATACACAACTTACCATAACGTATTCGACGTGTGCCAGCGTTTTAGACAAATTTTTCATAAATCTGCATACGCTAGCTAAATCGTCAAGGTGTGACAGCCCCTTTAGGGCCCTGTCACACCTTGACGTTTTAACCAGCAATGGCAACGTATAAAAATGTATGTAAAACGTTGGCATACGCTGAAATTTTGATGTTTTTTTAAGTTTTGGGCGTATTCATAATGTGTTGTCGTATGCATAACATATTAGTAACGGGCACAGAACGTTTCGTTGTGTTATTGATAACTTTTACAACGAATGCTTAGCCTGTTGTCGGCGTTCACAACCTATGCCCAACGATAGTTTAACTTAGGCATAGCGCGCTAAACGTATCGCCGACGAACTCGTGGCGTAGCCTGTTAAAACCTGCCGCACGCCGATTTAAATCATAACCGCCTGAGAATTGGAAGTGTCAACCACGCAGTCACACCTTGACGATTTAGCCAGCGTATGCGCGACCTATGAAAAATGTGTCTAAAACGCTGGCACACGTCGAATACGGTATGGGTAAGTTGTGTATACGTTAAGAGCACGCTGAAAAACGATGAAGTACGCTGTCATATTTCGTGGTACGTTTAGTACGTCGTGAAATTTCAAGCATGCTGAAAATTTTACGACGTACTCGCCGTATGGCTCACACGTCCGCTACACTGGGAATAAGTTGTAGGCACGAAATGCGATCATTGACACACGTCGACACAAGTTCCTTGTAAGTTACTCATAAGTCGAAACATGTCGAGGTAATGTTTAGCATACCCGAAACTTATTTTCTCCGTCAAGGCACATTTTCTTTTTTTCCTTGGCTCCGTGAAGGCACGTGACGAAATATCTGAAGTTGTTGTTGTTGTTGGTTTTTTTTATTTTTTTTTTAGTCTATCACGAATTTTAAAATATATTCAGACATTTGCTTTCAAGTTTCGACGTCGACGTGACAATATCCTCAAACAGAAAATATTCACAGAGGAGGAACTAAGAATAAGACATGAGCAAACTGAAGAGGCAATTGGACGTGACGTAACGGCACGTGACGAAATATCGGAAGTTATTGTTGTTTTTTTATTTTTTTTAAACGCTGCCAATACGCCATTATACGGTAGCTGTAAATTAGAAACACGTTCAGTAAGTTCTGTGGTCGTCCGGAAGACGTCAATCAAAACGTCTACATACGTCATATGCGTTGGAGGTACGTTACACATAGGTTCAAAGCACGTTACTCATAGTTAGAAATAAGTTTTGGGTACGTTAAGCATTACCTCGACGTGTTTCGACTTATGAGTAACTTACAAGTAACGTGCCTCGACGTGTGTCAACGATCGCATAACGTGCCTACAACTTATGGCCAGCATAGTGGAACGTGTGAGTCATACGCTGGCATACGTCGTAAAATTTCAAGCGTGCTAAAATTTGAGGACAACCGCAAAGTACAACGATGAAAGCCAGCGTACTACGACGTATGGCAGTGTTTTTCAGCGTGCTCTTAATGTTATCAAAACTTACCCATAACGTATTCGACGTGTGCCAGCGTTTTAGACAAATTTTTCATAAGTCGGCATACGCTGGCTAAATCGTCAAGGTGTGACAGCGCCTTTACCTTCTCATCCGTTTCACTCACCTTCTCAACAATATGGTGAATGTTCTCAACTATTTTGCTCACATGCTTATTGTTGTCATTATTATTATGACAATTATTGTTATTAGTAGTATTTTCCGATGTTCAATCAAAACCTTTTTGTGCATAACCAACTTTGTGAAACTTCAACCTGGCATAGAGACACCATCAAAGGATGTTGTATCTGCCACATTTGTATTCCGATGTTCCGTCCGAAGGCAGGTTCAATGCTGCCGAAGCAGTTTCTTGGCAAGTGTTATGCTGGGTGGTTTGCCATTGCCTTCCCAGCAATAGATGGGGCAGGAATTTGTAACTTGTTCAAGGTGCCAGAGATAGCTCACCAACTCTTCATGAAAGACACCGTAGGATCTTTAACATCCACCAATAGTACTGCAGCATAGCAAACCAATTGTTCAACTTTTCATAAAACCACCAAAATTGGTACATATGTTGACTAATGTATTCTGAACAATTCTGGATATGGGAGCCACTCGAGATTTTGCCTTGGTCAGCTTTGGCGGCCATTTTCAAAATGGCCGGCCATTCTACTTTAACAACATGGGATAATCTGTTTGCTTTTTGGTCCTAGACACCAAGGAGATTGCCGATCCTGCAGTGATTGAACACGTTGCACTGCCAAGCAGATTGGCAAGAACAGTTTCAGGCATACTCAAGGATTGCCTCATTGACAGAACCAAGACTATTGACGAACCTATAAAGAGGGAACAAACTCCCCTCTTCGGAACAGACAGAAGACAAAGCACGCAAGGAAAGGAAGCATCTGTGAAGAATGATATGGCCTTATTTGCAAGGCTCACATAGGCTGCCAGAAACCGCGATGGGAACTGGACGAGTTTCCGTCATGAAAATCAAGCATGCCCCTCCCGCGTTATCTGATGCAGGTAAGCTACAACCTGGGTAGCAAAAGCAACTTGCTGGTGTGCCTTGAAGGCGCTGCTGAAGCTCAGTCTGATGCACTGCTGTCACTTCTGTTGTCCTTGACGGTGCCGTCATCGTGCAGATGTTGAAGCTTGGCACTGCCAAGACATTTGAAGAATATGCCCACCAAGTCTTCATCCATACGTCGAGGGGCAGCTGCGTCGTGCTTCACGTCTCGACCTCGTTTGGGATAGCTACAAGATGGCTCCTTGAAGACGGCGACAAGGGAGAAACGAGGAAAGGGGTGCGACGGCGCATGGTGAGCACCGCAGCCATACCAGGAAACTGGCAGAGTTTCCTACGTGTCGACGCAAACAAGGTGGAGCTTCTTCACCTTCCTGTCCGATGTGCTGGTGCAGTCCTTCCATGATGAGGTAAAGGAGCTGGTAGTCACTGATGGTGAAGCAGTCATCTGCCTTCCAAGGCAGGAGATGAAGCTCTCTGGCTCCATGTGGTCAAGAGAGAGGCGGACACTCGCATCATGCTATATGTGGCCCATGCCTGCAGAACATGACCACCGTCGGATTCAAGTTCGAACCGTAGACACCGACGTCGTCGTCTTGGCGGTGATGGTAGCCCAGGCCTACCATGCGTGGATGAACTCTGGATTGCCTTTGGGACGGGCAAGAACTACCGCTACATCCCTGCCCATGAAATAGCTGCCTCCCTCGGTCCACAGAAGGCACGTGCCCTCCCTGTCTTCCACGCCATGACCGGATGTGACACAGTATCAGCATTCGTGGGGCATGGGAAGAAATTGCCTGGGCCACATGGAACTCGTTTCCAGAACTGACAGATTCTCTTGTGACCCTGACCACCACGCCAGTCAACATCAAGGATGACACAATGCACTGCATTGAAAGGTTTGGTGGCTCCTCTATGACCGCACCAGTCCATATACGGACGTCAACGAGGCCAGAAAGAACTCTTGCCAAGAGGAACTCCGTCCAGCGCATCCCACCTACCTTCGATGCTTTGGAACAGCATGTGAAGAGATCAGTCTTCCAAGGTGGCTATGTCTGGGGGCAGGTCTTGGTCCCTCAACCCGTGCTTCCATCACCAACAAGCTGGGGCTGGCGGCAAACAGAGGATGGTCCTACGAACCGCTCTGGACCACACTCCCCGAGGCTTCAAAAGCTGCTTCGAGCTGGTGTCGTGCGGCTGCAAAAAAGGCTGTAGAAACCGCTGCAAATGCAAGAAGGCTAATCTGCAATGCACTGGACTGTGTGCTTGTGAAGGAGAATGCAGTAGACAGACGCAGTAGACACGACTGAGATATCGGCCTAGCTTAGAATGTGCAAATGCAAAGTCGCATTGCTTGTAAAAAGTGTTGACTTCTTGATCCAGAGCCAGTACACTTGAGCTCAGAAACTCATATTGTACTAGACTGATGTATGCGTGTACCATGTGTCCTGGTAGAATGGTAGTAGACAGTAAACGGAGCCGCTTCAAAGTGAAGTGTGCAATAATTTGACTACATTTTCTGAGTTTGTCATTATCACGATTATCAGTTCCTTTTTTCAAAATAGAGTAAAGTTGTAATCTATAATGCAATTTTTGTTGATTCCAAACCAATTGGATGTGATGAATATCATTTGACTCTTGTTCTCCAGGCAATAATGGGTAATTTTCAGCGAAAAGTTTCAGGAGAGCAGCAATTTACAAATCAAATAATGGCTTTTTTAACCGAAAATACTGGCTCACAATATTTGAATATGCCTTTTCATGGTCAATTTACTGAATTTTACACTTTCCTTATGTCTACCACCAATACAATAAAGAAAATAAGAGCATATAGCCAATTTCGCTAAAGTAGAATGGCGGCCATTTTGGAAAATGGTCGCCGAAGCTGACCAAGGCACAATCTCGGTGGCTCCATATCTAGAATTGTTCGGAATAATTATTCTAACATGTGTACAATTTTGGTGCTTTTATGCAAATTTGAACAATTGATCTGAAATATCAGACTACGCTGCAGGACTACAACTAATGCTGGCAGACAGGATGTCCAATTTAACGTCCATCCGAGGGACGGCGCACACATTGATGAATCACCTTGCCTGTGAAACACCAGATGGTTTAAGAGGTGAGACCTGCCACATACCATCCTAAAACTCATCCGTATGAATACATGATATACTTATCTCTTCTCAAATCCACTCAGCAGGTACAATTTTTAAAAAGTTAAAATAGTGAATCACATATCATACGAGTTCCCTTACAAGGAGCTTCAATGCAGGAGGAGGCCATTAGGCCCATCAATACTGCACAATTGTTGCTAACCTGTGGTTGTTTATCAGTGCTCTATCCTTTTTGAACGGTTTGCATCAAGCGAGGAAGCAGCGCACAGCATTTTTAAAGCCTTTGGTACAATTCGGTAGGGGTTCAAACCGGTGACCTCCCAGACTCGGATCGGACGCTCTAACCATTACACCACTGAGTCTGGTTGGTTCATTTGTGGAGCTGCATTGATCACATGTAACAAAGTGAAAAACACGAGCTCCATTCCAGCATTATTACAGATTTGCCAAGTCAAGCAAGGACCACACACAGATCTCCACCCTGGAAATTCAGCAGGTTTTTCATTTTTTTGAAACTTACAAATGGCTCAGATCAAATTCAAACACGTCGTTGACTTCAAGACAGTGATGAACAGGAACATGCAGCAAATTACAAAAGTATCGATAAAAGCAAAAGCTCATAATTGGGGTGGGGTGGGAATGGAGGAGTGGGGGGGGGAGACTGGTATTGGTATGGGCTGCTTGCTTCAGACACAGAATGGAAACCAAAATAATGAGCAAAGATTACACATCAGCACAATGACAGTTCCGGGAGTGGGAGGGAGGAAGGTGGGGAGGGGGGGGGAGGATAAAGACAGACGTTTGATTCGGCCTTGCCGACCTATGGCATAGTTTGGCTTGGCTCACAGGTCCAGTCTGCGTCATGTCAACTGCACACTCTCATTAAATCCCACAAGTTCTGCCCACCACAGACTCAACTCCCTAAAGCCATCACACAAAAACACATCATACCTTCCCATCATCACTCAGCTTTCAAGAACTGACAACCTCACCTGCAGCCAATCCCACTCCTGCACTGCCTGGGAATTTCTCAAGCAGCGAAAAGTTTTCGGACTGGAAATCTGCGAACTTTTAATTTCTACTTGGGATTCGATTGAGGACCGGTGCAACACAAAGCACGGTGTCAAAAATACAGCCTCGACTCCGATTCATTGTTTTTACATTCACTGATATATTTCCAAAGGAAGTGTTCTCTCGGGGAACCCCAGTAAAAACAACATCCTCCAATAGTAGCACTGTTAAAGCCTCACCACAGTATGCTCACTCAAGAGAAGATTCCGTCTGATGCTACTTTACTTTGCGGACGATGGTTTTTGCAACAGCCAAGGTAAATAATAACCGAAAAATCTTTGGAAACTGCTGTCTGAGATTGTGTATGTGTGCGTCTGCATAATATATACTGGAATGTAATACCCGTCGCTTCGCTGACGGGAATACCAATGTTGTATAATTGTGAAAATAAAAAAAACAAACCGTTGTTGTTAATGGAAAAAATGTGGAGTGTTGATGAGATAGTCATCACAGCCTTTTTAGATGCTGAATTTCAAATAATATACAAGAACAACACAAAAGAGGAATATCAAAATAAATAAATAATTCTCGTCCTCAGACTATTCCTTCTTTCAAACAAATTGTCTGGGTTACGTATTCGGCACGGGCCATGCTGGGAAAGTAACCCTCCTCATGTGTGTACGTGCAGCACGTTATATGCTGCGTATATGCAAATGTGTGTATGCGTGTATTGTTCAGCTGCGTTGTGTAGGAGGTACTGTTATTGCTTGATTAGTGGTATCCCCTCGAGGACAATTATTGACGGAGAGATGCACGCAGGCACGCCAAGACTGAGCTCCGTTTATATAAAGTGCATGAAGAAAGTTTATACCCCCTTTCAAAATTTTCACCTTTTGTTGCCTTATGGCTTATAGCCTGGAATTAAATTGGATGAAATCAGACTTTTTCAATGTATATTTACACATCGTAACCCACAACTTCCAAGTGAAAACCAAATTCGACAAATTACAGAAAGTTAATTAAAAATACAAAAGTGGAATATCTTGGTTGGATAAGTGTTCACCCCTCTGAAAACAGCAATTGTAAATTAGCTCAGGTGTAACCAATCATCTTCAAAACCACACACCAAGTTAATTTGCCTCCACTTGTGTTAGATTGTAGCGATTCTGATTATTACCTCCACCAATGAAGGTGAAGGAGGTTATGTTTTCTCCCCTTTCTGTCTGTTTGTTTGTTTGTCTGTGTACAGGATATCTCAAAAAGTTGTGGACAGATTCGGATGAAATTTTGTGGACAGGTTGGGTGCGTGGCAAGGACGAATTGATTCAATTTTGGTGAAGATCTGAATCCGGATCTGAAAACAAGAATTATATAATTTTAAAGTGATTCTTCACCATTGAGAGATTGGGCCAAAAACGATATAGTACTGTACAGCATGATATTTCAAAAATGTATTGGGCCAGATATGTTCTCGTGGATCAGGCATTACGTGGTGGATGTATGCGTTCGACCGAATACCCTTCGAGTTTCAGAATAAAATCAGCTGTTCCTGTAGGTTTCCTCTGCTGGGTAGTGCATTTCAACCGAAGGACTCAACTGTGACCACCAATGAGCTTTCAAAAGACCTCTGGAATAAAATTGTGGAAAGGCACAGATCAGGGGATGGGTGTGAAAATATTTCAAAGGCTTTCAATATCCCTTGGAGCACAGTCAAGACAATCATTAAGAAGGGGAAGGTGTATGGTACCACCAAGACCCTGTCTAGATCAGGCCGTCCCTTCAAACTGGATGACCAAGCAAGGAGGAGACTAATCAGAAAGACTACCAAGACGTCAATGGCAACTTTGAAAGAGCGACATGCCGTTATGGCAAAGACTGGTCACTTTGTGCATGTGTCAACAATATCTCAAGCACACCACAAGTCTGGCCTGTATGATAGGGACACAAGAAGGAAGCCATGACTCAAAAAAACCCACCTTGAGTCCTGTTTGAGGTTTGGAGAAAACCATTCCAGAGATTCTGAAGCATGTGGTAAAAAGTTTTGTGGTCTGATGAAAACAAGATGGAACATTTTGGCCGAAATGCAAAACGATATGTTTGGCGCAAACCCAAAATAGCACATCAGCCAAAGAACACCATCCCTGCTGTGAAGCATGGTGGTGGCAGCATCATGTTATGGGGATGTTTCTCGTGAGCAGGGCCGAGGACACTTGTCAGGATAGAAGGAAAAATGTATGGAGCAAAACACAGAAAAATCCTAGAGGAAAATCAGCTGCCCTCTGCAAGAAAGTGGAAATTGGGACGGAAGTTCACCTTTCCGCTTGACAATGACCCGAAGCACACAGCCAAAGCTACACTGGAGTGGCTCAGGAACAAAAAGATAAAAGTCTTAGAGTGGTCCAGTCAGAGCTCCGACCAAAGTCCAATCGAAAATCTGTGGCACGACTTGAAGATTGCTGTCCATTGACACTCCCCATGCACTTTACTGAGCTTGAACAGTCTTGGCCGAAGAATGGGCAAATACTGCCCAATCAAGTGTGCAAAGTTGAGAGAGACCTATCCCAACAGACTCACAGCTCCAATTGCAGTCAAAGGTGCTTCCACCAAGTATTAACTTGGGTGGGGGGGGGGTGGATACTTATCCAACCAAGATATTCTGGTTTTGTATTGTGGGTTCATTTCTGATTTCAGATTTTTTCACTTGGAAGTTGTGGGTACTATTTATTTATTTTATATAATACGTACATACATACATACATACATACATACAAATAAACAAACAGAAACTGAAATTCTCCAAACTTAGACCAATTCCATGATGACGTCATCACGAAGGCCTCATACCTGCAAACCCAGAAGGGAATCCAGCAGTTTGTGAATGCAAAGTCAAAAGCTATCAACAAGCAGATGTAAAGTGAAGCTACTGACCCTGGCTTTGCCTTTATTGGGGCTCATCAGGGCAACATATCACTGATTCATCCACCTAGTGGCTTTTGAGGCCTTTAAGGCTTATATACTAGCTATTGGTTTAAGTTTGGAGACTATTAGAGTTTCCAATGGTACATTCCCCGACTGTCAAAGGTGCTTTGGTGCAAAGCACAACATTGGTGCTTCCTGGCTGTGATTGGTGCACATAACACAATGCGTCCATGGTTCCATGTGGCAGATGACACTTGTTGGGGCCAACAACAATATGGCTCACAGTCACAGTTAGGGTGGCATCAAATTATATATTTATATATACATATTAGGGTTAGGGTTGTATATATATATATATATATATATATATATATATATATATATATATATATATATATAATATAATATATACACTACCGGTCAAAAGTTTTAGAACATCCCATTTTTCAGTTTTTACTGAAATTTAAGCAGTTAAGTCCAGTGAATAACCTGAAATGGTACAAAGCTAAGCGGAAACTGCCAGAGGTTAAAAAACAAGCTCGAATGAGCGAAGATCCTCGTCCTCTTAATGATGACGTCATAAAAACGAATATGACGTTATTGTGATGCATCAGGTTTGTAATAAATTATCTGTGCTAATGCCCGGCTTGATTCCGCAAACAAAATTCAAACAGCTTGCCTAGTTTCGGAGAAAATGGTATAGGCGATTTCCATTAGCGGCGATATTATGACGTCAACTTTTTTCTCGGAAGAATTTCCAAAATCGGAGATGCTTACTGCCTGCGCGTGGGCTTCTGCATATACATGGCAAGTTTCACGAAGATCCAATGAAAACTCTGGGTTGTGAACAAAAAATGTCAAAAATTAGGAATGACGTCATAAAAATTGATATGACGTCATAGTGATGTATCTATCATATGTGCAGTAATTCATCTCTGCTAATGCCATGTTCGATTCCCGCAAACATAATTCAAAAAGCTTGCCTTTTAGTTATTTCTTCCTTCTTTTT
>CM068961.1:115807753-115820421 GCA_035128595.1 Eptatretus atami | reverse complement strand
GGTAAGAGTTATGCGATCCCCTTTAGTATTCCCTGTAGGGCCTTGCCGTGACGTAACAGGCATGCTGCGGATGGCTCCCCCCTGTCACGATTGGCGGAAGCGACGGCAGAGGCCAATAAAAGGCTCGATGATAGTGACGAGGACTCGAGAAAAAGTTCTCGAGAAGAGGGAAGAGTCATAAAGAAAGGGGTCGAGGCTGTTTGCTCTGAGCCGCTCTCTCGCTGCGCTGGTTCGCTTCCTGGGATAAATCGTGTTCCTCGTGCCTTGCTGTGCCTCGGCCTCACCTCGTTGGCTCTCGGGTTCTGCTGGCTCGGAGTACGGAACCGAACGGCGGGGACCTGCCCCATCCCTCTCCTGCTCGCATCTTGGTGCTAGAACTGGCTCCCTGGCGGCTGTGAGCGGTCTTGGCCTACACCAGCGGGTCGACACCACAGGAACTGCACCACAGTGGTGTTGGAGCTCACAGGCCGGAAACGCGGTTTCTGCGCGGAAGGGCTGACGGAACCTCGGCACCACCACCTCCTTGCCCCCTGACGGGCGCAACACCAGCTCGTCCGGCACCAATCCAGTGACTTTATGTCGACACCACGGGCAAGCCCTGACACTAAGCTACGTTTTTGTCGTGTGCGTGTGTGTTGTGGTACCTAGCGCCTTAGAGGGTTTAGATTTGTATATCTTTGAATTGTTGTTTTTCCCACGCCGAACCACACCACCTCCGTCGAATCGCCCCGGATTCCCTCCTCTTGCGAGTCTTATATCGGTTTCGGTTAGAGAAATAAACATTATGTAACTCAGTGAAAAGCGACGTCGTGCACCTTCCTCGTTCCCGTTTGCTGTAAGAGCGATTAAAACCCCATGCCTTGGGTTATAAAAAATTAAACCGGCCTCCACGTTTCGGCTCATTCTACGTTGCGGACTGCTTCAAGTCCCGTGACGTCACAATATATATTAATATATATATAATAATATAATATATATATATATTATATATATATATATTATAATATATATGAATTGGGGTGGTTGACATACACATTTTGAAGAAAAAGAAGGGCGCTTCCAACCAAGAGTAAAAAAACTAGACTGACTCCCAATTTGAGCAAAAAGCGAGGCAGACCCGTCTCAGCAACATTTCCTTGGCTTCGCAGTCAGGCTTCATCATTGCCACAATAGACTACGTTTAAGGCTTGTAGAAGATTGAGGGCGTTTTGGAATTACACATTTTTAAAGAGATAAGAGGCGCTTCAACCAAAATATAAAAAAAAACTACAAGGACTTCCGCTTAATTTGAGCAAAAAAGCCGAGAGCGAGCCGGTCTTGGGCAACGGTTTCGGCCGGCTCGCGTCGGATTCATCAAGCCATATTCGATCGAGTTGTTATTTTGGTTGGAAGCGCGCTCTTCCTCTTTAAAAAAAAAAATATATATGTGTTATATATATATATTATATATATATCTATTATAATACCAAGCTTGCACACTAAAAACTTCGGCTCGCCGTCACACGATCCTATGACAATTCTGTGGCACTTAGCGACATGCCGGACATGTTTGGGAAGTCTTGGCGTTCCATAGTACACTTGCATTTGCCACAATGGTATTTTTTGCATTCCCCCTGTGTACGGTCTGTCGTCTGCTACCAGCTATGTTGTACTGCTATCCCGTGCATGTGCACGGGTATCGCTAGTATATATATATTAGCGGAGTGTGCTGACACATTGTATAAGCATATGAACCGTGCTTCCCCATTGTCTCGGGTTGCTCACCTGCAATTTTCTTTTTCACTTACTACTTGCAAAATCGAAGATTTTTCAAGTATATTGGCCAGTCAATTTTGTTATTCTGTCTGTTCGACTGTCTGTCTGCCTGCTTCTTGCCTACAGGTCACACTTCCAAACCGATCATCATGAAACTTTACCAAGTTGTAGGGGTAGTCTCAACTGAGAAGCCTATTTATTTTGAGGTCAAAAGTCAAACTTCTAAAATCATGAATTTAAATCTGAAAAATAATCAATTTTCATCCGATTGACCTGAGCTTTGATTAGATTTGTCAATTTTAATCTTAATGAAATGGACAATTTGATGTATCCATGGCAACATTTGGAGAGGGGAGTGGATTGGGTAAGTATTGTGCTCTGCAAGTCTTTTATTTTTTTTACATTTATTATATTTCATTTATGGATGTTGTCCGACAATTCTGTGACTTTTTTCCCGGTGTACCGGTTTCAATGTCAATGGGCAAGCAAAATTTCATCTTTCTATGCCACCTGAAAGCACCGGTCTTTCAGCTTTCTACGCCACCCGAAAGGTACAGTGAGTCATTGAGAGTCAATGAGTCAGTCAGTGGTTATATATTATATATATATATATATACATCCATTGAGTGTGTCATGTAACTGCCTCTCAAACTGTGTCACGTACCTGCTTCTCCAAGATACGAGAAATTTCACCAATGGTGCGATCCACAGTGAGAACCTTGCTATTGAGTAATGAAACCACTCTCCTGGCTTTGGAGCTGTCGGTTCAAATCCTTCACAAGGCGATGCAGCCTGCAACACATGACATTTTGCATTCAGTCCTGCAAACTGCACCATTGCTTTACTGCAAACTGTTTGGGTTAGGGTGCTAGGGTTATATATACATATATATGTATAAAATGCAAACTGCGTGTAAGAAATAAAAATGGCTAAAAGAAAAAAAAGTATGGCAAACACTAAGTATGGACATATTTATTTGTTATCAGCTGAACCCAATTCAAGTTTAAAAAAAGATAAAAAAAAAAATAATAATAATAATAAAGGAACAGGATTCTATAAATAACTACACAATGTGTCTTGCTGCTTATATAGCAGGCTCGTGTCACCCCATCCCTTTGCAGAGAGTATGTGGATCGTTTCCGATGAAAGCCACACTGGGGATAGAAGTCCAAATATTGTTTTTCAATTTTTATACAAATATTCACAAACACAATATCGTTTCTCTTGAGGATTACTTTCATTTAAAAACAATCCTTGTTCTATCACATCACACGGCCTTCTATCCTGCAAAAGGAAGTGAGAGCAAGATTCTTCAACTGGATTCACCAAAAAGTGATATGACAGTGGAGAGGACTGTAATCTGAGATAAAATGGTCTCAAAATTTTCCATTAAACTTTGCATCTAACAGCCAGGTTCGAAACACAAAAAAATTCGTGACTTTTCCCTGCGCTTAAATGCATTCAGATACGCCCCGTCACATTACGTCATGAATGCAAGCACTTTACAAAATGAAGGCCACTGACAGGCAGTGGTAACGTTTGGATGTTATCAGCACTTTGGGTTGAACTTGGCTCTCTTGCTGCACAAATTCCCACAAAAACATCTGTTCCAGTTGAGAGAAAGAAGATCATGCATTGCAAAGTGATCAAGCAACCCTTCCTGGTTGCACCGTACAGGGCAAATTCTTCCTGTTCTTTAGAGACGTCTGCTGCCCGTGTGCAAGGTATGTAAAGGTGTGCATAGAGGGAATATTCAATATCGAGGAAGGTTCTGGGTAAACTATGAATGTTTTAAGAAGAAACCCAACAGCAGCAGCAACAACAACCACCATGCGAAGCTCTTGTAGACCTGTGACAAAGAACTCTGACATTCATACAATTTTAAGGAATTCCATTCTTGCATGATAATGTATGCGCAAAGCATCTTACTTGGCTTTGTAGACCGACTCTGGGCCTTGATTTTTGTCCACCTGCGCCGCTTCAAACTCCTTCGCCCTACATGACGATGACAAAGAGGAGCTGCCAGAGTGCACAATCTTGTACCCAACTTCCCACCCGCTTATCAGAAGTATGGAATTCCTGGTCATGATTCTATGCTTGTCATGAAAAGAAAAACATTTTTGGCTCAAAATCAAGAATCTCGATCCTGTTGCTTGAAGAGAGGAAAGGGTGAAGGCAGAAGAGAGAGAAGAGGAAAAAAAAAAACTTGAGCAAAAACCTTTTCAAACAAAAGTACCCAATAAAGTGAGATGTGCAACAATGTATGAAGACGACAGGGTTATTGTGAACGGTATGCACAAAAACGTCATTTAAGATTTGCAACTCCTGTTGGATGATTCAAACGTACAAGCAAGGACTCAGAAGGCAGCCTCAAATTTATTTTCTTTGGCTCAGAAAGCATTCTTCCACCACCACAACAATCACCAGCACCACCATCACTATCACCACCACCACCACATGCTAAGAAAAAAAAAATAAAAAAATTTGAAAGACTTGGTGAATTGGCCTGCTCAGCTCACTGAGCCGGCCCATTCAATAAATTAAAATTTTATTTTTAATTAACCGCTACTTCGACCAATACATTTTTCTATTAAACCTCGATTTTACAACTCGACGTGCTCGTTTTGCTCCCTTTGTCAACTTTTTCATCAAATTTTCCCCCGCATCCCCCTGTAGAATCTTCTTCCCACAATGAACTCTTCTGGAAGAAAGTTGTACAAGCGAGCTACTCGTAGCTGCTCAACGTGTAAAAACAATCACTCCCACAAACTTTGTTTCTTCCGTTTACATTCTTCACGTTGGAGCCTGGAGTACTTGATCAAAATTTATGGAAGAGTTAACCAACAAAAGATACACAGTTTAGAGTCTTTTGAAGGTGTGGTGGGAAACAGGTGGACAAAGGACAAGCAAACAATAGTTGGAGTGGAAAATTAAACAACGTACGCATGTACGGGGGTCGATCTGACTGGTGGTGGATCATTTTGTTACAGAGTAAGGGGAGTAAGAATGAACAAACACGAGGGAGGAGTTACACTGTCATGGGATGAGGAGACACGATTCCATCGGTGAAGAAAACATGTCTGAAAGATATCCGTGTATTCATTCCTTTTGGTTTTTGGTTTGAAAATCACAGCAAGTAAGCAACCCAAATTATGAGTTGATTCTAATTATACGAGACCGAAATTGGTGACATGTCATTGCAAATCCCCACCTAAAGCCAAGTTGAAAAATGGCAAAAAAAAGTTCCATCAGGATTGACCCAACAATAAATTTATACTTATTATTTAAAATAATAATTTTCCCCTTTTGACCCCTGTGAACTCAAGTTGTGAGCCCCTTTGGCATGAACCGGGGGTCAAATCCAAAGATTCGTGACATATTTCATGCATCCCCAAATGTTGATTGCAGATACAAAGTTTCATCAAAGGGTTTCGAAATGTACCTGTAATTGCATTTTTTGGTATTTTACCTTTTCAGCCTGCTACATAGGGTGGGGCCAAAATTTTCAGCCTGCTTCAGCCTCCATTGTGTCACGTGGTGATCAAGACTACCAAGTTTGGTGAATTTCTGCACAACCTTTTCGGAGGAGATAGCGTGACGGACAGATGGAGCAGATGACGATATCCCTCATTTCAAAAAAAAAAAATGTAGGCATAATACTTATCGTTATTATTATTACTACCACTTATTACCATTATTATTATTACTACTGGTACTTATTATCGAACCAGACTGAAGTGGTGAAATAGTTAGAGTTCCCACTCTGTATCTGGGAGGTCGGTGGTTTGAATCCCGTCGGAGTCGTACCAAAGACTTTAAATATGGTACGTGCTGCTTCGTCTCTTGATGCTCAGCATTTTGAAAAGGATAGAGCACGGACGAACAACCATATGTTGGCAACCATTGTGCATGCTTGATGGGCCGAATGACATCCTCCTGCTTTGAAGTTCCTTCTGTACGACAGTAAATCACTTGCTTATCGTCACGATTGCACTTCATGAGACGACTAACCTAGCTTTTGGCACAAAGCCGTCGCAGAACTAAAACTTCATGCGATAAAAGAGGAATTCTGAACAGAGGATCAACTGATTTGGACCGGTATGATGAAATGTACAATGGCACGGGATATTTAAACATCGACAAGAGAGGATAACAACGACATTAATTCAACAAACAACAAAATATTGCGATAGTAGGATGAATCTTTGGCGGGAAGACGTTCGAACAACGTTCTTGTCCTGGTACCAGGTTGCACTCGCAGAGTCGCAGACCAGAAGCCGGTGAACAATTTCCCAAACGGCTTTTCTCTCGCGTCTGCACAGGCTCTGCACGGGCAACGCTGAGGTCGCGTCGCAGTTAGCACAGCATTCCTTTTGACAGCACAAAGTGCTAACGAGAACCATGCCGGCATCCAGAAAGACTTATCACTTCGAAGAAAAAGTGCACTCGCTCTCCTGCCGAGTGTCATAAGAACCAAAAAAAACACGCACAACCCACGGGTCCTTACCATCGTGTCCGACAAAGGATGCAGATTAATGGGCAGAGTTATAAATAGAGAAGTAAGGATAGCGGAGTCATGTAAAGGCCAGTCAATGTCACTGGGAAGAGCTCGTGGTGCGGTGAGAGCGTAAAGAAATGGAGGCACGAGGCAATGAGTGAGCTGCAGTCCGAATCAGCCGCGGCTTGTGGTCCCATAACTCAGGGCTTTGTTATCTGGGCTACTGATAGGTTAAGCCAGGCAGACAGAATGCAAGACCCCTGCTCACAATTTTAGTGCATGATTGTTTAACTGAGAAAAATAACTGTTTTCAAATGGAAAAGCAATGCTTCCTTTGCTCAAGAATCCTTTGTTCAGAACACGGTTAAAACAAAACAAGTTGTTGTACTAAAACGGCCAGAAGAAGAAGAAGGAGAAGCATTTCAATTTCAAACATAAGCCAACGTTTTACCGAAACTCGTTATTTATTTACTTACGAAAAAAAACCTTTATCACAATGCTTTACGCAAAATGATCCACCATGACCTTATCGTTACGAGAGAATGAGTGATATTACTGAACCATGCACTGGCTCATCTTCAGAGTTCCACAAGTGTTCGATCATTTCCCTTCTGGTGGGGAATGAGACAGAGCCTTTTTGTGGACAAGTCACATGATCAAGGAAACCAGCAAAACAAGGTGGTGGTAGTTATGAACAGGCCATAACTGTCAATAAAATTGATGAGATGAATAATTAAATTTACAAAAGTGAGATCTCAATGCTTCGCTGACTGGTCTCACTGTGGTCGTTTCGTACAGTTTCAGCTAGTCGAGTCCATATTTGAATCTTGAAGATTACAACTAAAACCCTCGCAAGAGTTCATGCTTTCAACCGTTGAAAAGGGGAAAGGGGGAAGTAATTAAGTCTGTCACACCTCTAAAAGTCTCAGTCAATCATTCAATCAATCAAAGCCAGAAAACATAATTATCTGTCCAACCTCAGGATTTAATTTTCAAACTTGTCTCCCTCCTCTGAAACCTGGTGGTGCCTTGTCAAGACTGTCTCTGGAGTATGTTCCCCTTCCATTACTTCCCTCTCTTCAAATGGCACCATAGCTGAATCTGCTCGAGAGAAGGCCGAATTCCTCAATTCTGTGTTTGCTTCCACATCTTGTGTCCCGAACTCTTCAATCTCTGTAGCCACCCTACCTAGGTGCACACAATTGCTCCCGGACTCTGTCTTTGGCACCTGAGAAGGTGGAGAAGTTTCTGTCAAACCTCGACTCTGACTGACTGCTACTAGACCGGACGGCATTAGCTCACGTGTCCTAAAAACCTGTTCTGCTGCTCTTGCACATCCCCTCTCTGCCCTTTTCACATCATCATTTCGTCATTTTCCATATGCTTGGAAATCCACCAACATCACTGCATTACATAAAAAAGGTGCAAATACTGATCCCCTAAATGCCAGACATATTAGATTACTGCCACTCATCAGCAAGGTCATGGAATGGATAATTATCACAGCTGACATAAAATCATTCCTTTTTTCCAACAACATCATCCCAGATCGCCAATTGGGATTCAGACCAAGTCATTCCACTTTGGACATGCTGCTTCCACTCACCCCAACAATGGATGGAGGCCCTCAATGTCAGAAATGAGATCAGGGCCGTCTCTCTGGACATATCTCATGCGTTTGATACAGTTTAGCATCTTGTCTTACTGTCCAAACTCATTGGTTACTTACTTCCTGAAAGCCAACTCCACTCTTGGGTTACTGACCTCCTTTATTCTTGTAGCCAACCCATGACTCTCTACAAGACAGCTGTTCATTACCATCTCAGATCATTCCAAAACCATTTTCTTTTCTCCCCCCCCCCCCCCCATCCCCCCCATTCCCCCACCAAGAGCACCTGCTTCTGAATTACAAGTTTTTCCTTCTTGAAAGTTTTTCAAAATAAGGGAAGTTGGGTGGAATAGGGTGTATTGGAGGACACATGGAGTGGACAAGATTAATAGGAAGCAAAGTCTCCTATTTTATCCATCAAACCCGCAGTTGATGTTTCTCTCTCTCTCTCTCTCTTCTCTCTCTCTCTCTCTCTCTCTTCTCTCTCTCTCTCTCTCTCTCTCTCTCTCCCCCCCCCCCCCCCCCCCTCTCTCTCACCTCCTGATCCGTTCAATGTTCCAGCTCTCTCACGAGCACCTCGACCATTTATTAAAAAAAAAAAAAACTCATTTATTCCATCCCAACTATTAGGTTTGCTTGGTGCAAACATTCAATTTAAATTCTTCCCCCACACTGATTCAAGACAACTGTTCATCACTATCTCAGGTCATCCCTCATGCACAACCATGATTTTTTTCTACCCCTATTAACATTCCCAAAGTCCATCTCTTTCCAACTTTCCAGTTTTTACTTACACTTCCATAATTGAGAGTTTGCAGCTGTATCCATATTGTTCACCCCATGTCCTCACCTTCCCTTCATACCTTATTTCTCCAGGTCTTCCTCTGCATTGCCTCTCAACTCTGCTGCTAATGTGTTTGACCAACCCTCCCATCGCCTCCACCCCCCCCTCCCAAACGGTACAATGTCCATTTCATTTTGATACATCCTGGTCCATTCTGATTTTCTTGCTCCTCCATGAGCCTCAACTCTGGAAACCAAAAAAAGTTCAGCAATCCAACCTGCACAAATTACCACAATTTGCATCAAGTACTTGATACTTCATTACAATCCAGTACTACTGTGAAGAAAATACTCGAGTAGGAGTGGGGCAGTCGAGTTCAACAGTATTTCTACCTTTACAAAAAAAATAAAATTCAACAAAGTCGACTTTTAAAACTCATTCATTTTAATTAAAAACAGAAGATTTGAAACATGTTCAAAACGAATTTAACAATGACTAACAGGGGATACCCGGCGCTGCCCGGCTGAGTAAGCTTTTCCCGGCAGGGGTTTCAGGACGTGTTGGACATTGAAAAGCTATGCAGTAATGGCCTCACGGTGGTTACCCTTTGCCTGTGGGCTGGCAGCAGCACTGCCTGACCCCACATCCTAATACACACATCATAGTGGCCTTTGGTGGCCTCAAAAGGGACATCAAGGCCAATGTGTGGTACTTTAAAACCTTGCACCGATTCTGGAGTACCTACACCAAAAATTTGGGGTCTCCAGTTGCTGCATTTCAGCAGTGAAAGAACAACGTACAAACGCACAAACAAACAAACACACACAAACACTTGAAAGTATTTATAAGATGAGAAGCCATATTTTGAGAAAGTCTGACTTGTTGCAGTCTGGATGTGGATCATATCGTCCGTCCCCCATGCAACTGGACCCAAACAATTGTCAAAAGCTGCAAACAGCTTTATCACAAGCACAACAAAATAAAATAAATAAGAAAAACAGCAACCAGAGATTGCAAACCCTCGCCAGGACTTGTTTGTGGCATTGGTATAGTTTTGTCCAGCCGTTCTGGAGAACACATTTTCTTTTACAGGTTTTAGGGTAAATCTAATGTAGCTGCCAAACCATGTGACCTATGATATCATAGGGTGGGAACGTTTTGTTCTTCGTGAATAGGCAGTGATACGTGTAAAGTTTCACCTCGATCTGTTCAGCTGTTTCGGAGAAGATTTTTGAAGGTTTAAAACATATATATATATATACATATGATAAAATAATATGAAATATATACTGAACCACGTGACTGATGACATCAAAAAAATTTCTGTGGACCAATTTATACCAAGATGATCCTCAAAAATTTTCATACTGATCAGATATAGCATTCTATGTATGCAATTATGACGTCGTTATGAAAGCACCGATGACATCATAAAAAATAATCACACATTCCCCATGTGGAGTACTTGCCACGTGCCAAGTTTCAATTTTTTCCACATTGCGGTTTTTGGAGATACAGAGGTACAAAGTTTTTCCTTTTTTTCAACATGAGTGTCATACCACATGACCTATGATGTCATAATCGTCATCCAAACGTTCTCCATGAGTAGTCGTACCGATGGTGAAAATTGCGTGTCAATCTGACAAGCAGAGAGAAAAAAATGAACTCACGTTCTGTGTGGACAGACAGACAGACAAATGGACCCAAATGCAATATCCGCTCCTCTGGCGAGGGTAACGATAGCGGCACTTGGTAGAGCGCATACCTCCGCCAGGCTGAACAGTTTACGTTATGTATCTCACTTAAAGGACAGATCTGAATCCGGACCTTAACCAAAACTAAAAAAATTCTCAGATCCAGATCTTCACCACAATCTAATCAATTCGTTCTTGTCACACACCCAGCCTTTCCACCAAATTTCGTGCGAATCCATCCACTATGTTTTGAGATATCCTGCTCGCAGACAAACAGACAGTAGTGAAAACATAACCTCCATGCACATTCAGTGACAATGGCAACAAATGTGCAGCACATTTAATGTTTTCATCCATCAAGAAATTTATCAATAAAGAAATGTGTTTAATCACATCTCTGAGCTAAAAATTAAAAAAAAAAACCCAGTTTGCTATGAGTGTTTACTTTCCATCAACCATTCTTTTTTTCCAACTTCAGTGCCAACGTCTCCCCTCTCAAAGGAACCATCACACTCTTCTCCCTCAAGCCTCCTTCTCACCTCTTTCAAAAACTCCCCACACCTTTCTCCCTCAACTCTCCCCACTCACCTCCCCCCACCATTCACCCCCTCACTCCCCCTCTCAAAGTTGCCCCTCCTCTCATCCACCAAACTGCCTCCTTCCCCTGCCCTCTCACCTATATCTCATCACTCCACCTCCTCAAATCCTCAACTGCCTTCTGCCCCTCTCTTGCCCCCCCTCTCCCCCAGCACCACAGAGCCTTTTCTTCTCCTATCCAGCCCCCTCCCCTAGCTATTCGCAATCCCCCACATTCTTTCAACAACGCTCCTTACCTCCTCCCTCCTCCCTTGTCCTATCCCCCCTCCCCTCCCACCCCTGCACCCAAAGCCCCTCCCCTCCCTCTTCATTAACAGTGTGGACCTCAATAATCAGGGCCTTCGCTCAAACCTTTCAGATCTTTCCATACAGGTTGCCACTGACAAACCAGACATATCAGCTGAACAGAAACTTTCCTCCCTCAAGACACTCTGACTCCAAGTATCTCTCCCTGGTTACTCCCTCCTCCGGTACTCCCTCATGACAGACCTGAGACTCATCCTGGTGAGGAGTTGCTCTCTTCATCAAAGACTCTATTCTCACTCTCACTGCACTGTCATCACTCTCCACACCCCAGGAATACCTCTGGCTACGGCTTCCCTCCACTCCCACCTCATGTCTACATGTGTACTGTACCATCCACCAAACATTGATGACTCCATTTACACCTCACTATCCGAAAACATGGACCAACTCGATCTTCTCATCCGAACTCTCTCTTCCTCATATGTGGCGACTTCAATTGTCATCATGCCAGTTGGCTAGTGTGTTTGGCCAGTACATCATGCCAGTTGGCTCGGAGAGGTACCTCTCTCACTGTCATGGCACTTCAGCAAACGCTTTCTGCGACTCATTAGGACTGACTCAATTTCCCACCCGGATCTCAACAACGATACTCACTCTCTTCTGGACTTATTTTGACAAATTTCCATGAAAATATCTGCTGCTCTTCCTCTGCTCGAATCGGTTCTTCTGACCACTGCTTGTCAAAGTGGACATCTCTCGAGCTGTTATCAGAGAACGCTTAGCACCGTCGAGTCTGGCATTTCACTCAAGCCGACTGGCAGCGTCTCCAAGCAGCCATCAAACTTCCAGACTGGTCTCCCATCGCTACTTTCTCCAACATCAACTCGTCCTGGGAATTCTTTCGAAGAAACTTGCTCTCCCTCATGCACAGATTTATCCCCTCTCGTCTTCAGTTGTCCTACCCTTCATCCCGCACATGGTTCACTTGCCTCGTGGAAAGCAAACCCAACTGAGGGTAATCTCATTCCACCATAAAGCTCAGAACAAGTGTTATCCACCCTCAGGAGAGCCAGAAAACAACATCTTACGAAGCTCAAGTCTGAACTTTCAAACCTCTCTCCCTCTCAAACCTGGGCATCTAATCAAATCTGTTTCTGGTGTATGTTTTCCCTCCATCCCCCCCCCCCCCCCCGTTATCTCAAATGGCCGCACTGCTGATACCGCACGTGAAATGCTGAATGCCTAAACTCGGTGTTTGCATCGAAATCCTGTGTCCAAAACCCATTGCTTTCTGTTCCAAACTTACCCAGTTCGCACCCAACTGTCCCTGACTCTTATGTGTCCTTTTATCCTTACAAGTTGGAGAGCTTGCTGTCAAACCTCGACTCAGATTCTGCAACCGGTCCAGACAGCATCAGCTCACGTGTCTTAAAAACCTGCTCCTCTGCTCTTGCTCACCCTCTCTCTGTTCTATTCACCCTCTCA
>CM068961.1:115741737-115770403 GCA_035128595.1 Eptatretus atami | reverse complement strand
AAAAAAAAAAACTTCAAAAAGCCCACCCAGAACCAGCTTGTGAAAAGCCGTTCATTCTGAAAAGACAGAACGAGCCATAATGAGAGAGGCAGAGTGTCTTAATTATCTAAAGAGAGGCACTCAACACCGAGGGCATCTACTTTTGTCACACAGTCCTAATGAAGCAGAAGGTGGGAGGCGTCATGCCCCACCAATCCTCTTAATAAACAGAACCTATGCTTACCACTCTCCTATCCAAACACAGCCATTACAGTCAAAACTAATCTGAAAAACAAAGCAAAAGAAGAATTAAAAAAACGAGAAATTTCATTAATGCTTCATATGTTTGCTCTGGATTAATTGTTCCAGCGTCGTACAGTTCCGTTTGTCATTGTATTGAAAAAAGAGGGTGATGGAGCCTTTTGAGCAGCTGGTCTTCACTTGTACATCCTTAATTGAATAGTGAGCAGAAAGAATCCTTTGGAATCAATGGTTTAAAAATATATAGATATAAAAAGAAAAAAACACTGTTGTACAAAAATACTGTTAGCCTCAACCCCCCTCTCCCAACTCTCTGCCCCCCTGCCGACCCCCATGCAAACTCTCTGTCCTCCCTTCTCCCAGACTTCAAGTCCTCAACTCCCCCTCCCAACCCCAAATCCTCAACCCCTCATCCATACCAATGCCTCAACCTCTCTCTCTCTCTCTCTCTCTCTCTCTCTCTCTCTCTCCCTTCTCCCCACCTCTCCAAACCATTCCCCTCTCATTCTTTCCTTGCAGCCAGGAAGACCTTAAAGGGGTCATTATATAGTATGCATGCATCGCAATGCACGAGGTCCCTTGAAGTATTCTACACAAAATCAAAAGAAATCCGGGCAAAAGACAGTGAAAATTCAAGAGGACAGATCTGATCCCTTCTCCCCACAGCTGGAAAGAGCTTTCAAATATCATATACATGCATCTCACAAACAGCAACAGGGACCTGTTCATTTTCCCACAGATTAAAAAAAAAAAAAGGTCATTTTTTTTTTCTCCCAGATTTCTCCCAATTTCAATTTCATTCAGAACACCTCGAGGGATGTCTAACAATGCAAACAAATGGCGAATAGACGTCCACGTCATAGTCTTTTCCTCCATTGGTCCAGCGTAGTCTGTACATAACATTGGCCAGGAAGTTACACCCCGAATGGCTCTACACACTAGCAAATACATACTTAGCAGCTCCGCTTGGGTTCACCTGATCAGGTAAGAAAAGACAAGTGCGCATCGAGGGTACGAGCCTCCGTTGATATCATCGTCCAAAGGTAAAGTAGCCATGTGTAGTTACACCCTGCCAGGATTGGTGGTACCAATCGGAATTTGTGGTTGCTTAACAACCCGCCGGAGCACGGAGTTATCCTTGCTCGGTGGCCTCAGGACCGGGTGTTTGGGAGGAACTCGAGTGCTTCCCCTCATGGAAAAATTCGAACCCCAGGCCATAACAGTATTCACACCCCTTGACTTTTGCACATTTTGTTGTGTTTCACCCTGAATTTAAAATGGATTGAATTTAAGAAATATTTTGTCACTGATCTACACAATATACACCACAATGACAAAGTGACAACATGTTTTTAGAAAAATTTTTGCAAATTAATTAAAAATGAAAAGCTGAAATATCTTGCATCAATAAATATTCAACCCCCTAAGTCAAGACTTTGTAGAAGCGCCTTTGGCAGCAATTACAGCTTCGAGTCTTCTTGGGTATGTCTGTATGAGCTTTGCACATCAAGATTTGGGGATGTTCTCCCATTCTTCCTTGCAGATTTGGTCAAGCTCTGTCTCATTGGATGGGGAGCATCGGTGAACATCAATCTTCAAGTTTTTCCACATTCTCAATGAGATTCAAGTCTGGGCTTTGGCTGGGCCACTCAAGGACTTTCACATTATTGTTCTGAAGCCATTCCAGTGTTGCTTTGGCTGTGTGCCTGGGGTCATTGTCCTGTTGGAACGTAAATCTTTGCCATAGTGTAAGATCTTTTGAACTCTGAAGCAGGTTCTCCTCAAGCATTTGCCTGTATTTGGCTCCATTCATTGTTCCCTCTATCCCCACGAGTCTCCCAGTCACTGCCACTGTAAAGCATCCCCATAGCATGATGCTGCCACCACGATGCTTCACGGTTGGGATGGTGTTAGATGGGTGATGAGCTGTGCTCGGTTTCCACGAGATGTATTACTTTGCATTCAGGCCAAAGTGTTCAATTTTAGTCTCAACGGACAACAGAATCTTTTGCCTCATGCTCTCAGGGTCTTTCACATGCCTTTTTGCAAACTCCAGGCAAGCGGTCATGTGCCTTTTTCTCAGGAGTGGTTTCCATTTGGCCACTCTCCAATAAAGCCTAGATTTGTGAAGTGCTGCAGAGACTGTTTTCCTTCTGGTAGGATCTCCCATCTCAGCCAATGAACTCTGTTGTTCTGTCAGAGTGGTCATTGGATTCTTGGTCACCTCCCTGACCAAGGTGCTTCTTGTCTTGCCCAGTTGCTCAGTTTAGTCAGACAGCCATCTTTAGGAAGAGTCTGGGTAGATCCATATACTTTCCATTTCCTAGTGATGGAGCTCACTGTGCTCTTGGGAACTTTCAACACTCTAGAAATTGTTTTATACCCTTCCCCAGATCTATGCTTCACAATTCTATCTACGAGTTTGATAGATAGAACTCGTAGATTCTTTGGTCTTTATGGTAGAGTTTCTGCTCTGACATGCACTGTCAACTGTGGGACCTTATATTGAAAGGTGTGTTTCTTTCAAAATCATGTCCAATCAATTGAATTGGCCACAGGTGGACTCAAATCAAGTTGTCGAGACATCTCAAGGATGATCAAAGGAAATTGGATGCACCTGAGCTCAATTTGGAGTGTCATAGCAAAGGAGTTGAACACGTGTTGACGCAAGACAATTCAGCTTTTCATTTTTAATCTATTTGTAAAAATTTCTAAAAACATGTTTTCACTTTGTCATTGTGGGGTATTTTGTGCAGATCGGTGACAAAAAAAAATCTAAATTGAATCCATTTTAAATTCAGGCTGCAACACAACAAAATTTGACAAAAGTCGAGTTGGTGTGAATACTTTCTGAAGGCACTGTATATACCGAGGATGGGTCGACTGAGAGAATCAAGATTTATAAATAGAGGTGAAGGAAGGATGATAGGTTATTCACAGGTACGGGATGAGTGAGAAAAGATGGGAAAGAAGCTTGGGAGAATAATGGAGATACAGGGGAATGGGAAGGGATGTGTACCATGGGAGATTGGGTTGGGGAAAAAGGGGGGAAGGGGTTGTTTAAATAAATTTTGCCAGATTTTTGTCCATAGTAAACAATGGCTCCCAGCAAAAAAGTTTGTTGAAAACATAAATAACAGCAATGCTGAAAAACAAGAAAGTCTTACAAAACAAACTCAACTAATTCAATCACAAGCTTTTTCCAGCACAAGAAAGGAGATTGCATTTGGATCAACAGCCAACCTTGACACAACGTTCACATATCCGATACTAAAAACACTTGAGTTGGCAATGATTCGCAGTCATGGCAAGCAATCCCTGATAAAAGTGACACAAATGCAAAGCTAGTCCAATATACTTGCGATCAATACCGTTCTGGTTGACTTAAAAGTCCTCACAGCAACTCAAAATGGATATTAAAGTGTCACCTCTGCAAAATGCTACCCAAAACTGAAACAGGAAAAAATAAAACAAATGTGACGAAGAAAAGGCTGACAGGATGGCCTAGACTCTTAGATGTACGCACACTCGCCTCTGAGCTGTCTTGCGCCCAGTCATAAATGATAATTCCGGTGTTTCAGTTAGGGCGAGGTATCGATGTGTGTGTCATCCCTTGGACAGATGCTAAACTAGTCGTCCCAGCTGCCACCACTAGTTGGTGGACGTTAAAGATTGCACAGTGCCCTTTGTGATGGGAAAGCGAGCTCTTGCCGGCATCCTGACTAAATTGCAAAGTCAAAACTGTCGGAGCGGCGACCCATTCAGCATTCTTAAACCCATCAAAGAAACTGCTTTGGCAGACCCGACGATGCTCGGTTTCCAGCATGGTACACAAAGACGACAAATAATCTAAACTAATAACTTGTTTCCCAAAAGTGTACTTTCATTATTGTGCCTGGCACAAGTACATACCGACTGTTCATCCGAGCTCTTAATTTCTTGGCCTTCCTCTTAGCTTTCTGCTTGTCTTCCTCCTTCTGGATCAAGTTCGGAGGGGCAGCTGGCTCTCCGAGGACATCCACCACATACTTGCGAAGGGAGAGGTGTTCCTGAAATGGCACATCATCATGCATTTTGCTTTCTTTTCCTCATAAGATGACGATATCATGCTGTCACAAGCATGGTATGCTGCATTCAAACATTTTGTACATGTGAACTCATTCCAGAATGTCCTGACCAGTAGAGACAAGAATTACAGTGCAGTGAGTTTCTCCACATATTCTTCTCTCATTTAATTACCCCCGATGGCGGCAAAAAAAAGTGTTTCTATACAAACCGATTGACATATGCAATTACTTAAATGCAAATCAATTACAACCAGCATCCGTTGAAGACAAAGTCTTCGATATCCCCCGCCATAGTAAATGAGGACAAGTAGAAAAAGGCACCAGTTCAATTTATTCTTGATGTGTGTACCAAATTTCATAAAGAAATAGTTGATAGTTTTGCAACTATGCTCTGGAAAAAAAGGTTAACCTCAATTATTTCTTAATACCCAACTTGTTTCCATGGAAAGTGACAGAAATTTTTTTGGGGGAAATCTCTAAATATCAAAAGGCACCAGTTCACCACTTGCTTGATATTGTGTCCAAATTTCGTAAATATCTCTTGAGGGATTTGTAGTTAAGCTCGGAACGAAATTGACGGACGGACGGACGTACGGAACCCATTTCTATATCCCCCGCCAACTTCGTTGGTTGGCGGGGGATAATAAATAAAGGAAACTGATTTTTTCCCCATCCCTGTGCTCAAAATGGAGGACCTTACGCCAGAGACATGTATACTTTGTTTTTTTTTGAATACTTGTCGAGGCTCGTATGAGAGCTTGCACACAGCGCACAGCATGGGGGGCATGAGATGAAGAGGGGCAGGAGTGGGAAGGAGAACACAGTGGGGAACAGAGACATAAGGAGATCTGTGGAAGGGAGAAGGGTGGGGCGGGGAACACGGGATATAAAAGATGGGCATTACAGCGATTTTCAGGAAGGAAAGCAAGGAATTTGAAGGAGGTGGGTTTGGGGTGGATTAACGGGGGTCAAAAAGATCGAGGATGTGGATGGGGGAGGATAAGAGGTGGTGGTGAACAGCTGATTTGAAGGCCTGGAGGGTAGAATGGGATTGAACAGTGTGGGAGTATATTCCAAAGGCGGGGAAAAAGAGAAATAAGAGTGAACGTGAGCAGTGATTCGTGATTTTGGCAGTTTTACCAGAAGGGGGTTGTTGGCGGACCTTGAGCGCCCTGCGGAAATATGGTGGGGACAAATCGCAGACAGAGCGGGGAGGGGCGGGGGGGAGACCGGAGAGGAGACGGTAGAAGACAGAAAGACCACCGACCTGCCGATGGTGAGAGAGTGAGAGGTCCAAAGACTCAGACTCATCGCGGGAGATATCAATGATCCGAAATTCCTTGGTTTCAACAGCTTGAAGCCTAGAAAGGTGGGAGGCAGGAGCACCAGCCCAGAGGGGAGAGCAGTACTCCATCAGGCTGCGGACGAAAGCTTTGTATGTGGTCAGGAGCTCAGGTGAGCCGAGGAAGGACTTTGCACGACGGAGGATTCCCAGTCGGCGACTGGCTTTGGAGGCCAGGTTGGAAATGTGGCTTTCCAGGAAAGGTCATGGCAGATGGTGAGACCCAGAAGCTTGAACTTGCAACTCTGAACAGGAAAGAAAACCTTAACTACTGTTATAAGCTTTAATATTGCACAAACGGGAATAGGGGAAGGTTGGGTACAACTGAAGAACATAAACTGCAAGTTAGGGAAGAATCGAACGATGTGGAGATGAGGATTGTGTTGTCCACTACATGTGCTTAATGCTGGTGCATTAGAGATAATGGATACACAGCAAAGGTCTTCTGTGTTTTGCTCTTTTGGTTGATTGCCTTTTGCAGGTCATTCTGGAGGGATGGTAGTGTTGAAAAGTGGTTCCTTCTGCAAAGTGTGACGAGATAATGATTCCCATGTAGGGTTGTATCTCTTGGGTGACCTGAAAAAGTCTCTCCGTGAACGGTCTGACGGTACCTCATTTGCGTTCTAGAAATAACAGCTACAATGAACACTGTCCGAAGAAGCAATACCAGTCCAGGCCATTCTCCTTGAACCACTTTGACGGCATGAGCAAATTTATTTGGTGTTAAACGATGCCAACCAATTCCAAAACTTACTTTTAAAATGGGTGGCCAATTTATAGAAGGTATTGACATGTATTTCTTTGCAGACATGGACCACAGATTTTGAGGGAGGTGTAATTTGCACAAGAATGTCCAGGATCGTTCAGGTCAGGTGAGATGAGGATAGCTGTGACTTTAGATGTTTCACGTCAAAATTGGGGGCCACAGAAGGGGCGTTTTTGTCACGGCCCATGCCAGGCTTTGCCTGCGAATCCTTCTAACACCCTACACCTACCTACTACTTATCGAATATGATCTTTTGATCTGCACTAGAGATTGCTAAAAATTGAACCCACAGTCCAATGCTGACCAATATGTTGGCGAGCTACGATGTCGTAAACTAGGGTCCTTTTCAGTAGCGGCACTGTTCATCATTTCAGCCAATGATGAAGGTCTTTCAGCAGCCAAACCACATCTCCTGGCAGATATTTGCATCTATCTATCCTAATAAAAATGTGTGTGTGTGTGTGTGTGTGTAGTTATGGAGGTGATGCGCACACACACACACACACACACACACACACACACACACACACACACACACACACACACACACACAGCCATGAAACCGAGCAGCCTGAAACTTTGCATGCATACTAAAGGAACTCCGAGGAAGTGCAGGAGTGAAAATTGGGTATTTGGGTCAATTAAAACACCCCTTTTGAAGATAATTATCTTGATAATGAAGATTAATTATAATTAACGACCTTATTTAATTATATCGTTTATCAGGCAATCCTCGGTCACCTCGCTCTATATGTGGTCTTAATGTGCATCCGGGGTTACCCAGCTGGGGTCTGAAGCCGCCCTGCTCAACTATGCCTCGACTTGGAACAAACCAAAACGATTTCTTAATGATAGTTTTTGGCTTTTTTCCCCCACTTTCCTCTCTCGTATTATCAAATGCCTATTCATCACAGCTATGAATCGCTGTGTACATTTCAATGCTTATAGATGACTGGAGACACCAGCGTTCGTGACTTTAGTTCATTTCCGCACATGCCATAACCTCGAGAATCTTTTAACCTAAGCAAAATGCCAAAATTTAAGCTCCAGAATTTAACTTAGCAGCAGTTCCGACTGCTAAAAAAAAGTGTGTATTTGTCCAATTCGGACATAATTTGGACACGGCTCCATCCTTAACAACCATTTAATTGGAGTGCTTGCTTGAGTGTTTAAGCCGCTTGCTGAGCACCCTTCAGTCAACGGAGGTACACTTCATGTCCCGATTTGGATGTACAGTCGGCAGTTGCTACAAGTTAGAGGTACATATATGAGTATATTTGGATATGTAATTTAGGGATTCTCCACGGGTGTGTGTGTGTATGCCTGCAAGCTTGGTTACAGGCACCGTGGTGGCAAAGATTCATTCCGTATCTTGGAGGTTTTAACTTTTAACCTCAGCAGCGTACGAGCGATCACATTTTCCTTTGTCCTCATGACTGTTTCTAAAGCAATTGGTTATTACCTCTGCCACCGAAGGTGAAGGTGGTTCTGTTTTCACCCCTTTCTGTCTGTCTGTTTGTCTGTGTGCAGGATATCTCAAAAAGTTATGGACGGATTCGGATGAAATTTTGTGGGCAGGTTGGGTGTGTGACAAGGACGAACTGATGAGATTGTGGTGAATATCCGGATCCGGATCCGACTGCTAGAATTTTAAGAGATTTTTCACCATTGAGAGATAGGGCGAAACCGATATTTAACACGATACTTCAAAACGTTGTGAACAGATTCGGATGAAAGTTGGTGGACATGGGTGTGTGACAATGAAGAATCGATTCAATTTTGGTGAAGATCCGTTCCGGATCTGATAATTTTTAAGCGATTCTTCACCATTGAAATGGGGCTAAACTGGTATATAGCACGATATCTCAAAACGCTATGGACGGATTCAAATGAAACTTGGTGGACAGGTTGGGTGTGTGACCACGACTAATTGATTAGATTTGGGCAAAAATCCGAATCCGGATCCGACTACTAGAATTTTTTAAATGATTCTTCACCATTGAGAGATCGGGGTAAAAAAAAGATATAGCACGATATCTCAAAAAGTTGTGGACGGATTTGGATGAAACATGGTGTACAGGTTAGGTGTGTGGCAAGGACAAATTGAATCGATTTTGGTGAAGATCCGAATTCAGATCTGGATTCGAGAATTATTTAATTTTTAAAGTGATTCTTCACCATTGAGAGATAGGGCCAAAAAGATATTAGCTTGTAGTGCATGATATTTCAAAAATTTATTGGCCTGATATGTTCTCGTGGATCAGGCATTACATGGCGGAGGTATGCGATCTAACGAGTGCCCTTCTAGTTTTACATGATTCGGTGTGCTGTACAAAGGTTAAATGGTTTCTCTGTGAGTTTCAAAGCAAAATGCATTTATAACACCCGATTTCCAAGTCGGTCACCGTATACGTGTTTTTTCAATTACAGAGCCAAAATTTTTCCATCTGTCACATGACACGTGTGTGTGTGTGTGTGTGTGTGTGTGTTCAATAAAGCATAACATTCTCTGCCAACTCCCTGACCACAATATCTCTCTCTGTCTGTCTGTCTGTCTGTCTCTTTCTCTCTCTCGTCTCCCTCCCCCCTCTTCTCTCCCTCCCCCCTCTCCGTCTCCTCCCCCTCTCTCTCAGTCTCCCTCCCCCATCTCTCCGTCTCCATCTCCCTCCTCCCTCTGTCTCCATCTCCCTCGTCTCCATCTCCCTCCTCCTCTCCGTCTCCATCTCCCTCCCTCTCTCAGTCTCCATCTCCCTCCCTCTCTCAGTCTCCATCTCCCTCCCTCTCCGTCTCCATCTCCCTCCCTCTCTCAGTCTCCATCTCCCTCCCTCTCTCAGTCTCCATCTCCCTCCCTCTCCCGTCTCATCTCCCTCCCTCTCTCCTCTCCACTCCTCCCTCTCCGTCTCCATCTCCTCCCTCCTCTCGTCTCCATCTCCTCCCTCTCTCCGTCTCATCTCTCTCCGTCTCCATCTCCCTCCCTTCAGTCTCCATCTCCATCTCCCTCCTCTCTCATCCCCTCCCTCCCTCTCTCCGCTCTCATCTCCCTCCTCTCTCTTGTCTCATCCCTTCCCTCCGTGTCCGTCTCCATACCTCCATGTCCGTCTCCATCCCTCCCTCCGTGTCCGTATCCATCTCGTTCCCTCCGTGTCTGTCTCCATCTCCTTCCCTCCGTTCCATCTCCATATCCTTCCCTCCGTGTCCGTCTCAATCTCCTTCCCTCCGTCTCCATCTCCCTCTCTCGATCTGTCCCATCATCACTCCACCCCTCCTAATACAGTGAAGCATCCTCGCACACCTCTCTTTCTCTTTCTGTCTCCGAACGTATCTAGACGGTGGTTATGCCTGGATGGTGGTTATCCCCGTACATATCCGGAGGGTGGTTATCTCTGGACGCGTCCAGGCGGTGATTATGTCTGGATGGACCCTCCTCTCACACTGCCTTCCCTTGCCCTCCCTCACACTGCCTTCGCTTCCCCCAACTTCCTTACTCCCCACCTCTCCTCGTCTCCTCCACCACTCTTTTTTCTCTCCCCCCCCGCCCCCTTTTGTCCAGACAGTGGTCATCTCCGGACGTGTCTGGGCAGTGGTTATGTCCAAACGGACCCTTCCCTTCCACTGTCTTACCTCAACGTATCTGGGTGGTGGTTATGTCCGGACGGTGGTCATCTTTGGACATGTCCGGATGGACCCTCCCCTCACACTGCTTTCTCTTTCTGCACCCTCCTCGCTCCCCACCTCCTTCAATCCTCCTCTCCCCCCCCCCATTCTTCCTTATTCCCCTCTTAATGTTTCCTTCAGCGAGCGACAGGTTGTATTTGCTAGTGAGAAATAAATGACATCCTTTGTCTACAAGACGCATCGCGAAGCTACTGGGATCCGTCCAAGGATCCCAGACATGGCACTTGTGATAGAAAGACCACATGATCAATATAGCAGTGCTGTTTTTGTTTGCAGTGGAGTTGCTGTTGACAAATCCTCCATGTCAGAACTTGGTAACATTGAAGTCCTCAATATCCAGCTTATGGCGATCTCCGTAAGTGCAGTCTACAAACCACCGAATGAGGAGTTCTCCTTCCCAATCAGTTTTACTGATAATTCTGTTAATGTGGTGATAGGTGACTTCAACTGCCGTAGTGTACTTTGGGGATACTCACAAACGGTGACGGGGAATGAGTCAAAAGTTGGTCAGATGCAAGACAGCTGTCTCTCGTCCATGATGCAAAGTTACAAAAGTTCCTACAACAGCAGCAGATGGAGATGCGGTTATAACTCGGGCCTGGCATTTTCTTGAAACCACATTGTTAACCAATGCGAGAAAATTGTTTTGGACCCAATCCCAAACTCCCAACAGATTGGAATTAAAGTCCACACAGTGGGTGACCCTCGTGTGGTTCATTTCCACCGTTGCTTTAACCTGAAAAAGGAGAACCGGGAGAAATTTTCAGCAGACCTGGATGCCGCAATCAAAGACTTACCAGCCTCCCCGTGAATGATGATGTTTTTGTGGAGAAGATGAAAAGGTCCTCCAGGAACAATATCCTGAGAGGTTGCTGGACAAATTACATTCCATGACTGTCATAATATGCTAAAGAACCCTACAAGGATTAAATCAACTGCTTTCAGCGGAATCCATTTGGAAATGATACCTAGGAATCTGAAGAGAGACTGATCAATGCTATACCAGAGAAGTGGCGAAATAAGTGGCAAGAGCTGATTGAATGTACAAATATGATCAATAGCAGCAGAGAATCCTGGAAGACCATAAAGATGCTGGGAAATGATTCCACGAAAGCACAACCCCGGTATGAGGTCACAGCAGACCAAGCCGCTCATCAATTCCTTATGAACCAGCCAAGGAAACCCAGATCATTATCTTTGTAGAATTAAATTTCCAAGGTCTGCTAATGATGACCAGGAGGGCTCTAACGTCACCAGTCCTTTCATCATGAGTGAACTGTTACATGGCATCAAAGTGACGATTCGCAAAAAAGCTGCCGGAAAACACGACATCCTCTGTAAACAAATCAGGCATTTAGGGCCAGTAGCTCTCCAGTGGTTACTAGACATGTTCAACAGCTGGCTGACTACTAATAAGATCCCAAAAAATTGGAGACAAGCAAAACCTCAGGGGTAACCGCAGCAGATGGCGTCAGCAGAAGAATGGACTACCTCAAAGCAGCGTTCTTGCTCCCCTACTGTTTAATATCTACACAAATGATCAACCCATATGCCCAAACACTAGGAGTTTCCTGTCTGCTGATGATCTCTGCATTAAAACCCAGGATCAATCCTTTGAGAAAGTAGAGCAGTCCCTCACTGATGCATAAGCTGGATTAACCAACTATTATGCCATCAACCACTTGCGGGCTAATCCAGAGAAGACGAAAATCAGTGCCTTTCATCTTAAGAACAGGGATGCAAACTGAAAGCTGAATGTCTGCTGGGATAGGAGAAGGCTGACTCACAACCTCAGGCCAATATACCTTGGAGTTACCCTGGACCGTACCTTCAGCTACAAAGATCATGTCCTTAAGGCAAAGGCGAAGGTAGGAGCCAGTTGTCCAACTCTTAGTGGGGAACAGGCCCAGGGACCATTCGAAGCACGACACTTGCCTTGTGCTCTTCAGCAGCGGAATATGCCTGTCCTGTTTGAGGCCGTTCCTCACATACCAAGAAGATGGATGCAGTCCTCAACACAGCCTGCAGAGCTATTTCTGGCTGCCTTAAACCAACGTGTGTGAATGACCTCTATTTGCTATGGGCTATTGCTATACCTTCGATCAGAAGAGCAGTCTCCTCACAAATAGAAAGAAAAAAGTAACTCTCGCCACCCACTCTTTCAACACAAGCCAGTACCCAAGAGATTGAAATCCAGGAATAGTTTCCTTCATGCTGTTCAGCCCCTGGATGGTAACTCCCACCCACAGCAGCAAGATGGACGCCTGGTACACGAACCTACGATCAAGACCTCATAAGCTGTCACTCGATCATGAGGAGTCCCTGCCAAAAGGAGCCAAGGAGACATGGCCAACATGGCTGTGTCTCAACCGCCTCAGGGCTGGAGTTGGACGTCCTAATGCAGAAATGGGGATATAATCAAAATGGCCCTATCGATTGTGACTGTGGAGCGGCTCCTCAAACAATGGAGCATCTCCTGAATTGCCCTCTCTTGTCAGAGTCTTGTGGACCAGATGATTTGAAGGTTCTCAACTCCTGTGCCAGAGCCTGTGTTTTACAGTGGCTGTGAAAAGTGTAGCAACACGAAAGAAAAAGAGGAGATGTGAAAATTCACCATCGATTGGGGGGTTTTTTTTTTTCCTCAACGAGTAAACATCCCCCTGGAGCAAATGATGGTGTCAGTGAGATATCTTGCACATTACCACGTGTACAGCCCCCACCTCAAACCCTTTATAATATTTCTGGTTGCACACCCCTCCTCCCTTATTAATATAATGGTTGTGCCCCTTCCCAACTCATAAATATTGTGGCTGCAACCTTTCCTCTTCTGGTTAAGCTTGCCCTCCCTACCCTCCATAAAAATTCTGATTGGAACCCCCTCCTCCATATCATATAATCAGGATCATGGTACAAAGGATTTGAACCCCAACACGCATGAAAAATTTGGTGATAGAATGCAAGCTGTGTTTCCATACCTTAAACATAATGGTGTGGGGTGTGTACCTTACAGAATCGTAGTCATGTTTAGACTCGTGAACAAAGACATTTCTCAACTGTGAATCTACCATTTATTTCATTATTTTAAAGTACTAGTACGAGCGCCGTACGTGCGTGCCCGTACGTGCGTGGCCATACGTGCAAAAAAAAAAACTTTCAAACGCCAGAAAAAGCCAGAAACAACACCACACAGGCCGTTCCTTCCTCTCGCGTGCCCGTACGTGCATGGCCGTACGTACGTGCTGGCCATACGTACGTGCCCATACGTGCAAGCCAAAAAAAAAAAAACTTTCAAACCCGAGCCAGAAACAACACAACAGGCCGTTCCTTCGCTCTCGCGTGCCCGTACGTGCAAACCCCTCAAAAAAACAAACAAAAAAAAAACTTTCAAACCACGAGCCAGAAACAACCACACAGGCGTCTTCCTTCACTCTCGTAAACGACGACTGGATTGAGGCATTGTGTTTATCTATAAATGCGCATAAGGAATCGAGAAATTATTAGAATAACATTAAGTCATCACTATCCGGAAGTGGTGCGTGCCCGTACGGAATGTTCACATGCATTCCACGAATTATCGTTGCATTGAAGTAACAACTGCTGTGATACTACACACACAGAGTTAATTAAAATCCAAATTAAAATCAAGTTTACCTCCCTGTCTTTGCTTGCCATTTGCCACTTCTACGCACGGTAACTAGGCAACCGATCCCCATCGTAACCGGCATGACACGTGATGTCATCGTCGGCGGCCGCGCACCGGCCTACGCAACCAGCCTACACACGTGTCCTTTCATTGGTTGGTAAATAAATGCCATAACTTGGAAAGCACTTGTCCGATTAATATCAAACCTTGAAAAGGAGCATCACAGGGCCCAGAATTATACCTGGAAAGTTCATTAGATTGACCAGTGGTTGTCGAGAACACAGCGGTCTCTCTCTCACACACACAACACACGCCACCGCACGCACACGCGCACGCACACACATTGCTGGGATTATAGAGAGACATTTGTGAAGGTAAACAGTTTATTTATTATTTCCAACACATTACTCAGTTGTTACACCAAAAACGAGATTGCTTACTCTTTGCAACAGTTAATGTGAAGACCAACAGGCACACACACACATGTGTACTTGTGACCTTTAAACGTCACTCGTTTTTCACATCGATCGAGGGCTCATTGAGGAGATGGTACAGAAATCACTTGCATGACAAAGACATTAGAAGACATCAGTGTCCTTTAACATAATTATAAATTGTATACAAAGTCGAGCCTCGTGGAGGAGCGAGAACAGGACTGATCAGGATGTAAAAGAATGAAAAGAACAGTAGAGTGAGAGGGGAGAAACACACCAAAAGCAGGGTTGAGGGACAAAATAGAGGCACACTTGGAGAAATAGGGGATGCGAGGAAGAATGAGAGCAATGAAAGGACCCAAGCGGAGAAAAAGATGGGTACAGTTGCAAATTCTCAATCACAGACGTGGAAGGAAAAACTGGTAACTTGGAAAGAGGTGGACTTAGGGGGAGGATTATTGGGGGTAGCAAAAATCATGGGTATGGATGGAGGATAAACGAGATGGTGGTGAACACCCTGGAGGGAAGAAAGCGATTGAAGAGCCCGAGGAGATGAGTTTCACAGGCAGAAAAAAAGAGGAATGAAGACGTGGAGGTGAGCAGTGAGTCTGGATTTTGGGAAGTTCACCAGAAGGGGTTACTGGCAGAGCATGTGCACATTGCAGACACCTGGTGGGGAAGGAGAGCATGGAAGATGCAAAGGGTACAAGACCAGAAAGGAGGGGGAACATTGGCACAATATTGCATAAATGTACCCTATGAAGTTAATCCATGAAAATGCTCATCATTGGGCCAACGGCCCGACAAAGATAAATATAAAGGATGATGATGATGATGATGATGATGATGATGATGATGAAGATGAAGATGAAGAAGAGGAAGAAGAATAAAAAGAAGAAGAAGAAGACTATCAACCTGTCCGCAATGGTGAAGTGATGGGCCCAGAGACTGTGTTTCATCGTGGGAGATTACATTGATCTAGAAGGCCTTGGTTTGCAAGGCGTCAAGCTGAGAAAAGTGTGAGGCAGGGACGCCAGCTCAGAGGGGAGAGCAGTATTCCATAAAACTGTAGATGAAGACATTATACATAGATACAAGTCTAGATGCGCCAAGGAAGGACTTTGCATGAGAGAGGATGCCAAGTCAGCGGCTGGCATTGGGTGCCAACTGAGATATGTGGCTTGTCAAAGAAAGATAATGGCTCAAAGTGAAACACGGAAAGTCACGATGATTGTTGAAGAATTAGATTGGAGGGTTTGCCACTGTCTGAAGAGAGGGAAGAGGCTGCTGCCTGCCTATCTGAAGGAAGAGGGATGTCACGGCAGAGTGTAGAGTCATCAGTAAAGAGATAAAGAAGATTTTTTCCAGAGAATGATAGAGATCGTTGATGTAGACTGCTCACCTCCACTCATTCATTCCTCTTTTTCCCCACCTGAAGAAACTAACTTCCACATCCTCTTCAATCTCACCTCAATATTCAGGTCTTCAAGGCAGCTGTTCACCACCATCTCAGATCATCCCCAAACCAAAACCATGATCTTTTCTACCCTCATTAAGCCCACCCCGATCCCTCCTCATTCAAAATTTCCCGTTTTCTCTCCGAAGAGTTTCCCTCTGTATTCATCTTGTCCATCTCATCCGTCCTCCCCTACCAATGGCATGACCACATCTCCTCCACTTTGTCTTCAACTCCTCGGTCTCTGTCTCTCTCCCTCTCCTTTTGTTCTGTTGCATCTTGATCTCTTTCATGAGCCTTGACTTGTCTACAAAGAAAAGAAAGAATGGGGTGCTAATTGTTATTATTTGTGCTTGCACCCCCCCCCGCCACCTTTCCCTCTATGCAATTATTCCTTCAACCTTACCCCACTCGGCACTCCCCATTCAAAGCGTGTTCTCATAAATGTTGTGGTTGCTGTTGTAAACTTACAAGTTTCTTTCAAGTTTTGAAGCGGAATACATTCTACAAGCAATGAGTGCACTCAGTATTATCGGCCATCTTCAATACGTTCATTACTATTCCACGAGGAGCAGGGAAAGAGCGAGGAGTGGAGGGGGGGGGGAGAGCGAGGAGGTGGAGGGGGGGAGAGCGGGAGGAGGTGAAGGGGGAGAGGGAGGTGGACGGGGGGGGAGAGCGAGGAGGTGGAGGGGGGGGGGGAAAGAGCGAGGAGGTGGGGGGGGGGGAAGAGCGAGGAGGTGGAGGGGGGGGAAGAGCGAGGAGTGGAGGGGAGGAAGAGCGAGGAGGTGGAGGGAAGAAGAGTGAGGAGGTGGAGGGGGGAAAGAGCGAGGAGGTGGAGGGGGGGAAGAGCGAGGAGGTGGAAGGGGGGGAGAGGAGGGAAATGGGGGGGGGGAGAGGAGGTGAGGGGAAAGAGCAAGGAGTTGGAAAGGGGGGAGAGAGAGGAGGTGGAAAGGGTGGAAGAGAGAGAGCTGGAAAGGGGAGGGAGAGAGGAGGTGGAGAGAAGGAAGAGAAGGAGGTGGAGGGGGGAAGAGAGAGAGGAGGTGGAGGGGGAAAGAAGAGGAGGTGGAGGGGATGGAAGAGGTGGGGGGGAGAGAGGAGGCTGTAGGGGGGGGGTAGACGGAGGGAGGCGAGAGAAGGGGTGGGGAAAGCGAAGGCAGCGTGAGGTGAAGGAAGGAAGGCAGACGTGCTGGTGGAGCGTTAATTACGATTCATAAGTCTCATCAAAATGATTTCTGCATAGAACAGTGAATACAAGATGGCCCGTGAACCCGTTGGGTTCCCATTGTGACAGCGGTTGATGAAAAAATCATTTCAAGAGAAAAAAAAGATACTCCAGCGAACTATACGCTGGGTTGTTTGCATTGATCAAATTCTCCCAAAGAGTACTTGACTGAATCGGGAATTGATTTTTTTTATAATTTGTTCGTTGCCCATATTTGAACAAAACTTGATACTGCACACCGCAGGCGAATGCTGAGTAAGTGGCCCTAAAATTTTGCACTATCGTGTACCATTGGCTGTATTTTGGGAACATACATACATACATACATACATACATACATATACAAGATGAGAGTTTTAGTAATATATAGATATAGAAGATGGAAACAAATAACGTCTGAAATCCATTTCTACGGTCATACGATAAACACGGCCCGGAGACGAACACCGCCTGGCCACGTCGGAAAAAACACCGCCGGGCATATCCGGAGCCAAACACTGCCCCGAACGGTCCAAAGACAAACACCGTCCGAGATAAACAACGCCCAGACATGTCCAGAGCAAGAGCAAGAGCGAGAGAGAGATTGTGGGAGGGTGCTACACTGTATTAGGAGGGGGAGAAGCGAGGATGCGACAGAGACAGATGGGTGGGGGGAGGGGAGTTAGCAGAGAGAATGTTATGCTTTATGAAAAAAAAAAAAAACACACACCACCAACACACACACACCACACACACACACACACTACTAGTGCTTAGCCTATATCGGCAATCTTTAGGAATCGGCAGGGTTGGAGTCAGTGTGATTACCGATGCAGTTCGGACTGTATATAACCGAAACCTTCAGTAGCTTTCACCAAAAAACAACGTTACATTATAGACGTTTCAGGGAGATGTTCATAAATATGAATCTTTATAAACAGTCCTAATAGTGATGTGAAGGGTGCAATTTTTTTGGCTCTAATTTATGAAAACATGTTAATGTGCAAACGGCTCGGAAATCGGGTGTTATCAAATATATTTTTTGCTTAAAACTCACAAAGACAAACCATATAATCTTAGTAAATCATGTACCTCTACTTTGTAGCAACTGCGGACTGTACATCCCGATCGGGACACGAACTGCACCGCCATCAACTGTAGGGTGCTCAGCAAGTGGCTTAAGCACTCAAGCAAGCACTCCAATTAAATGGATGATTTGGAATGGTTGGCCAGGCTGTGGCTGCATACCATAGAGGATCTTTTTAACTTTAATGCCAGTCTTCACCTTGCACACAGCAGTCAAAGAAATTAAATGAATTCGTTCAAATAATGACTTTATCCATAAGAGTTGTTTAACGTAGAACAACATTGGAGACATCACAAAGTTTAATCACCTGTGAAATAAACATTGCAGATAATCTGCCACGTTGCCTGCTCGTTTGTGCACATGCCACGTGGTACATCGGTTCGGTGTCCACACAAATGTTATAGCTTTTTTAAAAAACGTCCGTTTTTCACCAGATTTGCTTTGATTCCCTGTAGAGCACCTCGCGAAACCTCCGAAAATATACACAGATCTGGCAGACGCAATGGATAGGCAGTCCCTCTGGGGGACAAGGTGTAAGCTCAAGCAGTGAATGCATTAAATCATGTAGTGACCCTTTAACGTCCATCTCGGCTATTTCAAATTGAATGCATTTACCTAATGAAAAAGGTGTTTTTGGTCGGACTTTCACACAATTTGTTGCAGTCGAGTCAGAATCTGTCAGCGACTATAAAAAAAAGTGGAAATAGATTTCAAATCGGAGTTAAGCAAGGCCATGAGGCTACATAGAACATTTGAGAAGCCTCACATTCCCCAATCAAAATTTCTATGCGACATATATTCATCAAATTTCAACGGAATTTCAGGGAAATTGTTTTAGTCGAGTCTGAACCTGCATTAGCAAATACCAAAAATGAAAACAGAAATCGAATAAAACTTAAGACAAAGTCATGAAGCCACGTGGAAGCGTATGGAAGCAACTCAGCTCACGGTGCTTAATATATAAATCCACAATTCGACATAAAAATGTTTAAAAAACACCCGATTTTCATAAACCTTGCTGCAATTGAGTATTAAGCTACCTTAACGACTGCGAAAAGTGAAAACAGAAAAAAGTTCAAATAAATGCGAGGCTGCTGGAAGCAAAAACCAGCTATAGTACATTCTCAAGAAAAATCCTTTCCCACTTCGTAAAACATGATGTTTATAGCATTCATGTGCAATCCTTATATAATCTAACAGCTTATAATATCACGCTTGTGGTGAGATGCACAACTTCCATGAGAAAAATTCATTTAGACATCTTTATCAGAAGAAAACCGGCACGGCCTTGCATCTATCCGAGGTCCGACCGCGCAATGCCATCAGCTAGGCCCAAACTTAAACACTAATAACTCGATCATTATAAATACAGCTATTCATAGGTATGAAGATCAGGCATTCGATAATATCAGTAAGGAAAGTGAAAAAGAGAACATTTTGAGCACTTTATCGTTAAGAAAACGTTGCGGCCTGTTCCAAGTCGAGGCATGGTTGAGCAGGCCAAAAAAAATGGTGGCTTCAGACCCCAGCAAGGTAACCCAGGATCTGCCTTAAGACCCCAGAGAGCGAGGTGGCTGAGGATCACCCGATAAAGAATATAATTAAATAAGGCTGTTAATTATCTTCAAAAGAGGTGTTTAAATTAACCCAAACACCCAATTTTCACTTCATGCACTTCCTTGGGATTCCCTTAGTATGCATGCAAAGTTTCAGGCTGCTGGGTTTTATGCTTTTGGAGTTATGGGAGGACACACACACACACACACACACAACCACACACAACGCACGCACGCACGCACGCACACACACCACCACCACACACATTTAGTAGAGATTATATACTTAAAAAAAAATCCATAGTATTGTAAAATAATAATTAAAGGAAGAAAATATTGGCACATGAAAAATCACCCCACCCCAACACTCCCCCCCCAACTTGCAGCACCCTTCACCCCAAAGGCAATGTTCAATAAAAGCCATGTACGTACACATCCCATTCGCTTCAGGCACAAACCTGTTTCTATTAAAGGACAGAAAGCTTTGAGATAATATAGTTCCGAGACTCCAGGAGCCTCTTAACCCTGTCGCACCAACCAACTCATGACGATGTGCTGAATAATATACGTCCGTCAGTATAAAAAGGAAGCAAAATTAACCCTGTTCTTTCTGTTCTACGCTGAAAGGGTTCAAGTACATGGAATGTACAAAGCAGCCAGCCATGGCACAGTTGACCAACACTTGCCACCCTCTGTCACCCTGGCAAGTGCACTAGTCTTGCAATGGTGGGAGGGCAATTAATGCATATAAAAGGAGTTGGGGGAAAAAAATGGAGCAACGGGCGGGTTGGGTTATATTATAATAGCACTACAAATATTTCAGTGCTGAAAGCTCTGGAAGGAAGGCAGAGCCGTTGAGAGGTTTTGGAAGGCTGTGGTGAGTGCTTAGGCCGAAGAAGTCGAGTGCAGGGGAGGGTGAAAGTCAGACAGCCACGCGCGCCCATATTGCCTCAAGCTTTTAGCATCCGTGTGCAACAATGCTTTACCAGCAAACAAAACATCGGATATCCACAGATGACAAGGAGAATGGGGGCGTTTACAGGAAGAATGTAGCAAAGACTGAAAGATATTTTTGGCCATTATGAACAAACCTTTGCTGTGAGCTTAAACTACGTATGTGCATGATGGTTGTTTCTCGTAACCAAGACTCAGAATACGAGGAGACATAACTACATGATGTATGGTAGAGTATCCTACTTCCAAGCCATCAAAAAATTTGTGGTACATGTAAGACAAACGGACTAAGATGTATTAGAATACAATCAATCAATGTTTTTGTTGTTGATAATCCAGAGCACACAATTATGTGGAGCCATTTAATAGACTAAGGTGCATTATCAGATCATGCAACATGTTCTATACAGAGCGACGGTTCTGCCAAAGCAGTTTCTGTCTCTGGTTACAATTGTGGACAGGTCACCACTCAGACACAAGAAGTGAAGACAGGAATTTACAATTTGTTCATGGTGCTGGCGATAGCTCGCCTACTCTTCTTGAAGGACATGTGTGAGATCTTCGCGAGAGATCTTTAATGTCCGCAAGCTAATGCGAGCAGATAGGATGCCCAGTTTAACATCCATTCGAGGGACGGCACTCACATTGATGCCTCACCCTGCCTGTGAACACTGGGATGACAGCTTATAGCTGGGTCGGGATTCAACCCCAAGCAAGACAGCTTAGAGGTGAGGGTGTGTACCTCTAGGTCACCCAAACAGCCAAAGGTGTGTTATGCATAATCAAAATCATGTCCCATGACTTTTGGTTTGAAAAATGAACAAAAACAACCGAACACCAATGCTGACAGAGCATCTGCAATAATTATCAAACAATTTAAACAGTCAACGAGAAAGTGTTTTTTATACTGACGATAATTGCAAAATCCATAAAACAAATTTGACCTCCACTCAAATATTACAAGGATTACAAGGATTACAAGTGAATCGGACGAAAATTGAGAATTTTAGAAATTCGGCCTATGTTGACCTTTTGGCCAATGTGGATCTGAAAAATAATTGGCTGGTTGAATTCAGTGACTTGAAATATAAATCCTCTTCAAATTTCAAGTCAATCGGATGAAAATTGATGATTTTAGAAATACCACCTTAGTTGTTGACCTTTGGCCTATGTTGACCTTTTGACCTGTTGACCTCAAAAACAAGAGGCTTCTTCCTTATGACAAACTCTACCATGTGGTGAAGTTTCGTGAAGATCGGTTTAAAATTGTGACCTGTAGGCGATAAACAGACAAACAGAAAAACAAACAGACAGAAAGACAGAATAAACCAATGTCACCCTTAGGGTGACCCGTATCAAACAGACAGGCAGAAAAACAGACAGACAGAAAGACAGACAGAAAAACAGACAGACAGAAAAACAGACGAGACAAGAAACAGACAGACTGACAGAAAACAGACAGACAGAAAAACAGACAGACAGAAAAACAGACAGACAGAAAAACAGACAGACAGAAAAAACAGACAGAACAGACAAAACAGACAGACAGAAAACAGACGAGACAGAAACAGACAGACAGAAAAACAGACAGACAGAAAACACAGACCAGAAAAAAGACAGACAGAAACAGACAGACAGAATAACAGACGACAGAATAACAAGACAGACAGAAACAGAACAGACAGAATAACAGAGCAGACAGAATAACAGACAGACAGAATAACAGACAGACAGAATAACAGACAGACAGAATAACAGACAGACAGAATACAACACGACCAGAATAACAGACAGACAGAATAACAGACAGACAGAATAACAGACAAGACAGAATAACAGACAGAACAGATACTAACAGACAGACAGAAATAACAGAACAGACAAGAATAACAGACAGACAGAATAACAGACAGACAGAAAAACAGACAGACAGAATAACAGACAGACAGAATAACAGACAGACAGAATTACAGAATAACAGACAGACAGAATCAAGACAGTACAAGAATAACAGACAGAACAGAATAACAGACAGAGCAGAATAACAACAAGACAGATAACAGAACAGACAGAATAACAGACAGACAGACAGAATAACAGAGAGACAGAATAACAAAATCGACTGACCAATATAGTTGAAAAATCTTAGATTTTGGAAGTAACAAACTCACAGACAGAAAGCGGTGAAAACATAACCTCCTTCACCTTTGGTGGCGGAGGTAAAAATGTCAAGGTTCATGGAAAAGATGACGTACAGAGGGATTAGACGCCGATATGGCAACAAAGGAATAAAGAGAACAGGTAAACAAGGGATGGAGGAATGAATGGACAGGACAATGTAATGGAGGAGGATAAGTATAAACAATCACAGGGGAATTGGGGAACATGATCATTTTACAGAACCAGAGAGTTGGTGTCAAAGCCACCCAATGCTCGCCTGTTTATACATTTATCGTTTTTAAAAGACTAGTCTAATAATATTTTTTATAAAGCATTGCAGTGAAGTCTGATCCAAATAATTTTAAAGCAATATATGTATTTGTATATTGTAATCAGTAAAAAATAGTGTGGTAGATAAAAACATTAGAAAGGAAATAACTTGCACCAAAAACTTTAACATTATCACGCTCATGCTCACGCCGGGGGTATCGCTATAGCTCTCTGTTCTTCGAACAGGCGAGCTAAAAACTAACACCTTCTTTGCGTTAATGATGTGGCGTCAAGGATGAAGAGATTTCAGGCGGCAGCATTATCTTCCTCAACAATGATAAAATATAGGATCCTGGCTATAATTAGCAAGGATCAGATTAATCTCGAAGAAGCAGCTGATACTCTGAGGTCCCCTGCATTTTGGAAGATATGAGGAATAGATCTGTGCAATATAAAAGCTAAATCTTGAAAGATTTTTGAAATATCGTGTACAAATGCCAAGTTACCGAGTTGGTTGCCATGGCAACAGCACTCAGCCAATCACAGCCATGATCTAATCAGGTTGAGATAATGTCATGAGGAATATATATCTGCAATATCAAAGCTAAATGTTGAATGGTTTTTGAAATATCACGTACACAAAAGTACGTGGACAAATGATCGGTCGGACAAAGCTCAGTTTAATGTCCCACGTCCCCGACCTTGTCGGAGGAGGGACTGGGGCAACTGCTTTGTAACCAGGTGGTTGGTAGGGTATACTAGAGGTACGCACACTCACTTCTGAGCCGTCTTACTTGGGTTTGAATCCCGATCTAGTTATAATCTGTCATCCTGGCGTTTCACAGGCAGGGCGAGATATCAAAGTGTGTGCCGTCTCTCGGATATACGTGAAACTGTTGCGTCCCATCTGCCGGCATTGGTTGGTGGATGTTAAAGACCCCACAGTGTCCTTCACGAAGCATAGGCGAGCTATCGCCTGCACCCCAAACAAATTACAAATTCCTGTCGGTTTCACTTGAATATCATGCTTGGCCAGCCAGTTCATGAAAGACATGGGCCAAAAAAAAGTTTTTGTAGTCGACCCCACAAGAAGGTGGAAACAATTGGGCTGTGGAAGAGGTAGGAGTAGACTTTGTAACCAGAACAATAAGGAGAAGTAAATTAATTAAATACTCTGTCAAGTTTGCATTATCCAGTTAAGAAGTTATATACAAGTTGTGCTACAGACACCCAAAGACAACTGCTAATGGTCGGCTGGTTGGACAGTTCATGTTTGATCTTACCACTTCCTCATCCGAAAGCTCACGTCCATGAACATTGCCTTGCTCTCGAACTGCCTGCTGATGCTTGCGTCCACGGATGTGACTAAGCAGGTAAACCTCAGAGGATATCTGAAGAAGCAACAGAGAAGAAGAGAAAAATGAGAAGGCAGAACCCAGGACGAAACCAATAAATAGTCAATAGATGTACAATGTGTACTCGAAATAATCAGAAGAGAAAATTTTTATTCTCACATTCATCATTCAAGTGTCAAATATCCTGAAAAGCAGATATTACCGTTACATTGCAGATGGTACATTCTTTCTCGCACTCGTATGGTGTGAGTCGTGGCGGATTCTCAGTGGAACTGTGACGTCCACTACTGAGCTCAGCTGCCTTCTCCTTCCGTTGCTCTATCTGTTCAAGATGTCGCCGCACGCTCTCATCATGCTGTGAACACCACGGAATAAAACCATCCATCACATCCCGTGGTCTGTACATGATTTCCACAGATATTCTCCTTGATCATGATTGCTACAGTAGACCCATAAGGGGTAAGGATTTGAGCAAACACAGGTAAAGAAGGAAGGAAGGAAGAATAGGGAAGGTAGAAAGATTGCAGAACGAATGGCAAAACCAACTTTACCTTCAGTTGGATCTTTTTCTGCAGCTCCTCCACGGCCTCTTGTTGAGCCGCATTAAGTGCTGCCAGCCTTTCCTCTCTCTCCCTGAAGGAACAACGTGAAACATTCGGAAACACGATAATTTCGAACTCGTGAAAAGGAAGTCATCATTTACTTGTGCACAACGCACCGATGAGAGTTCATAAACAGCGAAGAGTGAGTGGGAGGGAGCGGTCGGGGAGAAGTGCTCCAAGTTTGTAACGAGAATGGAAAATAATCAAAAGTGCAGTGCATTTGTTCAAATCTAAAGTTCACCTGGCCCTCTCACGTGCGGCATCTTCACGAGCCTTCTCCTTCTCTTGGCGCTGAGCTTCGACGCGAGCTTCATGCTCCTTGCGCTTCAGTACTATCTCCTCAACTCGGGCCAATCTCTCTGCTTCCAAAGCACGTTTTCGCTCCTGGTGACCAATGGTGCACAAAGGTATGGTGAGAGACCTCAAAACAAGACATTAACAAAATCTTGCATCAAATAAATCACCATTTATAGGTGGGCTTATGGGATAGTTCGGAGGTACCGTACTTACATTTATGCAGTTTATAGTCTGGGTTTTATTCCTAGGCTGACCATGAACTATCATTGTGGTGCTTCATAGACACGTCATTGCATTAATGAGTGCACTTTATCTTGGAGGGGATGTTAAGCCAGCTGTTGCATCTGCTAGCATTTAGTAGAGATTAAAAATTCCACAGTGCCTTTCAAAAAGTGGAGACCATTGCCTGAAAGTTTCCACCGTCAGTCCCATCTGCCAGTCTGCGATATGTTGTGTTAATTCCACATACTCGATGTGGGTCTGCTCCCTCAGCTGGAATTCTTGGAGACGAAGAATAAGAGTCACCAACCTGATCAACAAAACATGGCAAATGACGATGACGATGACGATGACGATGACGATGACGATGAAGAAGAAGAAGAAGAATACAAAGAAGGAGATAACGACGACAAAGAAGAAGAAATCAACTTTTCTATTTTTCAAATCACTCGTCTGCAGTACTCAGCTGCTTGTTTGCATCATTTACATCAAATGCTGGCAGACAGGACCCTGGCTTAACATCCCAACAGACGGATGGGCGCACTCAACAATGCAACGGCTTGCCAACAAAACACTAGAGTGACAGTTTATAATCCGTTTGTGACTCGAACCCAAATGAGACAACTCCTACTTCTTTGTATCCTCACTGACCAAGAAATCGGCATTCAATGCTCGCACGAGTTTATTATAATTTAGATCAACAATCATTCGCAAATAACGGATTTGCATCGACAAGTCTGACAGCCAATCAAAACGGTGAATCTCAAATTAGATGACCAAGAAACATAGCAATGGAGGGAAGACAATTATTGCAAAAGGATCTGCTGATAGAATGTTGAAATTTTAAAAACATTTCACTCGTGGAAACAAAGGAAATGAAAGAAAGGCGAATATCATTACCACATAGGCAAATGTCCGAAACGGAAATATGTTGACAAACTTAGCGGAAAGGTACATCCCCAGTTACAAATAGGAATAGATAGATTATTCAAAGTTAAACTTCCTGGTAATGAATGCAGGGTAAAGATGCTGCAGTTTTGTTCTTTTTTGATGTTCATATCCATTATCAACTTCGAACAATCGGTTTTCTTTACAGGATCGAGTTTGACTTTAATTTAGTTATGCTTAAAAGTTGGCCGCAGTCCAATTGGCTGCTGACAATAAATAAATAAATAAATAAAAACTGACAAGATGTACGCATTTATACGTTTGTACCATTATTCTACAGTTTATCTGCATTTCAACCCCCGACCCAAACAACATGATCCACGTCATGTCGCATGACAATACTGAGAGATATATGGCAATGTGACCTTTTACTGCATCACCTCTTAATATTCCAGCACCAATGACTTAATAGAAATTGAATTTTAAGATATCGTGCACCGCTCCTTCCCAATTCCATATCCAGGCGATGCACGATGTCATCACTGGGCTTTACTCCGTTTGTTTGTTTTCTTGTTTGTCCGGGTGATATCTCAGCCATCTTTTGAGCTCGGAAGCTGAAATTTGTGGAGAAAAGTGAAGATGTGTTTCGGCAAAAACAAGATGTTTTATTTTTTGATGAGTCAATCAATTGATTAATTAGTTGATTATTATCGATTTATTAATTCCTTATTTATTTTCTTTCTCTGGGCAATATCTCAGGCACATTTTGAGCTCGGAAGCTGATATTTGGACACGACAGTGACCAAGTGATTTGGCGAAAAGGGTGTATTAGTTTTATTGATTAATCAATTAATCAATTAATTACTTAATTTCCAAAAAGTTACAGATTCGGATGAAACAGTGGTGGTTTAGGTAAGCTATTTACCAATTGATAAAGAAATTAATTATTTTACGATTATTATTTATTTATTTTAATTATGCAATAAATCAATCAATTATTGTGCACCACTCCACCCCAATTCCATCTCCATGTGTTGCATGGCGGCATCGCCGGGCACCGAAGACACCCCGGCGACGTCGCACACTGGAAGATTTGTCATTTATTTATTTGGCATGGTGGTGGTGTACATTGAATGTACCTCGACTTATTTAAGATGTTTCTGAGTATATTTCCAGATGCCTATTTGTACATTTCCTGATGCATATTTGTACATTTCCTGATGGTCAGGTTGTCCGCGACGAAACGGTCTCCTCCACAAAGCTTCTTGGTGAGGAGGGTGTATGATATGGACACCCAGCAGGATGAAAAACAAAACCTGTCAAAGGGTGGAGGACCTCCTTGAGAACCAACGGCCATCCGTATCTAGTGCCCAACTGTCTGCAGACATCCTCCTGCAGTTGGGTTACTTTTTAATAGGAGGTTGGTGGCAGGATTTGCACTCCGGCCACCGTAAAACCCTTCATTCCGCAGAACATTCGAAAAGCATTTTTATAAAATCTGAAAACCCACTCGGTGGGAGTACCTCCTGTGCAGCTGCCCTTCGCAGGGCAGCTCACCGGATGACGGGATTCGGGCAAAGCCTTCAGGACCCCCAATCTTTTATGAGAGGAGGGAAACCACGGGGTAATCTTCCCGGGTCAGATTGCGGTAATGTGTGTCGGGGTTGTGCTGATGTGTCGTCCACCAGACGGCGGTTTCCTTGGAGAGTACACAGCTGCCCTTCGTGGGTCCGGAATGTCTATCCCTATGAGAGGACAGTCCCTATCTCTTGATCATCTGACTCAAGCGTTTGGCATCGCTATTGCAGCACTCTCTGAGTTCGGAGACCGGATTGCGGCGAGATCATGGGGTGGGTACACCCTACTAATGTCTGTCGCTTGATGGTTACCATGCCAAAGATTGCTGTCTGTGTCCAATAAGCTGACTCCAATGATAATTGAGGTAACACCAGTCAACGACACTTTATTAGTAATAAGCGTCCACTCCTTAGTGTCATTTCCCTGGCTCTGTTATGCTCCGACTGACGAGTGATCTCACTGTGAGACTGCATCTACACCATGCTGGCTGTCGTCATCAGTCCCCAGACGAGATCACTCTAGATTCTTGGGGATTTCAATGTATCGACTGGAACTGATAGGGATGGTTATGAGACATGTTGGTCCCATGGTCAGAACTATGAACCAGAGAGCACTAAGTTCCTTGACTTTGCAAGAAGTCATGCTTAGGGTGCCGGTTCATGGTTCAAAGCGCCCACAAGCCATCGCTGCGATGATTCCAACGCTCCGATGTCGCAAAGAGAGACCATATCCTCGTTGATGGTCGCTGGAGGATGATCCAGAACTGCAGGGTCTACTGCAGTGTGACCACTCCTCATTTTCATAAATGCCAAGGCGAGCCAATGAAAAAAGCCAAGAATTCACAACGTTTCGGAAAAGCGATGATAATAGAAAACC
>CM068961.1:115721925-115741351 GCA_035128595.1 Eptatretus atami | reverse complement strand
TGAGCTGTTCAGGGAGCTGAGGTGTAAAACTGTATGTGTGCTAAGGGTGGACAAGGAGGCCTATGTGCGAAAAATCTGTGAGGGGGTAGAGCATCACCTGTAGTCAGGTGATTCTCGTCCTGCTTACAGGGGAATTCACGCATTGCGTTCATCCAAGCCACATCCCGAGTGTACTGCAATAGAGGCAGAGGGTGGTAGGTTTCTTGACAGAGGAGTCCGAAGTGAAGGCCGGCTGGGCCGGTTACTTTGAGCGGTTGAACCAGGCTGATCCACCAGCTGTCGAGTTGAAGTCAGGGTGTTAAACACCTGTTGCTGACCCTCCAATCAACTGTGATTCCACTTATTTGTGGAACACAGGCTGCGGTGTTCCGGTTGAAATGGGGTAAAGCTCCTGGGATCTGTGACATCCATGCTGAACTTCTCAAGACTGGTGGAAATGCTGTACACATGTCATTGCATGCAGTTCTGTGATCTGCCTGGAGAGCAGGCATCACCCAACTGACTGGAAGAGGGGCCTTGTTGTCCTCTCTGGAAAGGGAAGGTGACGCAGACTGCAACAACTACCGAGGGATGAGCTGCTCTCAGTGCCGGGCAAGGTCTTTGCTCGGATAATTCTTGATAGGGTCGCCACCATCTGCTTGAGCACCAGCGTCCAGGCTTTACACGCAAAGAGGTCAACGATTGACTGTATCCTTGCTTTCGGGTCTCACGAACGCAGACGAGAGTTTCGGCAGGGGCTGCTTGCAGCCTATGTTGATCTCTGTAAAGCGTTCGATTCAGTGAATCGGGATGCCCTCTGGAAGGATTCTAGGTCTTGCGGGGTGCGACCAAAACTGATCAATCTGAAGTTGAACTTTATCTGGTACTGAGAGTGCTGTGAGATGTGGTGGTGCATCTCTGACTTATTTCCAGTTGTTACTGGAGTTCGCGGGGTGTGTACTGGCCCACACTCTTTCAGCACTTGTATGGACTGGATTCTAGGGAGGATGTCAGAGAGATCAAGCTGCGGTGCATCGTTTGGGAATGTCAAGATCTTGACCTTGATTTCGCAGATATGCAGTCATCTTTGCGGAGACTTTAGATATCCTTGAGGGGGCCCTCAAGGTGCTGAATGAGGAGTCGGAGCCGCTGGGATTATGGTTCCTGGGTCAAAACTAGATCCAGGCTTTAATGACATCTTGAATGCTGCTGTCCTGTCTGTGCCTGTTTGTGGTGAGCATTTGAGTCATGGAGAGATTCACTTACCTTGGCAGTGATATTCATGTCTCTGCTGGCTGTGAGTCAGAGGTCAATAGTATGTCTGGGTCGGGCCTGGGGAGTCATGGATTCACTGGATAATGGGGTGTGGCGAACGCACAAACACAAACACGAAAGAGAGTCTTCCTCAGGAGACCGCAAGCGAAACGTCACTGAGGAAGACTCTCTTTCGTGTTTGTTTGTTAAAAAATTGGGAGTAGAGTTTACTCGACTTTTTTTCGATCTAACTGCTTGGCTGTGCTGTGTACCTGAACGACATATATATATATATATATATTATATATATATTATTATATATATGTGTGTGTAATATATATAATTATACATATATGTTATATACACATATATATATTACGTATATTACACATATATATACGTATATATACACATATATACTTATTAATACAGTATTATCACCATATCATATGTATAGAACATATACATATATATACACTATACATTATATATAGTATATATATGATACATATATATAATATATATATAAAACATAGATATATTACAAATAATACGAAGCAATATATCTACATATAATACCTATCGGTTAATACATAACAATAGTCTATATATACATAATGCTATATAGTACATATACATATACATATAATATACATATACATATCTAAATATAATATACATAACCATATATATATATAATATAATAATATATATATATATATATATACATCATACACATACACATGCACATACATATTGTTGTAGATTTCCGCCGCCGGCGTGCGGACGACCGCTTCTAGCCAATGGCGGCCGCTCTCGCCACCGAAGGGACAATCTAGTCACGCCTTCCGGATCAAACGCCGGAATCCCGCTACGGGTGTGTTTTGGATGCACACCACAGCCTAGTCAACACTCTACCACGCGCTAGGGTCAATCGCCGAATTGTCGATATACCTAATTAATCGCGCGGGCAGACTACCGAGAGACTGTACCTCAACGGGGCCCGCTTGAAACGAGCCGCTTAAGCAGCTCGCTTTGTTTTGGGATAACCGAGCGGGGTATTATCGTGAAAGCCCGTTGGATCAGATTCTATTTATCGGCTATTAAAAAGCCAGCTATTATCCGAACTCAATACGGCAGTTCAATGCAGGAAAAGGACGCGACGAAAGGGTTAACATTCACACAAGCACATTTATTTGACACACAACACATATGCAGTCATGTATGCAATCAGGCGAGGCAAACAAAAGCAATGCAATGTACAAGCACGTAATGAATGGGGTAGGGACAAGACGCGAGCAAGAAAAAGAACTACCACCGTTCTATATAATTACGTACACTTATACAGTTTATACCAAGACATGGCGACACAACGTTCATTCAAAAGAAAAAAAAACCCCAGGAAAGACGAGGGGTAGACTGGACCTCTTGGGTCTTTATTTCACGGAGCTGTGATGACCGCAGAAGCTCCGCGAGGCCGGGCTGGTTACCTTCACCTTCGTGGTGCCTCGCTGGGGACCCGCGACGTCCTCCTCTACGGCAGCTGTCGTGACCGCGGTCCGGCCCAGGCTCGTCTGACGGGGGCCTGGTGATTCGGGCCAGCCGCAAGCCTCAGAGGAACGAACGGTCTTTTGCTCTCTAGAGTTGATGCTCTCTTTAAGAGCCCGTCCGTCCCTCAGTGCGCTCGGCTGTCCCGAAGCCCGATCACCTCGGACCGTTCGGTGCGGCTGGCTCTCGCCGCTCTCCCCACGTCCCACACGATCGCGTAGTTTGTGCGCGGACGGCTGGCCTGGCTGCGCTCCAGCTCCATCTCTCGGCGAACCCAGACCTCCACGCTCACTGGACTCGAACCTTGCTCTTCACACCACTCCAAACCCCGACCGACTTACTCACTTGGCGCTATGCGCCCTTTTTTATAGGGTTCTGAGGCGAGGTTTGATCTCCGTCTTTCACCTTGACCCCACTGGTCCGCCCCCTCGATCTCCTGATCCGAATTTCAAGGCGAAGTCGGAGCGAGCGGACGTGGTTGAAATCACCGTCGCTGGCGCCCACAAAGGAGAGCGGACGTTGTGGAGATCACCGGCCCTGCACAACGAGGAAACCCCCGCGTCTGTTTGCAGCGACGCTGCTCGCTGGGACTCGCTGTGGCTGGACAAAGATGGCGGCGTTTGCGGAGTTGAAGGTGAAGCGATGCTGTTCGTTGTTGGTTATTGGGGGAGATGTGGTTTAGGAGATGTGGCTGTGGTTGGCGTTGTGGAGAAGGTGGTTGTGGTTGGCGTTTGTGGAGGAGGCGGTTGTTGTGGTTGAAATGCGGTTGGCTTGTGGAGAAGGTGGTTGTGGTTGGGTTGTGAGAGGTGGTGTTTGTGGTTGAAATGCGGTTGGTCCAAAATAACGAAAGCAAAAGAAAAACGGCTAACTGAGATTCACAGCCGGTTACAGAAAAATTCCCTTAGACATCGGTGGGAAATCTATCTGAACACAGACTTATCGACATAACTGATCTAAGAACCTATATGGTGCTCTACGAATTTCCACAGCCGTAACAATATATATATATATATATATATTAGGGTGGTCGCTAGAGTACCCTTATTGTCGGGTTTTCCGTGTGTGTGTGTGTGTGTGTGTGTGTGTGTGTGTGTGTGTCTGCATGCAGGCTCCACAGCACAAACCAGCAAACCGATTTCGATTAAACTTGGCGAAAAGGTGCATATATGAGCTGGGAGTGTGTGCGTTTGAGTTTCGTTGCTAAGCAGCGGCCGAAAAAAAAGTAGGTATTTCAATACTTGTCCTACAGTTTTGAATGTGGAGAAACGAGACTTCGGAATTAAACACTTCGAGATATTTAGAAAATTTTACTCGAGCCGATTTTTGATTTAGGTTTTATTTTCAAATGGTCCTTCAAAAATAGGGTGTCTATTTCCGTCATTTTTTTGTGTTGTTTGTTTGTATGTAATGGACAGCTCTGGAGGCCAGAGGAGTCAACCGATTTTGATGAAACTTGACAGGTAGGTTCATACCAGCATCTAGTTCTATGCTTTTGAGCACCGTTGCTATGGACACCACCGTTGCCTAGCAACGGGACTTTGAAATTTTGAAAATCCTAAAAAAATTATTTTTTCAAAAATCAAAATGGGCTTCCAGGCTTTTATGCGCACTATAATCAACCTCTTTGTGAAAAATTTTCAGCCCATCCGTCAAAAACTGTATGACTAGTATGCAATTATGTGCGCGACCACCATGTCGCCTACCGGCTGTGCATATATATATATATATATATATATATATATATATATATATATATCATACTATACATAACATATCATATCATAATATAGATATGTATACATTACGTAGTACAATATATATACATATACGTACACATATACACATATAAACATATACATATACATATACATTTTGATGCTGCGTACCATATTCTGGAACAGATCGCCAGTGCTGTTGAAGAAGTTTCTTGGCAAGGGTTATACGAGGTGATTTGCCATTGCCTTCCGAGAAGAAGTTAGGGCAGGTACCTGAAATTTGTTCAGGTTGCTGGCGATAGCTTGCCTCCTCTTCACAGAGAACACCGTGGGGTCTTTCACATCCACTAACTAATGCTGGCAGAAGGGACAGCCAGTTCAATGTCCATCGTAGGAATGGCACATGCATTGATGAATCACCCTGCCTGTGAAACACCTGGATGACAGTTTATATCTAGGTCAAGATTCGAACCCAGCTAGACAGCTTAGAGGCTCGTGTGTGTATCTTCTCTCTGCCATCCTGCCAGATATTGGGTGGTCGCTAGACTACCCTTAGTCTCAGGTTTTCCGTCTGTCTGTGTGTCTGTTGGGTGGTCGTAGATATAACCGTTATTCTCAGGTTTTCCATCTGTTTGTTGTATGTAATGGACAGCTCTGGAGGCCAGAGGAGTCAACGATTTTGATGAAACTTGACTGGTAGGTTCATACCAGGATGTAGTTGTATGCTTTTGAGCACCGTTGCTATGGACGCCACCATTGCCTATCAACGGGACTTTGAAATTTTTGAAAAAATTCTCAAAATATTTTTACGTACATTTTTTTCGAAATTCAAAAATCGGCTTCCGTGCTTTTATGCGCACTATAATAAACGTCTGTCAAAAATTTTCAGCCCGATCTGTCAAAAACTGTATGACTAGTATGCAATTATGTAGCGACCACCCACGTCGCCTACCGGCTTGTCTGTTGTTTGTATGTAATGGACAGCTCTGGAGGCCGGAGGAGTCAACCGATTTTGATGAAACTTGACTGGTAGAAGAGAGAGATAAAGAAGAGGCGAATATCATTACCACTGGCAAATGTCCGAAACGAAATATGTTGAAAACTTAGCGGAAAGGTACTCCCCATTCCAAATAGGAATAGAAGATTTATTCAAAAGTTAAACTTCCTGGTAATGAATGCAGTGGTAAAATGCTGCAGTTTGGTTTTTTTTGATTGTTCATATTCGACTTAGCAACTTCGACAATCGGGTTTCTTACAGATCGCGAGTTTGACCTTTAATTTATTGATGCCTTAAAAGTGGCCGCAGTTCCAATTGGCTGCTGACAACTAAATTATAAATAAATACAAACTACAAGATGTACGCATTTTATCGTTTGTACCATTATTCTACAGTTCATATCTGCATTATCAACCCCCGACCCAAACAACATGATCCACGTCATGTCCGGCATGACAATACGAGAGTATATGTGGCAATGGACCTTTTCTGCATCACCTCCTTAATATTCCAGCACCATGACTTATAGAAATTGAATTTAAGATATCAGTGCACCCTCCTTCCCCAATTCCATAATCCAGGCGATGCACATGTAATCACTGGGCTTACTTCCGTTTGCTTTGTTTTTTGTTTTCCGGGTGATACTCAGCATCTTTTTGAGCTCGGAAGCTGAAATTTGTGCGAGACAAAGTGAAGATGTGTTTCGGCAAAAACAGATGTTTTATTTTTTTGATGATCAATCAATTGATTAGATTAGTTGATTATTATCGGATTTATTTAATTCCTTATTTATTTTTCTTTTCTCTGGGCAATTCTCAGGCACATTTTTGAGCTCGGAAGCTGATAATTTGGACACGACAGTGACAAGTGATTTGGCGAAAAGGGTGTATTAGTTTTAAAATTGATTAATGCAATTAATCAATTAATTACTGTAATTTTCCAAAAAGACAGATTCGGATGAAACAGTGGGTTGGTTTAGGTAAGCTATTTACCAATTGATAAAGAAAATTAATTATTTTCGATTATTATTTATTTATTTTAATTAATGCAATAAACAATCATATTGTGCACCACTCCACCCCATTCCATCTCCATGTGTTGCATGGCGGCATCGCCGGGCACCGAAGACACCCGGCGACGTCGCACACTGGAAGATTTGTCATTTATTATTGGCTGGTGTGTGTGTACATTGAATGTCCGTCGACTATTTTAAGATGTTTCTGATATATTTCCAGATGCCTATTTGTACATTTCCTGATGCATATTTGTACATTTCCTGATGGTCAGGTTGTCCGCGACGAAACGGTCTCCTCCACAAAGCTTCTTGGTGAGGAGGGTGTATGATATGGACACCCAGCAGGATGAAAAACAAAACCTGTCAAAGGGTGGAGGACCTCCTTGAGAACCAACGGCCATCCGTACCTAGTGCCCAACTGTCTGCAGACATCCCCTGCAGTTGGGTTACTTTTTAATAGGAGGTTGGTGGCAGGATTTGCACTCCGGCCACCGTAAAACCCTCATTTCCGCAGAAGATCGAAAAGCATTTTTATAAAATCTGAAAACCCACTCGGTGGATACCTCCTGTGCAGCTGCCCTTCGCAGGGCAGCTCACCCGGATGACGGGATTCGGGCAAAGCCTTCAGGACCCACATCTTTTATGAGAGGAGGGAAACCACGGGGTAATCTTCCCGGGTCAGATTGCGGTAATGTGTGTCGGGTTGTGCTGATGTGTCGTCCACACAGACGGCGGTTTCCTTGGGGTAACCTAAGGCTGTCCCTTCGGGTGGGTGCCCGGAATGTCCTATCCCTATGAGAGGACGATCACCTATCTCTGTGATCATCTGAGCTCAAAGCGTTTGGACATCGGTATTGCAGCACTCTCTGAGGTTCGGAGACCGGATTGCGGCGAGATCATGGTGGGTGGGTACACCTACTTAATGGTCTGGTCGCTCTGATGGTTACCATGGCCCAAGGAGTTGCTGTAGCTGTGTCCAATTAAGCTGACTCCAATGATAATTGAGGTAACACCAGTCAACGAGCGTATTATGAGAATAAGGATTCGTCACTCCTTAGGTGTCATTTCCCTGGTCTCTGTTTATGCTCCGACTGAGGCGAGTGATCTCACTGTGAAGGATGCATTCTACACCACGCTTGAGTCTGTCGTTCATGCAGTGCCCCAGACGAGATACACTTCTAGTCTTGGGGATTTCAATGTATCGACTGGAACTGATAGGGATGGTTATGAGACATGTGTTGGTCCCATGGTCAGGAACATTATGAACCAAGAAGAGCAACTAAGTTCCTTGACTTTGCAAGAAGTATGGACTTAGGGTGGCGGTTTCATGTTTCAGCGCCCACAAGCTCATCGCTGGAACTTGGTATTCCAACGCTGCGGTGTGGCAAAGGAGAATGACCATATCCTCGTTGATGGTCCGCGGAGGATGATCCAGAACTGCAGGGTCTACTGCAGTGTGACACTCCTCATTTTCATAAATGCCAAGGCGAGCCAATGAAAAAAGCCAAGAATTCACAACGTTTCGGAAAAGCGATGATAATAGAAAACCTTACACCAAGAAAACCTATAGAAAACCAAGACGTCATGGTGAACAACGAATAGCCAAGATCTTGTGAAAAAAAACCAGGAGTGGTCAACACTGGCTACTGGAGTGCTCAGTTCCTCAATACTGACCACCGGCTTGTTGTAGCAACTCTGAAGTTGCACCTTAAATCCAGGAGAATGGTACATCCCAGCCTAGGCTGGATGTTGGAAAAGCTCAAGGATGAGAGGGTAGCTGAGAGTTTGCAAACAAGCTGAGTAGAGATTTGGGGGGTCTGGGTGCTTTGGGAGGCCCTGAAGAGTTGTGGAGTGCCTTCAAGACCACCGTCCTTGATGTTGCCGGTGGATGTCTTGGACTCACCGAAGAGAAAGAATAATTTTGTCTCTCAAGGGACACTGATACCATTGACCAGAGTCGCAGGCAGGCTGAACGGCAGAGCTGAGCTGTTCAGGGAGCTGAGGTGTAAAACTGTATGTGTGCTAAGGGTGGACAAGGAGGCCTATGTGCGAAAATCTGTGAGGGGGTAGAGCATCACCTGTAGTCAGGTGATTCTCGTCCTGCTTACAGGGAATTCACGCATTGCGTTCATCCAAGCCCATCCCTCGATGTACTGAAATTAGAGCAGAGGGTGGTAGGTTCTTGACAGAGGAGTCCGAAGTGAAGGCCGGCTGGGCCGGTTACTTTGAGCGGTTGACCAGGCTGATCCACCAGCTGTCGAGTTGAATGTCAGGGGTGTTACAATCCCTGTTGCTGACCCTCCAATCAACTGTGATCCAACTTTATTTGTGGAAACACAGGCTGCGGTGTACCGGTTGAAATGGGGTAAAGCTCCTGGGATCTGTGACATCCATGCTGAACTTCTCAAACTGGTGGAAATGCTGTACCCATGTCATTGCATGCAGTTCTGTGATCTGCCTAGAGCACAGGCATCACCCAACTGACTGGAAGAGGGGCCTTGTTGTCCCTCTTGGAAAGGGAAGGGTGATCGCACAAGACTGCAACAACTACCGAGGGATGACGCTGCTCTCAGTGCCGGGCAAGGTCTTTGCTCGGATAATTCTTGATAGGGTTCGCCACCATCTGCTTGAGCACCAGCGTCCAGGCTTTACACCAAAGAGGTCAAACGATTGACTGTATCCTTGCTCTTCGGTCTCACCGAACGCAGACGAGAGTTTGGCAGGGGCTGCTTGCAGCCTATGTTGATCTCTGTAAAGCGTTCGATTCAGTGAATCGGGATGCCCTCTGGAGGATTCTAGGTCTTCGCGCGGTGCGACCAAAACTGATCAATCTGAAGTATGAACTTATTCTGGTACTGAGAGTGCTGTGAGATGTGGTGGTGCCATCTCTGACTTATTTCCAGTTGTTACTGGAGTTCGGCGGGGTGTGTACTGGCCCCCACACTTTTCAGCACTTGTATGGACTGGATTCTAGGGAGGATGTCAGAGAGATCAAGCTGCGGTGCATCGTTTGGGAATGTCAAGATCTTGACCTTGATTTCGCAGATAATGCAGTCATCTTTGCGGAGACTTTAGATATCCTTGAGGGGGCCCTCAAGTAGCTGAATGAGGAGTCGGAGCCGCTGGGATTATGGTTTCCTGGGTCAAAACTAAGATCCAGGCTTTCAATGACATCTTGAATGCTGCTGTCCTGTCTGTGCCTGTTGTGGTTGAGCATGTTGAGATCATGAGAGATTCACTTACCTTGGCAGTGATATTCATGTCTCTGCTGGCTGTGAGTCAGAGGTCATATTATGTCTGGTCGGGCCTGGGGAGTCATGGATTCACTGGATAATGGGGTGTGGCGAACGCCACAAACAAACACGAAAGAGAGTCTTCCTCAGGAGACCGCAAGCGAAACGTCACCTGAGGAAGACCTCTCTTTCGTGTTTGTTTGTTAAAAAATTGGGGAGTAGAGTTTACTCGGACTTTTTTTCGATCTAACTGCTTGGCTGTGCTGTGTACCTGAACGACATATATATATATATATTAATATATATATAATATATAATATATGTGTGTGTGTGTATATATATATATATATATGTATATATAACACATATATACGTATATATACACATACATATGTATAAACATATACATATATATACACATCATATATATACATAACAGTAATCCCCGTTTCTCGCGGGGGTTACGTTCCAAACCTCCCGCGCTAAGTGAAAATCCGCGATGAATGGATGCCTCCGCAAAAAATCGATTCGACTGGTCTGGTCGGTTTGGCAGTGATTGGGTTGAGGTGCCGGAGATCGATTGGTCCTGGTCTGGTCGGTTTGGCAGTGATTGGGTTTGAGGTGCCGGAGATCGACTGGTCTGGTCTGGGGTCGGTTTGGCAGTGATTGGGTTTGAGGTGCGGAGATCGACTGGTCTGGTCGGTTTGGCAGTGATTGGGTTTGAGGTGCCGGAGATCGACTGGACTGGTCTGGTCGGTTTGGCAGTGAGTGGGTTTTGAGGTGGCCGGAGATCGACTGGTCTGGTCTGGTCGGTTTTGAGGTGCTGGGTATGAGCAGTGCTCGTCCAACGGCGGTAAAAACCTTTTTCCTTCCCGAAGCAATATATCGAGCACCTTTACCTTAACCTTCTCCTGGAGCGTCCCAGGACCTTCCTCTGGCGCTCGTTTCCTTGCCAGAAACCTTCGAAGGTGCAGGCGTCTGGGCGCCATCGTGGGGCTTGGAGAAAAAACGAGAAAATATTCGAAGTCACAAGCGAAACTTGTCTCGTGCGTTGTGTGACTGGTCGAGCACCACACGTTATAATTTTATTGCTTAAATAATTTATATTTTATACATTATTACCGCGATGTACCGGGGAAATCCGCAGAAAAATTAGTTACGTCCAAGGGAAAACCCGCGATGAACCGGGGTCGCGATAGGTGAACCGCGTGAGGCGGGGGTGACTGTATATTATGACAATATATACATATATAATACTAATAATATATATTATACAAACATAGATATATACAAATATACAATATATATAATATATATAATATATATATATATATATATATACATATATACATATACATATATACTATATTATATATACATATAATATATAATAATAAAATAAAATACATACATACATATCTATATATACATATATCATACACACACATCACATACACATGCACTACTATGTTGTAGATTCCGCCCGCCGGTGCGGACGACAGCTTTCAAGCCAATGCGGCCGCTCTCGCCACCGAACGGACAATCTAGTCGGCAGCCTTCCGGATCAAACGCCGGAATCCCGCTACGGGTGTGTTTTGGATGCACACCACAGCCTAGTCAACACCTACCACGCGCTACAGGGTCAATCGCCGAATTGTCGATACCTAATAATCACGCGGGCAGACACCGAGAGACTGTACCTCAACGGGCCCGCTTGAAACGAGCGCTTAAGCAGCTCGCTTTGTTTTGGGATAACCGAGCGGGTATTATGTGAAAGCCCGTTGGATCAGATCTATTTATCGGCTATTAAAAAGCCAGCTTTATCCCGAACTCAATACGGCACGTTCAATGCAGGAAAAGGACGCGACCGAAAGGGTACATTCAACACAAGCACATTTATTTGCCACACAATACACATATGCAGTATGTATGCAATCAGGCGAGGAAAACAAAAGCAATGCAATGTACAAGCACGTAATGAAATGGGGTAGGGACAAGACGCGAGCAAGAAAAAGAACTACACCGTTCTATAAATTACGTACACTTATACAGTTCTACTACTAGGACATGCGCCACAACGTTCACTCAAAAGAAACAAGGAAAAACCGCAGGAAAGACGGAGGGTAGACTGGACCTCTTGGGTCTTTAATTTAAATATAAAAAAAAAAATAATTTATTTATATTAATTAAAAAAAAAATAATTTTTTTTTAATTATTATAAAAAATTTTTTTTTAAATATAATTTTTAAAAAAAATAAAATTAAACATAAATTAAAAATAAAAAAATATAAAAATTTAAATTAAAAAAAAATAAATAATTTATTTTGTTATTAATAAAAAATTTATTTTTTATTAAAAATAATATAAAATAAAATAATTTAAAATTAAATATTTAAAAAAATAAATATTAAAATAATAAAAATACAATTTTAAAAAAATTTAAATTAAAAAAATTTTTAAATTAATTTAAATAATAAAAAAAAAAAAAAAATTAAAAAAATAAAAATATTTAAAAAAAAAATTTTTTAAAAATTTAAAATTTAAAAAAAAAAAATTTTTATTTAAATTTAATAATAAATTTTAATTTATAAAAAATTTAAAAAAAAATTAAAAAAAAAATTTAATAAAATTTAATTAATGAATTATATTTAAATAAATTTAAAAAAAAATAAAAATATTTTTTTATTAAATTTAAAATAAAATATTTTTAATTTAAATTATTTAAAAATTTAAATAAAAATAAAAAAAATAATAAATTTGAATTTAAAAAAAATTTTTTAAAAAAATTTATATAAAAAAAAAAAAAAAAATTTTTTATTTTAATTTATTTATATTAAAAAATTTTTAAATAAAAAAAAATTTAAATTATTTTTAATATAAATAAATTTTATTTAAATATAAAAAAAAATAATTAAAAAAAAAAATAATAAAATTATAAAATTTTTAATTTAAATATTTAAATATAAAAATTTATATAATTTTTTCTAATTTTATATATTATTTATTTTTAATTAAAAATTAAAATTATTTTTATTTTATTAAATAATAAAAAAAAATTTTTAAATAAAATTTAATAAAAAAAATTTTAATATTTTAAAAAATTTAAAAAAATTAATATTTTTAATTAAAAAAATTTAAAATTTTAAATTAATAAATATTAAATTTCTTATTTATTTTTTAAAATTTTTAAAAAATTAAAAAAAATTAAATAAAATTTTAAAAAAAAAAATTTATAAATAAATATAAAAATATTAAAAAATGTTAAAAAATTTTTTTAATAATTTAATTAAAAAAAAATAAAATAAATTTTTTAAAAAAAATTTATATAAATAAAAAATAATAAAAATAAATAAAAAAAAATTAAATTTTATAAAAATTTTAAAAATAAAAAAAAATTTTTTTAATTTTTTTTTATTTTAAATAAATTTAATTAAAAAATAAAAATAATTTAAAAAAATTTTTTAAATTATTATAAATATTAAAAAATTAATTTTATATAAAATTTTAAATTTTATAAATATAAAAAATTTAAATTAAAAAAAAATAATAATAAATTAAAAAAATTAAAATAAAATAAAATTTTAATTTAAAAATTAATTTTAAAAATTTTAAAATAAAATTAAAAATTAAATAATTAATATTTTTAAAAAAAAAAATTTTTTTATTAATTATTTTTTATTAAAAATAATAAAAAAAAAATAAAAAAATTTTTTATAAATAAAATTATAATTTAAAATTTTAAATTAATTTTAAATTATTTTTTTTTAATTTATTTAAAAAAAAAAATTTTTTTTAAAATTAATTTAAAAATAAATTTTTAAAAAAAAAAAATAAAAAAAAAAATTTTTTTTATTTAATTAGATAAATAATAAAATTTAAAAAAAAATAATATTAAAATAAAAAAAAAAAATTTTAATAAAAATAAAAATTTACATTTTTAAAAATTTAAATTATTTTATTAAAATAATAATTTAATATTATTAAAATTAATAAAAATAATTTAAAAAAATTTTTTTTAAAATTTTTAAAAATAAAATTAAAAAATATTAAATTTTAATTTTAAAAATAATAAAAATTTTAAAAAATAAAATTAAAATTTAAATAAATTTATTTTAAAATTTAAAAATTTTTTAAAATAAAATTTATAAATTTTTTATAAAAAAAAAAAAAAAATAAAATAAAATAATAAATTTTTAAAAAAATTAATATTTATAATTAAAAATTATAATTAATTAAAAATAAAAAAAAATAAAAATTAAATAATTAAAATTTAATTTAATAAATATTAAATATTTAATTTTTTTTTTAAAAAAAATTAAAAAAAAATTTTAAATTAAAAAAAAAAAATATAAAAATTTTAATTTATAATAATATTAATTTTTTAAAAAAAATTTAAAAAAAATTATAAAAAAAATAATTTAATATTTTAATTTTTTAATTAAAAAAAAAAAAAAATTTTAAAAAAATAAAATTTAAATTAAATAAATTTTAATTTATAAAAAAATATTTAATTTAAAAAAATAAAAAAAATTAAAATAATTTAAATTAAATAAATATTTAAATATTTATTTTATTAATAAAAAATAAAAATAAAAAAAATAAAAAATAAATTTAAAAAAATAAATTAATTAAATTTTAATTAAAAAATTAATTTAAATATTATTTTAAATATAAAATAAATAAAATAAATATTTAAATAAATTATTAAAATAAAAAAAATTAAAATTTTTTATTTTTAAAAAATTTTTTATAAATATAATAATTATTTATTGTTAAAAAATAAAAAAAAAAAATTTTTATTAAAAAATTAAAAATAAAATTATTTGTTATAAATATTTTTATTAAAAAAAAATATTATTATTAAAAATTAAAATTAATTAATTAAAAAAATATTTTTTTAATTTTATTAAAAAAAAATAAAAAAATTTAAAATAATAAATTATTAAATTAAAAAAAAATAAAAAATTTTAAATTAATTTAATTTATTTAAATAAATAATAAAATTAAAATTTTATTTTATTTTAAAAATATTTTTTTAAAAATTTAAATTTTTTTTTTTTTAATTAATTTAAAAAAAAAAATAAAAAAATAAAAATTTTTTAAAAAAAATAATTAATTTTTATTAATAAAAAAAAAAAAAAAATAAAAAAATTAAATTTTATTTAATTTAAATTATTAAATTAATTTTAAAATAAAAATTATTAAAAATTAAAAAAATTCATTAAATTTTTTATAAAAAAAAAAATAAGAAAAAAATTAAATAAAAAAAATAATTTAATTATTAAATTAAAAAATATATATTTACAATATTAAATAATTTAATTTTTGAAAAAAATAATATTAAAAAAAATTTTTTACAAAAATTATTAAAAAAAAAAGATAAATTTTAAAAAATAAAAAAAATTTTTAAATTAATTTATTATTCAAAAAAATCAAAATTAAATTTTTTTAATTTTAAAAAATTTTTTTATAAATAATTAAAATAAAATAAATTAATTGTTAATTTTTAAAAATTTTTAAATAAAAAAAATAAAATAAATTAATTAAAAAAAAAAAAAAAATTATAAAAAAAAAAATTTTTTATTAAATATTAAATAAAAAGTTTTTTTTATAAATTTAAAAAATTTTTTTAATTAATAAAATAATTTAAATAATAATTTAATTAATTTATATTTTTTAAAAAAAAAAAAAAAATTAATAAATAATAAAAAAATATTTAAAAAAAAAATTAAAAATTATAAATTAATTAATTATAAAATATCAAAATATTAAAAAAAATAAAAAAATAAAAATTTTAATAAAAAAATATATTAAAAATTTTTATTTAAATTTAAATTTTAATATTATTAATAAAAAAATTTAAAATTAAAAAAAATAAAATTAATTATTTTTTTAAAAAAAAACATTTATAAATTATATTTAATTAAAATTTAATTAATATTAAATTAAAAAAATTATTAAATTTTTTAATTATTTTAAATTTATTAATATTTTATATAAATTTAATTTTATTAATTATTTTTAATATAAATAAATTTTTATTTTAAAAAAAAATTTAAAAAAAAATTTTAAAAAAAAATTTAAAAAAATTTTAAAAAAAATTAATTTTAAATTTATAAAATTTTTTAAAAAATTTTTAAAAAATGTAATTATAATATTAAAATTAATTAAAAATTAAATTAATTTAAAATTAAAAAATAAAATTGTAAATTTTTTTAAATTTTTTAAATAAATTAAATTATAATAAAAAATAAATAAAATAATAAAAATTTAATTTTTTTAATAATAAATTATTTTTTTAAATTTTAAAAAAAAATTAAATTTTAAATAATTTTTATTAAATTTAAAATTAATTTTAATTTCATAAATTAATTTATTATTTTTTAAAAAATAAATTAAAAAAATTTAAATTTAAATTTAAATCAATTATTTTTAAATTTTTTTTAAAAATAAAATAATAAATTTTAAAATAAAAATTTTAAAAATAAAAAAAATTTTATTTAAATTTAAAATTAAAAAAAATAAAAATTTTGTTTTAAAATAATGATTTTTTTTTATTTTTATTTTATTAAATTTAATATCTTTATAATTAAAATTTTTCACGGAGCTGTGATGACCGCAGAAGCTCCGCGAGGCCGGGCTGGTTACCTTCACCTTCGTTGGTGCCTCGCTGGGCGACCCGCGACGTTCCGTCCTCACGGCAGCTGTCGTGACCGCGGTCCGGCCAGGCCTCGCTTGACGGGCGCCTGGTGATTCGGGCCCAGCCGCAAGCCTCAGAGGAACGAACGGGTCTTTTGCTCTCTTAGAGTTGATGCTCTTTAAGAGCCCGCCGTCCTCAGTGCCGCTCGGACTGTCCCGAAGCCCGATCACCTCGGACCGTTCGGTGCCGGGCTGGCTCTCCCACGTCCGCACACGATCGCGTAGTTCTGCGCGGCACGGCTGGCCTGGCTGCGCTCCCAGCTCATCTCCTCGCGAACCCAGACCTCACTGGATCCGACCTTGCTCTTCACACCACTCAAACCCCGACCGACTTACTCACTGGGCGCTATGCGCGCTTTTTTATAGGGTTCATGAGGCGAGGTTTGATCTCAGCTCTTTCACCTCTGACCCCACTGCTGTCCGCCCCCTCGACGTCATCTCCTGATCCGAATTCAAGGCGAAGCTCGGAGCGAGCGACGTGGTTGAAATCACCGTCGCTGCGCCCACAAAGGAGAGCGGACGTTGTGGAGATCACCGGCCCTGCACAACGAGGAAACCCCCGCGTCTGTTTGCAGCGACGCTGCTCGCTGGGAACTCGCTGTGGCTGGCACAAAGATGGCGGCGTTTGCGGAGTTGAAGGTGAAGCGATGCTGTTGTTGTTGGTTATTGGGGAGATGTGGTTTAGGAGATGGTGGCTGTGGTTGGCGTTGTGGAGAAGGTGTTGTGGTTGGCGTTTGTGGAGGAGGCGTTGTTTGTGGTTGAAATGCGGTTGGCATTGTGGAGAAGGTGGTTGTGTTGGCGTTGTGGAGAAGGTGGTTGTTGTGGTTGAAATGCGTTGGTCCAAAATAACGATAGCAAAAGAAAAACGGCTAACTGAAGATTCACAGCCCGGTTACACAAAAATTCCCTTAGACATCGGTGGGAAAATCTATCTGAACACAGACTTATCGACATAACTGATCTAAGAACCTATATGGTGCTCTACGAATTTCCACAGCCGTAACAATATATATATATATATTATATGTATATAATATATATTGGGTGGTCGCTAGAGTACCCTTATTGTCGGGTTTTCCGTGTGTGTGTGTGTGTGTGTGTGTGTGTGTGGTGTGTGTGTGTCTGCAACAGCGGCTCCACAGCACAAACCAGCAAACCGATTTCGATTAACTTGGCGAACAGGTGCCATATGGCTGGGAGTGTGTGCGTTTGAGTTTCGTTGCTAAGCAGCGGCCGAAAAAAAACGTACGGTATTTTCAATACTTGTCTACAGTTTTGAATGTGAGAAACGAGACTTCGGAATTAAACACTTCGAGATATTTAGAAAATTTTACTCGAGCCGATTTTTGATTTGGTTTATTTTCAAATGGTAGTCCTTCAAAATAGGGTGTCTATTTACCGTCATTTTTTTGTTGTTGTTTGTATGTAATGGACAGCTCTGGAGGCCAGAGGAGTCAACCGATTTTGATGAAACTTGACAGGTAGGTTCATACCAGCATCTAGTTCTATGCTTTTGAGCACCGTTGCTATGGACACCACCGTTGCCTAGCACACGGGACTTTGAAATTTTAGAAAATCCTAAAAAAAATTATTTTTTCAAAAATCAAAATGGCTTCCAGGCTTTTATGCGCACTATAATCAACCTCTTTGTCAAAAATTTTCAGCCCCATCCGTCAAAAACTGATGACTAGTATGCAATTATGTCGCGACCACCCATGTCGCCTACCGGCTTGTGCATATATATATATATATATATATATATTATTATATATATAATATATATATACTATAATACACATACATACATATACATACATAATATATATATATATATAACATATATGTATACATAATAATATATATACATATACGTACACATATACACATATAAACATATACATATACATAACATTTTGATGCTGCGTACCATATTCTGGAACAGATCGCCAGTGCTGTTGAAGAAGTTTCTTGGCAAGGGTTATACGAGGTGATTTGCCATTGCCTTCCGAAAGAAGTTAGGGCAGGTACCTGAAATTTGTTCAGGTTGCTGGCGATAGCTTGCCTCCTCTAACAGAGACACCGTGGGTCTTTCACATCCACTAACTAATGCTGGCAGAAGGGACAGCCAGTTCAATTCCATCGTAGGAATGGCACATGCATTGATGAATCACCCTGCCTGTGAAACACCTGGATGACAGTTTATATCTAGGTCAAGATTCGAACCAGCTAGACAGCTTAGAGCTCGTGTGTGTATCTTCTCTCTGCATCCTGCCAGATATTGGTGGTCGCTAGACTACCCTTAGTCTCAGGTTTTCCGTCTGTCTGTGTGTCTGTTGGTGGTCGCTAGAATACCGTTATTCTCAGGTTTTCCATCTGTTTGTTTGTATGTAATGGACAGCTCTGGAGGCCAGAGGAGTCAAACGATTTTGATGAAACTTGACTGGTAGGTTCATACCAGGATGTAGTTGTATGCTTTTGAGCACCGTTGCTATGGACGCCACCATTGCCTATCAACGGGACTTTGAAATTTTTGAAAAAATCTCAAAATATTTTACGTACATTTTTTCGAAATTCAAAAATCGGCTTCCGTGCTTTTATGCGCACTATAATAAACGTCTGTCAAAAATTTTCAGCCGATCTGTCAAAAACTGTATGACTAGTATGCAATTATGTAGGCGACCACCCACGTCGCCTACCGGCTTGTCTGTTGTTTGTATGTAATGGACAGCTCTGGAGCCGGAGGAGTCAACCGATTTTGATGAAACTTGACTGGTAGGTTCATACCCGGATCTAGTTGTATGCTTTTGAGCACCGTTGCTATGGACGCCACCGTTCCTAGCAACGGGACTTTGAATAAAAAAAAAATCGAAAAATATTTATATTTAGATTTTTTTCGAAAATCAAAAATCGCTTCCACGCTTTGATGCGCACTTAATCAACCTCTTGTCAAAAAATTTCAGCCTGATCCATCAAAACTATGACTAGT
>CM068961.1:115699241-115717995 GCA_035128595.1 Eptatretus atami | reverse complement strand
AGTTGCATGTTAGAAAGCCAATCGACGAGGCGACTTTAAAACCTTGGAGACTGCCACTCAAGTCCTGGATAAGTGAGATTCAACTGGCAGTGACATAATGCTATAAAAATGGTTTAAGACAAAAATAAAGAGATGAACAAAATTAATAGATTGTTGTTCCAAGGAAGTGGTGGAAGACTATGCTGAAGCACACCTCCCTGACCCGCTTACGTCCTCGCCTCCCAACTAGTGAAGATGCACATGCCCTCGGTCAAAAGGCACTCGGATTTTCCCAAAGAATTCCCTAAGCTGTGCCGACGCCGTGGCATCATGGCTGGACACGCCCACTGGTCAAGCACACAGCAACCTGACCTACGGGTTGCTAAACCGTAGGAGCATGTGCGGGTGGCCTTTGCAGGCGAGGTTCGTAAGGCGAGACGGGTGGCCTTTGTGTGGAGTGCCAGAACAGCGAGGCACTGAGCTCCCAAGCATTTGGAACCAAAGCTCAAAATTCAGGTGGAACAACAAAATAAAAAGGAACAACTTCCTATATAAATATAGAAAACCTCTTTCAATATGGAAAACAATAAATGTTGACAGCCAGCCAATAAGAACAATTTGTTTTTGGTTTTTAGCGAGACAGAAGAATCATGGAACTAAATGCAGGGACTGATGCGGGAGGTATCACTCTACTTTTAGATTGATGAATGAAAAGGAAAGGTAGCAGTGGACAAATCAACACAGTATATAGGACTCAAACCTGGGATAACAGCATCACAAACCAAAAACTCAAAACAAAACAGGAAAAACGTCGATCCAAATTTAAAGGTCAACAAATCCCGTTCTGGTCACTAAAGCATATCTACAAGCCCGACGACAGTGGCCTGGTAAACTCAATCCCATGACTTACCAGACCTATGACAGACGGTGCAAGGGGGACCTACATACAATGGCGTCATGGAGCCATGCAATTGAATGGAAGGAAGTACAGGGGCAGAGATGGCTATTGGACAAGTTGCTCAGGTAGAGATAAGGGGTTCAAGGGGCTCAGTATGGTTCACATGACCTATTCACCTCCATCCTGACCTCATCCGATGGCACACCCGCAGCAACAGCATGGAACATGGAGTGCTTTCTTCTTCACCGTTTTCTCTCCAATCCCACCTCCTCAACCTTTACCCTTGCTCTTGCTCTTTACATCACATTCCTTTCCCTTTTATTCTTATTTCTCTTCCTCATGACTCTTACCTTCCACACTCAAACCCTGCTAAGATATTCATGTACCTCTCTCCTGCTCGCTTGATTCCTCCCTCTCTTTTCTGACAATAATCTGAGTGAAGGTCAAGCAGGAATGCTTATCAATTTACAAAGGAACATAAATAAGTAATTATAAATAACAAAGGGAAAGCAATTTTTTTTTTTTAAACGGCCTCCCCATCAATCATTCACGGTGTCAAATGAGCTATTGCCTCTTGGAGAATTATTATCTCCAGAAATATGCATTCCAAGTCCTCCCACAGTGTCCATGAGAACAAGACCAAGTGGAAGGAGGTGGTGGTTAGAATACTGTGGGTTTTCCAGAACTCCAGGTGCACAAGGGTAGCTGGTAGGAAATGAAGGACCTCTTCAACCCGCATTTATGTCTGAGCTGGCCCTAAGTGCCATGTCCAGATCAGCGACGCCGGCATTGCTTACTGTCCGCATGGAGTAGGGTAAAGCAGCAAACAAAACGAGATTGGGCGGCAAGGTCAAAGAGCAAAGTGTACAATTTTGCTGGGAGGGGAGGCTAAAAACGTGAGGTCAGGGGTTACAGAAAAAGAATGACGATGGCAATAGGTTGGGAACAAGCAGCAATTGCAAAGGCAATAATTGAGAGTTATGAATGCGACAAAAGCAGTTCAAGAATCGAGGAGAGAAAGCTGAAAACGGTAAAAAAAGAAGTGTAAGGAACAGGAAGGAAAGGAGAAAAATAAATCTGAATACAACACAGGTGCCAAAGGTTCGAGCGAAGGAAATGTAAGTTCAAAAAAAAAAAAAGGGTTTTGTGTAGATTTTAGACTGGTGATAATGGATGCAAGACCAAAGCTGATGATTAAAACAAATCTCGTAGTAAAGCATATGTGAGAGATCCCACAGGCACTATGAGCAACCACACTATGCCCACACCTTTGCATCCTCCTCCTGTGCTTTCTTGACGATGGCCTGGATCTGCAACTCACGCTTGTACTCGGCACGCAGCTGCTTCTCCTCAATCATGCGCCGCTTCTGCTCAAGCAGCTCCTCTTTCCACTTGTTCACCTCCTTCACCTTCTCACCATCATATCAGGAGAAACACATGCCAACATAACCCAAAAGCTTTACAATGTCATCCCTAAAATACAAGTCTTTTCTGCAATCAAGGCGATGAGTCAAGACCTGTGTATTTTTAAAAGCCCAAAATATCGGCAAGTTGCATCATCTAGCAAACCAAAATCTTAACAAGTCACTTCAAGCCAATCTGAGTAATGATGAGAATGTCAGTCAATAAACAATGTCTAAAACATGCAATTAAATACATGTAATGTATTGCCTGGCCACGTTATTACGACTTGTATCTAATAATTGAATCGCGACCATTTATTTCAATCTGGAAGGTCCACAGGGATACAGCAGTGCGTATCGTAAATTTTGGAAAACAAATCATATAATTAATCACGAAGGATATAGAGTGCATTAAATCTATGCAATAAGTGGTATTTGGTCTTTCACGATTCACTCTAGGATACTATATTACTGTAGGTGGTAATCAAAAGACATGGCAAGATGATTTAACACTAGCAGGGGTACCAGGCATTGCCCGGTGCTGTTCTAATCCTGCTGGCATTTCGAAGAAGTTAATTTAGTTTTTCAAATACTTTTTGTGGGGGTCTAAAAGACTTCCCTACACCCACTAAGGAATCAGGTCAGGGATCATTTAATATTACGTTTCATATAGCTAGAAAAGCTTAGGCATGAATGAGCGATTAAAATATATATATATATTTTTTCAAAATTTCCCAAAAAAATAGATTTTGCCTACAACACTCGACAGCACTCACGAATGAACCTCTGAATGTTTGATGAAGATCCGTTTGTGCATCTCTGAAAAAAATGGTGACAGACAAACATCTCTCTTACAGTATAGATTCAATGTCTGGAGGTCTAAACGTCAACCACACAAGTGAACTTGTTATACATGAAATTACAGCACAATAAAGATTGCCACATATTAAGTTATCATTAAGTCTGTCACCAGGTCACTCAAGAGTTTTTGTTGAAGGAGGTTACACGTCAGGAATACCGACAAAAAACGTGCACAAATCAAAATTCACTTGTTACAAAAGTATTCAGCCACTGAGATCAGCACTTGGTGGAAGAACCTTTTGCAGCAATGACTGCTGTGAGATTTTTTGGGAAGGTCGATACCAGCTTTGCAGAGTGAGATGGTGAAATCTTTCCCCACTCTTCATGTGAAAATTGCTCTAGTTCTGCCAAGTTTCATGGGGATCGTTGATGGACTGCGATCTTGAGGGCTCAGCATAAATGTTCAATTGGGTTCAAGTCAGGACTTTGACTGGACCACTCAAGAACATATATTTTCTTCTTATTCAGCCACTCCAGTGTGGCTTTAGCTTCATGCTTCGTATTTTGCACCATCCATTGTACTTTCTATCCTGACAAGCATGCCAGTCCCTACTGATGAAAAGCATCTCCATAACATGATGCTGCCACCACCATGCTTGACAGTATGGATGGTGTTGACTGGGCGATGTGCAGTGCTAGGCTTGCACCAGACGTAACACTTTGAATTAAAACCAAAAAGTTCAATTTTCGATTTTCGCTTTGAATTTACACTCGACTGACCACAATACTTTTCTCCACATGCCTGCAATATCATCAAGATACTTTTTCGCAAACTCCATACGAGCTTTTAGATGAGTCTTTTTCAGTAATGGCTTCTTTCTTGCCACCTGTCCATGGAGGCCGGCTTTGTGAAGGGAAGGGGATATTGTTAATTGATGAACACTGACCCCTATCTCGGACATAGTGCCTTGCAGATCTTTCAAAGTCATTGTTGGCTTTTCTAATGACATCCTGCACCAGTTTCCTGCTTGCCCGGCTGCTGAGTTTATATGGATAACCTGATCTGAGTAGAGTCTGGGTGGTTTGATAAGTCTTCCAATTCTTTAGGTAGATTTTACCATACTGAAAAGGATAATGAGTCACTGAAATCTTCTTACAACCCTCTCCTGAACAGTGCTTCTCCACCACTTTATATCTGACTTCTTTGGAAAGCTCCTTCATGTTTTCCTTGTTAGTTGACCAAGTAAGTTGCACCTTATAACTCCTTAGATAAGTGGAAGAGCTTGATTTTGGAGTCAAACTACTGATTACATACAGGTGAAACGTATTACACTTTTCTTTTTTTTTAACCTTTCAAACAAATAATTTGCTCCTGAAGTGATTTAGGGTTAATTAGGCAAAGGGTTTGAATACTTGTGCAACTGAGAATCATCTGATTTTCTCTGTTAATCCAACTTATTCACATTTTGTTTAAGCATTATCACTTTGGAGTAGTTTGTGAAGACTCTATGCTTTAAGTTTGATTTGAAAGCATCATGACATAAGCTCAGGTGGCATACAAATGTGAAAAATTTGGAGAGGGATGAATACTTTTGCAGGCCACTGTACATGAAACAAAAAAACAGGGGAAATGAGTATACCTAGACTAATGAATGTGAGTGTGTGTGTGTGTGTGTGAGTTTGTCTCCTCCATAACTATGAAACTTAATGGCCTGAAACTTTGCTTGCATACCAAGGGAACTCCAAGGTGGTAAATGAATGACAATTGGGTGCTTGGGTTAATTTAAACACCACTTTTGCAGATAATTAACGGCCATATTTAATTATATCCTTAATCACGGTGTTATCCTTGGTCAGCCCCTGAGTCAGCCCACTGTCAACTTGCTGGGGGTCCTAATTCACCATTTTGTTTGGCCTGTTCAACAATGCCTTGACTTGGAACAGGCCGCAATAGTTTCTTAACAATAAAATGCTCTTTTTTTTCCACTTTCATCACTCATATCATCCAATGTCTGATCACCATACCTACGAATCACTGGATACATCGCAATGCTTATAAATGCCCAGTGACACCAGTGTTCATCAGTTTACTTCATTTCTGCACATGCAATAAACTCAAGAATCCTTTAACCTGAGCCGAGTTTCAAAATTTAAACTGCAGAATTGAAATCAGCAGCAGTTCCAACTGCTAAAAACTGTTCATTTGTCCAATTCAGACATCATTTGCATTCCAGGCGTCTCTGGGTGATGTTTGTTCTTAGCGATCGCTAATCGCTTGCCAAGCCAGCGTGGTCATATTAAACACCGACCGGAGCCGTTCAGTGTCAGACAATGTGCAATTGGATAAATGAACACTTTTTAGCAGGCGGAACTGCTGATAAGGTCAATTCCACCATTTAAATTTTGAAAATCGGTTCAGGTTAAGAAATCCTTAAGCTCATCTCATGTCAGCGGTAATGCTTATAAACATCCAGAGTTGTATTCACACATTATTTGATACGTCGGACGTATCTGGACGGTGGTCATCTCCAGAAGGTGTTTATAGTACGAGTGGCAGAAAAAGTATTTCAGACATTATTTTGTTTCCATCTTCACTGTTATTATATGCAAAATGATTTTGATGAAACAGTATAAATAGTCTTTAGTGCTCCACTGCACGTCTATCTTCCTTTCCCCTCACCTGACGCTTACCTCCTCCCAACCCCCTTCCCACATCCTCTCAAACCCCTTCCCAACTATAAAAATAAAATTCTGGACGTTTATAAGGAGTACAGCTGAAATGCGATATGCTCAAGAATCTTAACTTGAACCGAATTTCAAAATCTAAACTCTGGAATTGAACTTAGCAACAGTTCCAACTGCTAAAAAATAACGTTCATTTGTCCAATTCACACATCGTTTGATACTCAGGACCTCTCCAGGCATCACCGGACAGTGTTTAGTATGACTATTTCATTGGAGTGCTTGCTTGAGTGCTTAATACTGGTGAGTGGATCAATTCCAAAGTACTCAATTCCAACCATGTAATCAGAAGGAATCGAGAATTGTAACCAGAATTGACATTGACTCCGAGTAATTCCTACTTCATTTAAAAAAAGCGTTTCTTTTTTTCGGGGAAAATGTTTTCGTCCCTGTTGGGCAAGCTCTGGTTACACACGGCCTAGTAATGTATTAAATGAAAAGGAAAACACCCCTGGGGTGTCCCGTTTGCAATATAGCAGCAAAAGCAAGTCACTTGCAAACTAAACATGGCCCAAGAGCATGTTCCTTTGAAAAGAATAGCAAGGTATTTAGAGTTGGCCGGCAAAGCGTGCTGATTGCTTTGCTAACGGACGGGTCGGCATTACATCGACTGATAAAAGGTTTGACAACATGTCGTTCAAAAGGTCCAGAGGTGTAGTTTGGAACTATTTTGGGAAGGTTAAAGACATTCCAAAAGTTGCATGCTCACTTTCTTCAATGGACCTTGCTCATTACTGCAATACATCCAATATGCAAAAACATTTGAAAAACCAAACACCAGTGAGACCACCTATTAGTGATGGTCGAGTGTGCATTCAAATAAACCAAATTCTAGAACAGCAAAAGGTTCGCTTTTGCAATCGAGGATTGAAAGCACTTTCATCCCGGTTCGCTGCCTTCCCTTCCCCTCATGCTGCATTCCCCACCCCTACCTCTTTCCCGTCCCCCTAATCACTCCCTCCCTCCCCCATCCACCTCCACCTCCCTCCTCTCTCTAAGTATTCCCATCAGCGAAGCGATGGGTGGTATTTGCTTGTAATAAATAAGCAAACACCCCTTACCTTTCTTACTCGATATATGTGCCATCGAAACAAACCAAGAAATCTGTACATTCATCAATTATTCTAATCTTAGGGTGCAATAAATCACATGACAAGATATATACCAGTGCTTACAGAAAGACAACACACCCCCTTTCAAAATGTTCACGTATTATTGCCTTATAGCCTGGAATTAAATTGGATTAAATCAGACTTTTTCCACCTTTACTTACACATCGTTACCTACAACTTCCAGAAAATTGATTTAAAATGCAAAACTATAATATCTTGGTTGGATGAGTGTCCACCCACCCCCCCCCCTCTTTATAATAGCAATTGTAAATTGGCTTAAGTGTAACCAATCAAATTCAAAATCACACACCAAGTTAATTGGTCTCCACGTGTGTTAAATTGTAGTGTTTCTGATAATTTCAGAATAAAATCAGCTGTTCCTGTAGGGTTCCTCCACTGGGTAGTGCATTTCACAGCAAAGACTCAAGAATAAGTACCAAGGAGCTTTCGAAAGACTTCGGGATAAAGTTGTGGAAAGCAGAGATCAGGGGATGGGTATGAAATATTTCAAAGGCCTTGAATAATCATGGCAGCACAGTCAAAACCAACATTAAGAAGTGGAAGGTGTATGGCACCACCAAGGCCCCGCCGAGATCAGGCCATCCCTCCAAACTGGATGATCAAATAAGGAGAAGACTGATCAGAGGCAACCAAGAGGCCAATGGCAACTTTGAAAGAGCTACATGCCTTTATTGAAAGGACTGGTCACTGTGTGCACGTGACAACAATATCCCAAGCACTCCACAAGTCTTGCCGGTACGGTAGGGTGGCAAGAAGGAAGCAATCACTCAGAAAAGCCCACCTTGAGTCCCGTTTGAAGTATGCAAAAAACCACTAGGGGAAGATTCTGAAGCCATGTGGCAAAAAGTTTTGTGGTCCGATGAAACCAAGATGGAACTTTTTGGCCTAAATGCAAAGCGTTACGTTTGGGGCAAACCCAACACAACACATCACATCACCCAAAGAACACCATCCCTACTGTGAGGCATGGTGTTGGCATATCGTTATGGGCAGCATCATGTTATGGGGATGTTTCTCATTAGCAGGGACTGGGGCACTTATCAGGATAGAAGGGAAAATGTATGGAGCAAAACAGAAAAATGCAAGAGGAAAACCTGCTGCCCTCTGCAAGAAAGCTCAAATTGGGATGGAAGTTCACCTTTCAGCATGATGACGACCCGAAGCACACAGCCAAAACTACACTGGAGTGGTTAACGAACAAAAAGATAAATGTCCTTGAGTGGCCCAGTTAGAGCCTCGACCTAAATCCAACCGAAAATCTGTGGCATGACTTTAAGATTGCCGTCCAGCAACACTTCCCACACAACTTGACTGAGCTTGAACAGCTTTGTACAGAATAATGGGCAAATATTACCTAATCAAGGTGTGCAAAGTTGGTAGAGACCTATCCCAACAGACTAACAGCTGTAATTGCTGTCAAAGGTGTTTCCAAAAAGTATTAACTAAGTGAGGTGGACACATCCAACCAAGATATTATAGTTTTGCATTAATTAATTAATTTTCTGAAATTTGTGAGAATTTGTTTTTCACTTGGAAGTTCTGTGTTACGCTGGTAAATGTAATGCGCTGGTCTGGTTGGCGTGACTTAGCAAGTTGACAGGTGAATCCCCTTGCAAGCAAACTCTGTGCCAACGGAGGAAGTGAAACTCGGCTTGGACCATCAGCAAAACAAAACCCAGACTTCTCTCCTTGGTGCTCAACCTTCTGGCTTCAATAGCAGGCTCCTTCTTCCGTTAACACTTTTAAGCTCGATTCAATGGCAAAAGACATGTGGGTAAATGATTTTCCACATGCCTCCTGTGGTGATTTTAACTGCTGTTTCGATAGCACCTTGCACCTCGAGGTTTTGAGTGCACTTTAAAAGAAACATTTTAACAGAAACAGAGGAAAAGAACATTATAACATAGCCAAAGGTTTGTTTGGGTAAGAAACAAACAAGGATGGCAAGGACACAGACGAACGTCTGTCGACACATTATAACGACACATCTAACATCATAATCAATTATGTTATGCTTATTTTAAACAAATAATGGTTGGGGTGGTGGGCTAAAGATCCTGGGATCCTGAGTTCGGATCCCCCTCGGCTGCTGAATTAATACCAGGTGGGGTTGACTCTGCCTGTCATCCTTCCGAGGTTGGCAAAATGAGTGCCAGCTTGCTGGTATACTGTGTTGGAGTGGCGACCTGTCCAGTATTGTACCAAATAGCCAAGAAGACTGGTTAGGCAGCACCAACGCTCTACACAGAGTATGGTCCCAATGGATGGATGGATTAAGGAATAACTTTGACTTAATTCACAAAAAAACACTTTTGATCACAACTTGAATAATTTTCCTCAAATTTTAATGATGTTGAATTTTCTGGATAGATTTTAGATGGGAACCATTTTCTTCATTTACACTCTATCCCTAAATGATGAAGGTCAAGGTGACATGGTGGTCCAAAAAAAATATGCCATCATTGGATCGCGGGCAAAGGGCAAGTCACGGGCGATCACCAACGGTAAGCCGGGGGTGCCTTACCCTTGGCGATCGCTTTGTGATCACAAATATCGAGTTTATTGCATCTCCGTCCGGGTTCTGTAACATATTAATCTGTCTTGTGCCGAATAAATTATTTAAATTTCCATAAGGCTGGGTGCGCCACATGTTCCTGCCACCTTTTCTGTGCCGACAATTCAGTTATTTGAAAACCCCTAGACTAGAGGGAAATAAATTGTTTGGGATAACCCCTTTGTTTGGCAATTCGCATGTGTGAGACACGTGTTTACTCCAGACACGTCTCAATTACTGCTCAGGTGACACCGTCCAAATTTTGTGTTAAGCAGGCTATCCGCGGGATATAAATTATCACCTTGCGCAGCAACATATATATCATGGCACGATGTGAATAACCTTTTAATTTTTTTCTGCAAATGCCACGACTCAAATCATAGCCTTGGCATGATGCGTCAGATTCAAGATTGGTCTAGAAGGTGTCCCCTAGGGAAGTTTTTTTTTTCATTCATTAACTTAGGTTTCACAGAACAGGTGGATATAGTTCCGAAGAAGATTGTGGTGACAAACACAGGCATTGAGCACCAAAGATTAGCAATTTCTTTGAGATTATAAAGGCTATGGAGGAGGCTTAAATTATTTTTTTCAATGATGCACATTTTTATTTGAGTTGTAATAAATACCACACACGTAATTCATATGGTACGGAAGTGGTGAAGCAAAATGGACAAAACAGCAATGGTTGTTTTGCAAAAAGGTTGTTACAAACAAACCCCCATAGGCAAGCTGCGCACATGACCACGAGATGCTTCTCAGGCCAGTTACTTCACCCTCAGACATTTTTGGAGAAACATGTGTTGAACTCTTTCATTGGTGGAGATGACACAAGCCAATCCTAACAATGGCCACTCCCATAATTGGTGTGCACAGAGAAAATTGTGGTTAAATACCCCCTCCTCCACCTCATCTCATCTCACCCTCTCCATTAGCTTCTGGAGTTTCTGAGCCTTCTCTTCTCGCAGCTTCTCACGAAGTTGTTGAGCTTTTAACTGCTTTTCCTCGTGCTTCTTCTTGGAATCGGCAAGGGTCCTACACAGCAGAATTACATTTCTTTTACATCTTGATAGGCTTTTAAAAGACCAATTGTAACAGATCTCTCTAATGTACAAATAGAAAAGCAGAGAAAACACAACATATTAAGAAACTTAATTGGCTCATGGAAATCATTAATGGCTTATGTCATCAGTATTTTTTCAGAGAGGCTTTGTTTTGCCATGTTCTGTCGATGAGCAGGTCACCACCACAAAGAGCATTGATACAAGTTACTGGGCTGTGAGAAGCAAAAAATACAAAATATTCATGCCAATCAGTCTGAAGACTCATTTTATTAAGGACTAGCAAATACAACCCGTTGCTTCGCTGACGGTGGTGTGAATGGGATGGGGGTGGAGAAAGAGAAAGGGAGAGAGAGGGGGGAGGGGAGGAGAGAGGACAGAGGGAAGGGAGGGGTGGGGAGAGGAGGGAGGGGAAGCGAGGAGTGGGTGAAGAAGGGGAAGCTAGGAAGGGAGAAGAAAAAGGAAGGGGAGTGGAGGTGGGGAGAGCAATGCCTCACGAAACGTTGCTATGCAGTGTGGGAGGGAGGGGTGTGAGAGAGAGCGAAGGAGCGCGAGAGAGAGTGAGAAGAGCGAGAGGAGAGGAGAGAGAAGAAGACAGAGACAGAGGCATGGGAGGAGAGTGTTGCATTTTATTTGGAGGGGGAGTGAGGAGGGACAGACAGAGACAGTGTGGGGGAGGGGGGGAGGAGGAGGAAAAAAAAAAGATAGGTGAGGGGTGGAGGTGGCATTAGGCCTAAGTCACATTTGCTCTACGGCGAGGATACGGCGGCCGTACGCCCTCTGAATTGGCAGAAACGTCGGCAGCCGCAGTTTCTGCGGTGGCCTCAGGGTGGCCCTACGCCGTATGGCTATCTTTTACAGGCCGTAGGGGTCGCGGTGGAATATAACGCGGAGTTATAACTTTTTTCATTTCTACGTTCGCCGGAGAAATTCGACAAGCCGAAAAAAAAAACTGGTAAAAAAAAAATAAAAAAAAATTAACCCATTCGTTACCTCCGGCTGGCCGCACGTTCGCCTTAGGGCCCCCTGCGGTCGCCTTGTGGCACCTTGAGGCTACCTTGCGCCTGCCTTGAAATTATGGCCGCCGCAGGGCCCCTTAAGGTCACCGTGCGACATCAAATCAAAGACTGTACGGCAACCCCACGTTTTCGGTCTCCACAATTTCTAAATACGCCGTGCGGCTACCCGAAAAATAAAAAATATGTGACTGCTACATTGTGTGACCGTGGAAATACTGCGGCCGCCGTATAATTGCTAGTGGCCGTAGATTTTGGAGACCCCACGGCCGCCGTGGCAAATGTGACTTAGGCCTTAGCAAAGAGAATGATATGTTACGCTTAATGACCAAACACAAAAAAAAAATCTCATGTCAGAATAGCTGTACACACAATGACACAACAGAGTTTGTAAAGTTAACCGCTGGCACATCTGCAAAAACTCTGATATCCCAGTTCCAGATAATTTGTGGGAACATTAACCAAAAGCATGGACTGAAAACATTGAAGTACCTACCGCTCACGTACAACCTAGTGATCCCATCAAACGTGAACATCGAAAACAAAGCATTGCAACCAGACATCATACTTAGGTATAAAAAAAAGAGAGAAGGAGGCAATGCCGATTGAGGTGTTAATCGCAGTGATTTTGGACTAAACGATGCAGAAATCAAGAAAATGACCAAATACCAAGACCTCAAGAATGAAGTGAAAAGATTCAGGAAACTGAAGAATGCCAAAGTTGTACCAGTGATAGTCGGAGCTCCGGAAATGATGACAAAGAACCTCACAGAGACATTAAAAACCATCCCTGGGAATATTATTACAAACAAACTACAGTTGGAAGATGTCCGGGGCTCAGCGATGATCCTGAAGAGAGCCCTCGACACAAAACTTTGAGAATAGAAAACTTCACAGCTTGGTCCATGAATCGTGACCCCTTACTGAAATGAAGGGGGATACTTTGAGCCTACCATGGGAGGACTCCATTCCACATCCTGAAACTTGCATATGAAGATACCAATCGTAGTTTGGATGAATCGGTGTTTTTACCTGCGCAACCAAAGGTGAACGGAGGTTACGTTTTCACCCCTCTGTGGTTGTTTGTCTGTGAGCAGGATACCTCAAAAAGTTATGGACAGATTGGGACAAAACTCGGTGGGCAGGTTGAGTGTGTGACAAGGACGAATTGATTCGATTTTGGTAAAGATCCGAATCCTGATCCGGATACGATAATTCTTCAATCTCACAAGTGATCCTTCACCATTGAGAGATGGGGCCAAAAAGCAACACATGGTTTCAAAAAGTTATGGGACGGGTTACGACAAAAAAATTGGTGGATGAGTTGGGTCGGTGACAAGAACAAGCCGATTATATTTTGGTTAAGGTACGGATGCAGATCCGGCCTCTCAGTGGGATACAAATTGTAAACTGTTCAGCCTGGTGGAGGTATGCGTTCTACCAAGTGCTATTTTCGTTTAATGCTTTTTAATATGGGAAAGTGAAAAATAAAAGAAGAGAGAGAGAGAGGAGAGGAGAGAGGAGAGAGAGAGAGAGAGAGAGAGAGAGAAGGAGAGCAGGAGAGGGAGGATGGGTGACGGTGATGTTCAAGGGGAAGAAGGAAGGAGAGGAGACGGAAGTAAAAGGAAAGGCAAGGTGAGGGGGAAGGGGAGAGGGAGAGGGTGACACAGTGAGCGAGAGGGAGGAAGGGGGAAGGGGAGAGAAAGATGGCAGGGTAAAGAGAAATGGATTGGGGGGGGGTCAGGAGGAAGAAGGGTATATATGGAACCATAAATTGGAGGAGGTGAGGTGGGGGACTTCACAAGTGAAAAACTACTCCTCATTTCTATAAAGGAACTATATTAAGCACAGATGACAAGCTATGAAAAAACATAAAAGATTAAAAACTTTCATTATGTGCATAATTTGTGCTCAGATCTCAAAATATTGTTTCATCAGCCACTGAAAGCAGAAGCTTTTGAAATGGATGCATGGTGGGCACTGCTTGTCGAATACATTTTATATCAAATCTCCAGTAATCCTATACAACAATTTGTCAGCTTTTCCCACCAACTTATCAAGCAGTTTGTGGCCACCCTCACGTTTAATACAAGAATTGGATTTATCAACTCAATGATGACAAAGGTATGATAACCACTGTGGAAAGCAAAGTGAAGCTGATGCTCCAGGCATTACCCTTCATCAGAGTCGATAAATCCTATTACTGTATTTGTCTGCCAAAGCAGACTGACACCAGCCTTGACAAAGTCTTGTGTTCCTCCAATCTCATAGAAAACGTCGTCAGCCAAGTTTTTTATGGTCTGCACTCGAGTTGGCTCGAGAAGAAACCGATATCTGCACCAAGCGAGTTTGACTCCGAATCGATGTTCTTGTGATGGTGTTGTGATGCTGTCCACGATGCTGCACAGCCTCCGGTGATCTCTCACTAGACCACCTCACTGAGAATTGTACACGGGTTGCCTGACCTAATACTCTCATACAGTGACTTTGCACTTTGTGGAGACTATATTTTTGAGTGTCCTCTTAGCGAGGTCTTCATTAAATGGCCATTTGTCCTGTCTTCTTGACTATGCTCATCCGACATTGCTAACAATTCCATATGATGCCAATGACCTCCCATCAAGAGAAAACTCAGAATTTTTCACCAACATTTTCATCATTTTCATACTTGTACCTTGTTGTTCTGGGTTTCCATTTTTGCCCTGATATTTGTCTGGTACTTTAACACTTGCGTTTTTGTGCCTTTTATGAGAATGCATGTTCTTGCATCCTTGTGTTTCTCTCAATTTACTCATTCATGATAATATTTTACTAACCTTGTTTTTTATTTTTTTTCTAAAGTATTACTACTTCCTCGCCGACAGGTTGGTGGTCTCTCTATCTTCCTCCGCCTCCTTTCTGGACTTGCACCCTCTGCGCTCTCCTGCTTTTCCCACCCCCAGGTATATGCACGAGGCATGCAGTCCACCAGGATACCCTTCTAGTGAAAATGGCAAAATCCACCTCCACTGATTCATTCCTCTGTTTTTCCCATCTGTGGAACCAACTTCCACATTCTCTTCAATCTCATTTTTCCCTCCAGGTCTTCAAGACAGCTGTTCACCACCATCTCAAATCATCCCCATTCCAAAACCATGATCTTTTATATACCCATCGAACCATGCCCCCACCCCTCAAAAATTTTTGCTTCTGTATCCATCTTGGCCATCCCTTGCGTTCTCCCCTACCCATCACCGTTAACCACATCCCTGGTTTGTCCGTCTTCATCTATTTTCTCCCTCCGCCCTGCTGTTGGCATTTCCCCTTTCTCCTCCTGCTGTTCCCTTTGCTATGTTGCATCATGATCCGTTCTGTGCTCTAGTTCTTCCAAGAACCTTGACTATGTAAACAAAAACAAAAAACCCCCCCAAAAAACAACAACGATTATGAAATCATTTACTTATGTTGATGTTATTATAAGATGGATGATCGAGGTGGATTGAAAGTGTTTAACGATGGTAAAACGGTAATGTGGATGCATTTTATTTTGATGATGCCAATGACCTCCCATCAAGAAACATACGAGGATTCTATCGTTGTGACAAGACATCGCAAAAGTACAAAACTATAACATAAAAATAAATAAATAAATAAATAAATAAAAGCATTTTCTAGAGCAGCAAACCTTCTGCGTGACGGCGACGAGAGTTTCTCGTGCATCTGGATGGCATGACCCGGAGGCCGAGGGGTTTCATCATCCACCATGTCTCCCCAACTCGTCGACTGACGCCAGGACTCGCGTTCTGCAAATTTCACCGCAATATGGCATTCAAAGCATGAATAATTACTCTGCCATATAATGGATTACGTAATACACCAAGATCCAGGATGTGTGTGATAACTTTGTTGACTTTTTTTGTTACTGTGGAAGTATTATTGTGCATTTTCTGAAAGACAAAGTTTAACACTCAGCAGTTTTTGTTTTTTTTAAAAAATGGGAATACAATGTTGTGGAAACATTATCATCAATGGTGATTAATGTATTTTGTTAAATCAGTAGTTGAATAATTGAATGAATAGATGGCACAATGCAACACAATTGTGTTGTCCTTGGCTGTAAGGCATCCATTGACCCCACCCCTGCGACAACGTCTGAGACGGGGGACATTACAATGAGCTCCGTCAGACCGACTGACCGACGACCTGTCCATGTACTTTTGTGTGCGTGGTATTTCAAAAACCGTTGAACATTTCGTTTTCATATTGCAGATATCTATTCCTCATGATGTTATCTCAACCTGATTAGATCACGGCTGTGATTGGCTGAATTATGTTGTCATGGTAACCATCTCAGTAGCTTGGCTTGTGTACACGATATTTCAAAAATCGTTCAAGATTTAGCTTTCAAATCACACAGATCTATTCCTCATACCACCGAAAAGGCGTGGGACGGACACAGTTTCAACTCCTTGTTTTTACATAAAACTGGTGCACCAATAATGAAGGATGCAAAATCATCCAAATAATTCTGGGAAAATCAACTAATGCTGGTGCGTATGGGCCATACTTAATCCAGTTAAAAGCGTCAATCCCCTCCAGCTTACTTTCCAAGTCGTATCCGACGTATGAAGAATGTAACCAAATCCTCTACTCACCGTCATACTCCGTTATGATGTCTCTCCATTCCATGTCATTGACAGGACAATCGGCACTTTGAGGTACTCCTGCGGCCAAGGGCATGCCATCGGCCTACCAAGGTACAAATGCACTTCAGTGCTGCATGCAACTTGCATGGAAAAAATAATTACTTTTGTTCCTTTTCCTTAAAAAGCAATTTCATGGAGCTCAAGCCATTTGTAAAAAAAATTAATGCTCCAAGCTTTCAAACCCTACACCCCAACCCCCACCCTCCCTTAGCCATATATAAAAGGAATAGACGATGAAGACAAAATGCTGGGGTCAAAAAGTTTTTCAACCCAACAATTAAGCAAAAATGGTTCTGCCCCAGCAAAACTCCTTTGTGTTAGTCACAGATATTAGTAGTTTTATACAGAATTCCCATCCAATGTCACACAACATTCCCAATCGTGAGTGAATTTCCCGACGCTATCAGAAAATAAATCTTGGTTTTTCATCCCCCAAAAGTGAAAAATGAATCCGTCCCCACCCTACCCTCCCCAACAATCTCTTCTTCTGATGCTTCAAAAATGAAGTATTGCTTTGGAATATCGAGCTTGTTGGCATGGTGTACTAATACCGATGTGTCGCCCTTGCTGTCCGTCTCAAGTGCACTGCTGAGTTCCTGTGCATCTTGAATCTGCCTCGTCAGTTGCTCTTCTTCCGCAATAGCAGTAGCAATGGCCTCCTCATTCTCCCACTCGAGGCGCCTTGCCAGTTCCTCTTCGGCCTCCAGCACCTCAACAATGCTCTACATCGCAGAAGAAACAACAGAGGACACAAATGGTTGCACTGCTTGTCCCTTGCTGTCTCAAAATTTAATCGATTCAAGATACCACTTTAATTTTTACGACGTAATATTGATGATCAAAGCTCAATTCTGATGAAACGAAAGGCTTTCGTATCAATATGCTCCTCTTCAAAACGAATACATTGATACACATATACATATCAAAAACAGCATCCAATGATTTTGTCCTTGATCCGAAAAAGCAATTTCACCAAATACAACTCAAATAATAAAAAATAAACTTACTTCAATTACCTACCTGTTCTATGGTACACCCAAAATGACAAAGAAACAGACATAAAGGGGGCCTCGGCTATAGAAATGAGAACGAGGAAATAATTTAAGATTCCATTAGCAAAATCGCTATTCAAGGAAATCCTGTCCTTTGGATGTGGGCTTTGCTCTGGCCCGGTGCATTAATTCACAGCGCAGGTCTCTGAGAGCCGTGCGATGATGGGTGCGGGTCAGGGTGATGTAACGCAGCTGAGAGAGGAGCTGATGAGCGGAAGGTGAAAGGGGGAACGGCTTTATGGGCTTGAATAATGTGCTCGAGGAGGAGGAATGAGAGAACGGGAAGGCACAAAAATCCCATTCCAGAGCGCCTCATGGCCAATTGTTCCCGACTTTGAAGAGCCCGAAGAAGTGAGACGGTGAGCTACAAGTGGTATTCTCCTCATCAGATGCAGTTCACCTTCTCTGAAGCAAATAATGCCTTTTCGAGAAAAGGTTTTAACTTTGAATAGAACGGGGTACGTAAAAGCAAATAAGTAAACTAGACATCGAACTAAAAACATTCGATTTTAAAACAGTGAAGATTAAAACAATATACTCTGAAAAGCCTTCGTCGTCGTCATAATAGAGTACAAACCAAATATTCTCACAGTGGTGCCAATGCAGGTTACGAAAGCCGTGCACTTACAGGCTGCATATCAAAAGGCGACTCCATGATGGTGGAAAGCTGCACTTTGTGAAGTTTACACTCTTCTTTGTGTTCTTGGGAAGTGAACATATCGCCACCTTGCCTCTCCTGGATCTCCTTCGGGGTTCGCCCAGTCAAATGAGCCTCCGGCTCCATTACCAGCTCCGTTCCCAACTGATTTCCATCAGCAGGATGCTGGGAGTAGCAACACAGCAAACCGATAGCAATTGTACACCTAGTACACATGGTCTTTGAATGATACTTCAGACTTTTATGCAGCAAGTTCATTTGGACATTTCTACCACATTTCCATAAGCACATGTTGAACTAGTCCGTTGGAAAATGGAACAGTTGAGGGAAAATCGCCAGTCATCCGTTTGCTTCATAAAACTGTCAGAAGAAACAAATCAGCCCACCTACCTTTGAGTGTGTCTCGCCATTTTCCAATTTCTCTGTTTCTTCAGGGACCTTCTGACTTTCTGACTCCAAAAAACGCAAACTGTTATTACTCTTCAATGGTGAAGCCGCTGGCTGCATCGGAGACTTGAGATTAACCACTTTTGTGGTCGGCACTGTGACCCTGATCCTGTGGCCTGGCTTCACGAGTCGAGGGGAAGAAGCGGAGGTTTTTGCCAACGCAGCAGCGGCAGAGCGAGGACGCACGGTGCGGCCTCTATGTACAGTTTCCCACCCATCGGTGGCTTCTTCCTTTACTCCTGCAGAACCTGAGGGCAGGCAATATCAAAGAGTTTTAAATCACAGCAAGACTTTACATTAATTAAATAAACGAACAAACATTCTGAAC
>CM068961.1:115683029-115699227 GCA_035128595.1 Eptatretus atami | reverse complement strand
AATAAAAAAACGTCACTGTGGCATTGGCCGAAGTTAACTTGGTAACTGCTGGTGATGACGACATGCCATGTTACCCGGGCCCTGTCATAAGGCAACACGTTGTTCGAGATAGAGAAGGATCGGCAATAAGAGGGTAAAGGAGGGAAGCGTGAGCTTGGGTATCATTCCGATTATTGATGTGATTCCATAATTTCTAAAATGAAATTCATAATTATTAGCCCTGGCATGACAACAAAATGAACATGCTATTATGTGAGTTGGCGTATTTGTGTTTCCACCTGAGTGGTTATCTCAGGATGCCACAATCCCAGGTTCAATTCCCATTTACTACCCTGATTTGTCCATAAAACAATGTCCCCTTGAAATTCATATGAAAGTAAACTGATGTTTCCTGAGGCTGATGTTTCATGTGTGAGACGTGTGCGTGGCAGCTCCACTACGAGCCTCACATACTGAAAAATCTATACTAATAAAAGGGTGTGTGTATGTGTATGTGTATGTGTGTGTATATGTGTGTGTGTGTATGTATATGTGTGTGTGTGTGTGTGTGTGTGTCCTCGATAACTCCAAAACCATGAAACCTATCAGCCTGAAACTTTGCATGCATACTAAGAAAACTCCAAGGAAGTGCAAGAGTAAGAGTTGGTTGCTTGGGTTATTTAAAACACCCCTTTTGAAGATAATTAACGGCCGTATTTAATTATATCCTTCATCGGGCGATCCTCGGCCACCTTGCTCTCTGGGGTCCCTGGGTAACCTCGCTGGGGTCTGAACCTGCCATGTTTTTTGGCATGTTCAACCATGCCTCGACTTGGAACAGGCCGCAACGATTTCTTCAGGATAAAGTTATTTTCCTCACTCATATTATCGAATGCCTGTTCATCATGGCTACGAATTGCTGCGCACATCGCTTTTTTAAGTACGACAGCTTTCAAATTCGGAGCTTGGAGTGATTTCATGCATTATATGAAACGATTTTCCACGATCTACTCACACGGACTAATTAAAGTATATCATCAAAATATTCTTTTGTTTTGAGGATCGGATATCGTCCGGATTAAACAAGTGTCGAAATATGTCGTGAAATCTGATAATTTAAAGAATAACGAATCTTGTAACTAAGCCGATATACCTATTTACTTTCAGCAAGTCAGGCTATGTTCCCTCCTTCTCCATACATACACTAAAAAAAAAAAAGAAATTTCCAAAGCATTAAACTTACCTTTTTCTCCTGTTTGGAGAATTATACTGAATAAATAAAAAATTTAGGAACGTGCCCTAAAAGCCCCTTGTCCCCCAGAGGGACGGCCTATCCATAGCGTCTGCAGATCTATGTCTATATTTTCGGAGGTTTCACGAGGTTCTCTACAGGGAATCAAAGCAAATCTGGTAAAAAAGAAAACATGGGCGTTTTAAGAAAAAGTGATTACGTTTGCGTGGACCTCAAACCATTGTACACAGACAAGCAGGCAAAATGGTGGATTTTCTACAATATTTATTTCACGGGCAATAGAACTTTGTGATGTCCCCAGGGTTGTTCTGCATGGTCATTTTATTTCATCAATTCATTTTATTTTATGAACTGCTGCGTGCACGGTGAAGACCAGCTTTAAAGAAAAAGAGATCCTTTATGGTATGCAACGACAGCCTGGACAACCATTGCTTATCAACCATTGAATTGGAGTGCTTGTACGAGTGCTTAAGCCACTTGCCGAGCACCCATTGTCGATAACGGTAGTTTGTGCACCGTTGCCCCGAGCGAGTGGTCCGTGCCCCGTCGCCCCGAGCGAGTGGTCCGTGCCCCATCGCCCAGAGCGAGTGGTCCGTGACCCGTCGCCCCGAGCGAGTGGTCCGTGCCCCATCACCCTGAGCGAGTTGTCCGTGCCCAGTCACTCTGAGCAAGTTGTTGTGAAATAACACTCGATTTCTGAGCCGTTTTCTGTATTAACGTGTTTTATAAATTACCAAGCCAAATTTTTTCTCCACCCGTCAAACGCAGCTGTTTGTAAAGAATAATGTTTTTGAGCATATCCCTGAAACATCGATATAAATGTAACGTTGTTTGTCGATGAAAGCTACTCGGGTTTATGGGTTGTATACAGTAAGTACTGTCGTTGGTAATCACACCGACTCCAACCTGCCGATTCACGGTGGTTATGTCTGGGCGGTGTTCGTCGCCGGACGGTGGTTACGTGCGGACGGTGTTTGTCGCTTGACAGGAGTTTTTCTCCAGACGTGTTTATAGTATGACCAGTATAAAATGGATTTCAGACATTGTTTTGTTTCCATCTTCACCGTTATGCGATGCAGAATAATATCGATGAAACAGTATGAATCGTAATTAACGATCCACCACACGTCTGCCTTCCCTTCCTCTCACCTCATACTGTCTTCCATTCCCCCACCCTTCCTCGCTCCCCTCCCTCCTCCCTCTCTCCTCCTCATTTTCTCCCTCCCTGCCTCTCCCCATTTAGTATTATCGTCAGCGAAGTGAAGGGTGGTATTTGCTGGAAATAAATAAAATAAACATTCCAATTGGTTTACTTGTGTGGTAACCGACATGTCCAAGTACTGAGCATTTTCTGCAAAATATTCCTAGAAAATACAGTTGTGATCATCAGAAATAATGTTATAAATTAATATTGGAAAAGAAAGTGGCCACGACACCGTTCCCAATGTGAGCCAATAGAATTGCATACGTAAGAACTGCTTCCACACTCCATTTGCGTACTCCATGATAATTGTACACTTCACAATGCAATTGATTGCCTTAGTAGCAGGATCATGAGTAATACTTGGGAACTGCGCAGAATGAGCAAACCATAGCTCTGATCTGAAGCTTCTGGGTGAGTCTTTGACGGTTGTGCACATGGGAATGTGGGCGTGGGAGGGGGATGCGGCAACAATTGCATTATGGGGAAAAACCAGGGGGAGGGGTGTCCTCTTCAAAATAAATTGCTAAATTCAATCACAAAGCACAAATAATAATAACAACAACACCAACCATCCACTCCAAAATTTCAACAACCCTAACCCTTAATCAAAAGCCTTTAGGTTATGATCGAATTATCAATCGCCGTATTGCATATCCTACGATCCTTGATCACCAACTCATAAATCTAGATGCAATGGAGATTGAGGCGGACAGGGACATTGGCACGACTTGTCGGTAGCTCGCGTGTGCATGGGTGATTGAGTCTGGTGTTGGTGTAACACAGGCATAATGGGCCGAATGGCCTCCGCCTGCGCAAAAATTCCTTGTTATAGCCACACATCATTTCACAACGATGATGACTTCGGAAACACAAAACACCACAACTCAGATACCTGGATCTGGCTTAAAACAATTATTATTTTTAATTTTTTTTTTTAACTTTTCAATGTAGTTCACAAGAGTTGATCATTAGTTTTGTTTGAGAAACAATGCTTATAATTGTTGAAGTAATGGCGGAAAAGGGCGTTTTATTTCACTTCCAACTTCCTCCATGACCCTGATAAAAAGTAATTATAAACGGCTCCAGATTACTTTAAGAACAGAGTCTGGCGTTGGTTTAGCGGTTATGGTGGTGGCTTGGGATCCTCGGGCTCTGAGTTCGAGCCCCATTGGCCGCTGAATTAACACCAGGGGGTTGACTCAGCCTGCCATCCTTCCGAGGTCGGAGAAATGAGCACAAGTGTCCTGGTAATCGGGGCACTGCATCAGCGGCATAGCTGCGCCCCTAACCAATGATGCAACCAGCAGCCCCAAAAAAGGCCTGTACACAATCGGCACTTGAAGAACAATCACTATTAAAAAAAAAAAGCTTAATGACAAGTTTCATGACGATCCCCAAATCCGTTTCCAAGAGGTTTGATGTATTAACAGACTGACAAAACACCGGTGAATAAACTCCCCAGAACGCAGCTGAAGTGCAGCTCCAAAGCTAGTAAAAGTTGTCCCTCCCCCCCCCCCCCCGATTGTGACGTCAACGTGCACCACATCCTCATACATATCATGTACTACCCCTTTAAAAGGTCCTGCTAATGCTGACTTTTTATTTTTGGCAATCTCTAAAAAAAATGAAAGACCGGCCCGTCAGATTTTGCTCTGTTTAGAAATTAAAAATAAACTCACAGCACTCCTTGATTTTTTTTTTTTCCACTCATTTAAACACTCCACTCAATTAATGACAGGAGATCAGACAAGCCCGGCTCACGTGATGCACATGCAGGACGTTATGTGCCGCAGCAGTGCATTGGACATAAATTAGTTCGCAATTCATTAAAGTTAGAGGGAAGCACGTGCAGCGAATTGGAATAGTGCAAGGAAGCAGCTTTGCATGAAAGGGGATTCGGCCTCAATTATTTCATTGGGTGGGGGATGAGAGGAGAGAAGCTTCAGCCTATGAGATGTCACCGTCCCATTAAATCGACGACTATGCATAATATTCTTTACGAGTTGAGCAGAGCAGAATAATGAAACTATTCTCAATATTCAGAACTCGTCGACGAGAACCGATTACTATCGGACAACACGACCGGTGCAACAATCTGGAAGAAGCTTTCCTCTTGCCAATGGAGAACAGTCATGTAATACTTTCCTCAACAAATAACCAATAAAACCCTTTGTAAAAACTTGGCTCAACAAGAAAATGAAAGTGCTCTTATCGTTACGTACCACAAATTTTATTCTCGGAAAAATACAGCCCTACACAGTCACATCCGAAAGTATGCTGGAGCAGTGAGAACGAGTAACCTCGAGGTACAACATACTGGGTTATAGATAGCCTATCTGATTTTGTACTACTACAAACTTCAAACTACAGGCAGATTAGCCTTCCGTGGCCAATGATATCGAGGTGAATTTCCAAGGGCCAACCTATTTTTATGAGTGAGGTTATCAGACAGCACTGTGTAAATTCCAGTGCCTTAAGTGTCACGGGCGGAGCCGTTATCATCAAATGCTCCGGATATGATTCGCAGCTGCATGGGGAAGGACAAGGCTCGGGTCAACATAGATCACAGTGCCAAGGCTGGCTCTGGAATGGCTACAACGAGTAGGAAGTTAATGGCATGAAACAAAACCCCTTTACAACTGAAACCTGTCTCGGAGATCCAACATTTTCTTAATGCATGTATTGAAGACTCATGGAAGAGCCAAATGACACGAGGGTTAGAGGTCAACACACAGAGGTCGGAGAAGAACAGGCAAACAAGGACCAGAAAAACAGCGTGGAAAGGAACGGAGACAGCGAAGCAAGTGGGGACATTCAACGGGAGAATGGAACAGAAGGGGATAACACGAGCCAGGTGAAGAGATAAGAAAAACGAGCAGAGGGCTTAAATATCGATGAGGTTCAAGGGAAAGAGAAATGAATGGCCATCGAGAACATAAAAAAAAATCACCTGTAGGAATGGAATAGAGTTTAGAAAGGTGTATTATGAAGAGGTCGACACACAGCGACACCAAACAGACTCACATATGATGGTGGTTGGGCGAGCGATAGTTTCTCCCTTGACTTGGACAGACAACTGCCCCGGGGGTGTAGGCTGACAGGAACGAACCCGGTCGGCCCAGCTTGTCGCAATGCACGGTGTGCTGCAAAGTATCGCACAATATTGTACAGTTTGATAAACAGGAAGTTTCATCAAAAGAAGAGTGTTTTGATAGGATGAAGAGATAGAAGGGTTTAGCAATGTATCATGCAAAATGTAAAGCAGAAACAAATAATGTGTTCAGAGTGCAAGGTTCAGGTGGCATAATAAGATGAAATTTGATCGTTTTATTGTACTCGAGGAAGATGTGGCACTCACGATTTGGAAGGTGCAGCATAGTTGAGCATACGTTTAGAGCTGGGACCTGAGAGTCTATCCGGAGGAGGGCTTGGGCCCATAGGTCTCCCAGGAGACATTTTTCGAACCTCCCAAGCAAGTGACGTCGGCCTGGAAGTCATAAAAGAAAAGACGGTCAAAGGCGAATTGAATAGATGCCAACTCAGCTATTTCCGAAACGAGTAACATGCTCAACCTGTTGTGCTTGTCTGTGTTTTCCAGTTTCTTCTGCAACTGGAGCCAATCAATGAGCGCCTTGAAATCGTGCACATAATTGTCTAATATCATCAACACCTCCTGTGGAAAGACATTTAACAATCAAGGATCATTGCTTGGCACCTTTGTGGTACAAGTCAAGATGTATCTGTTGCAAGTAAATTCCACCTCTCAGATTCTTTGACTTATCCTCATGTAAACACGATTTACAAATCACCACTGGAATAAAATCTAAAATAATATTTGGATCGTGACAGTCTGTGACAGGAAAATGAGAAGACTGGAGAATAGCAGGCACTTTGTGATGCAATGTCCCAATTTTGACCTCTGAAAACAGAAGCTTCTCATTTCCACCGGCTCCACCTTTCTGGCCGTGCTAACACCTGTCCCTTACGTCCCTCACTCTCGGCCCTGCGGCTGGACAATGCGGCGCCAGACCTGCAGAAAGCTCTGGCGCGGGCAAAGGGCCGGCAGGCCGCAAAAGCCACGGGCCACGACCCAGAAGCTGTCCCCGAGGCCCGGCTCGCATTTCCGCCCACCCCGACCCCCCACCGGCCGTGGCTATCGGTGCTGTGGGACGAGGTGCAGGGCTGCCGGCGCCAGAAGCACGTCCACGCGTCACCGGACACCCTGTCTCGAGGCCGCAGTCGATCGCTCCGACACTCTCTCCAGCCGCCCTTCGGCAAAACACGGACGCCTTGGACACATGGGCCCCAACGAATGAGGCCACAAGCCGCCTTTTTGGCTATGTTGAAGTCCTCCGTCAATCGTGATTTCAAATAATGTTTTGAAATCAATCCATCTGCCCTCATCACATATTGCTGTCATATACCCATACTTCAACCAGCTGGAGGATTGGCTCGTCTCCATCGACCTGCTAGCCACTCAATTTCTCAAATGTGCCAGATGGCAAACTTGCATCCAGTCACATTCATCCCGATGAATTGCACAAACACTGACCACTTATTTCAAATTAATGTTTCCTTAAACACACTAGACCAGAAGCAAGGCATTGCTCCATCATCCTTAAAAATTGGTCTTTCCTCGTTTGGTATGTATTTAAAAATTAAACACTCGTAATGCACCGCTTCCAGGTAGTTCCACACCATAGTTTCTTAAATTACCATTGATATTGTTCCCATCCCAAAGTACAAAAGTATATTATGTACACAATTATTTTGTTCATTTAAATAACACAAATTAAATATTTACAAGGATGAAAGACGGTAATTATTTGTATTCACTAGTCTCTACAGGACATGACAGACTAAGCCAGATGCTTCTTTATATCACAAATAGGGAATATGTACATTGCAAATCCCCCAGGAGACTAATGACCCCTCAATTAAGTAGCAAATCCTATTTTGCATGCATGCTTCAACATAGAGCAGTGGTGTGCACAACTGCAGGCTGTTGGGAAATAAAACTAGCCAAAGGAGCTATGGCTATTAAACAGCCTTTTGGTCTCTATGAATGAATGAATGAGTGATTAATTAATAGTGGGAAATCTTAAAGATTTATATAACATGTCAACGAGGAAGTAAAAACATCCTCATTTGAAGACCATGAGAAAAGAGACAATTGACTGCTTGAATAACTAGAACGGCACTCGGTAGAACCTCCGCCAGACTGAACAGTTTACGTTGTGTATCCCACTGATAGGCCGGATATGCATCCGGGCTTGAACCAAAATCTAATCGCCTTGTTCTTGCCACACACCCAACCTGTCCACCAAATTTCATCCAAATCAGGGCTCAACTCTGAGACATCCTGCTCACAGACGTACAGCCAGCCATGGTGAAAGAAAACATAACCTCTATCCACCTTCGGTGGCAGAAGCAACAACACACGTCCAAGAAGAAAGCTCACAAAATTGTCTTCGACACTTTGCCCTTTGAAGAAGATTTTAAAATCTATTCTCAGAAGAGACGTCTTTCGGGATTGGTCAATCTACCTGTAGTTTGGTTGAGGCTCTTCTCAATGCTTAATCTACATTTGAATGGGCAATCAGTCTGATGCCTGTATTAATTGATTTGATGACAAATGAGATATTTGCCCCAAGTACAGTACAAAGCACAGAAAGAGCAGAGGGTGCAAGACCAGAAAGGAGGCTGTAGAAGACAGAGACCACCGACCTGTCTGTGATGGTGAAGTGATAGGCCCATAGGCTCAGCTTCAGCGTGGGAGATTCCAATGATATTGAAGGCCATGTTTTCTATAGAATCGAGCAATAAAAATTAGTATTGGTGTCAAAGCCAGTGACCAATTGCAAATTAATAGTACGATTCTTCTTCATTGACCAGATAAAGCATCCAAAGATCTGATGCTCTGCATGATGATCACACAACCGAGCATCTTCGATGTAAAATGCATCTGGGGTTTCATGGCATGTCATGAACTGCCCATATTTGGGGGATAAATGATGAAAATTAGGAGGATAGAATGCTTTTCTTACGCAACATAATATGCATCACAAAATACAAATGGAAATTTAAACAAAGAGCCTATTACAAGATGATCTTTTTCCTGAAAATCTCAGAGAGGGTTTATATTCCAAGATAAAAACCAAACCGAGTTAATTGCACAGAGGGTGAATGATGGACATGATCAGTGTTGTCACTGCGAAGTATGAGAACCGACACTAATACTAGAACCTTTCAAAATGCACACTCGTCATACTCCAACATGCAGCATTTGTAACATCAAAATGGAAAATGACTGCTGGAAAAAGGGAAATAAAGACAACAACGCTGCTGTGTAGCGTCACATTATGCGATTGCGAGACATGGTTTTTCGTGTTATTTTATGATTTATTCACTCTTAAATTCTCAATTACCTTGATTTTTTTTTCCTCAAACGACGCACACACACGATAAGATTGTATGATGTTCAAAAATCCCCATCACCCACAAACATCCCCAACTATACCCATATGACATACAGTTTTGATTATGAAAGGCACATTTGCATAGTGTTTAACTTCCATTGCTTGCAGCACATTTGGAGTCGCATATATTACACACACAAAAATGTTGGAAACGTTTCACAAAAACGACATCCTTTGTTAATCCACCTTGCTTCATTCATCTTTAACCAATGTCTCAACATCTTTCACTTCCTGTCTGCGTATTTGGCACTTGTGAAAATCGAAGATTTTTCAAATATATTGATTGGGCTGGAGCGTGTGTGAGTGTGTCTGTTGCGTGTGTGTGTGTGTGTGTGTCTGTAGCGTGTGTCTGTAGTGTGTGTCTGTAGCTGCAGCGTGTGTCTGTGGAGGCACGATACATTGCTAAACCCTTCTATCTCTTCATCCTCTCAAAACACTCTTCTTTTGATGAAACTTCTTGTTTATCAAACTGTACAATATGGTGCAATATTTTGCAGCACACTGTGCATTGAGACAAGCTGAGCCGACCGGGTTCGTAGCGTGCGTTAGTTCGTTCGTAGCGTGCATGCGTCCATCTGTCCGTCTGTCCGTCCGTCCGTCCGTAGCGTGCGTCCGCCCGGAGCGTGTGTGCGTCCGCCCGGAGCATGCGTGCATCCGCCTGGAGCGTGCATGCTTCCGCCCGTAGCATGTGTGCATCCGCCCGTAGCATGTGTGCGTCCGCCTGCAGCGTGTGTGCGTCCGCCCGTCCGGTGTGTGTGTGTGTGTGTGTGTCCGTCCGTCTGTCCATAGCGTGCGTCCGTCCGTCCATCCGTCCGTCTGTGGCGAGCATCCGTCAGACCATCCGTCTGTCTGTAGCGTGTGTGCGTCAGCCCGTCGGTAGCGTGCGTGCGTCAGTCTGTAGCATGTATGTGTCCGTCCGTCCGTCTGTAGCGTGCATCCATCCGTAGTCTGTCTGTGTGTCTGTCTGTAGCGTGCGTCTATCCATCTGTCTGTCTGTCTGTCTGTCTGTAGCGTGCGTGTCTGTCTGTGTCTGTAGCCTGTGTCTGTCCGTCTCACACAATCTTTGGCGACGGTTTTCAGGCAATTGTTTTTTAAATTATATGTGTATGTAGGTCAGGGGCAGCAACGCTTCATTTTGGTGAAGATCCGAATCCGGATCTGAGATTTTTTTCAGTGATTCTTCACCATTGCGAGATGGGGCTAAAAACGATATAAGAGCATAATATCTGAACAGGTTATGGATGGATTCACACAAAACTTTGTGGACATATTGGGTGTGTGACAGGGACTAATTGATTCAATTTTGGTAAAGATTTGAATCCAGATACGAGAAATTTTTCAGTGATTCTTCACCATTGAGAGATAGGGCCAAAATCTATGTGTAGTATGAGATCTCAAAAAGTTGTGGACGAGTAATGCAAAACGAGGTGGACGAGTTGGTTATGTGACAAGAACAAGCCAATTAAATTTTGGTTGAGGTCCGGATTCAGATCCAACAAATCAGTGGGATACAAAATGTAAACTGTTCAGCATGGCGGAGGGATGCGCTCTACTGAGTGCCGTTCCGCTTCGCCAAGTGTCACTCTACGAGTGAGCTTTCATTTGTATGTTTATCACCTATAGGTCACAATATTAATTTTGAACCCATTTTCACAAAATTTTACCACGTGGTAGAGTTTGTCATAAGAAAGAAGCCTACCGTTTTTTGAGGTCAAATGGTCAGCATAGGCCAAAGGTCAACAACCATCAAATTTCTAAAATCCCCAATTTTCATCCGATTGATGAGAAATTTGAAGATTATTAATATTTCAGATCACTGAATTCAACCACCAATTAGTTTTGTGGTCAACATTGGCCATAAGGTTAACAACTTAGGTGAACTTTCCAAAATCCACAATCTTCATCTGATCGAGTTGAAATTTGAGAAGTATCTGCATACTTGGTCATTGAATTCAACCGCCAATTATTGCTAAGGTCAAATTCGTTTTATTGATTTCACAAGTATCGTGCTATGCATGACATCTTTGTTTATTTGTTTGTGAACAAAGTATCTCAAAAAGTTGGCCATGGATGGATTCGGACGAAATTTGGTGGACGAGTTGGTAAGGTGACAAGAACAAGCAGATTAAATTTTAGTTCATGTCCGAATCCAGATCCGGCCAATCAGTAGAATACAAAATGTAAAAGACCAGTGGTCATAATGTTTTGGCTCATCAGTGTATACCATACTTGGTTCCTGAAAATTTTTGCAATGATATGCAGATCAAGTCCTGAGATTCACACACAAACCAGGATTACAACCTCGTTACGGTAATATTGCAAAACCGGTGTCCACAGAGTATGGGACAGGTGTGGCCGTCACAGAGTGTGGGACCGGTACGGCCGTCACAGAGTGTGGGACCGTTGCAGCCGTCACAGAGTGTGGAACCGGTGCGGCCGTCACAGAGTGTGGGACCGGTGCAGCCGTCACAGAGTGTGGGACCGGTGCGGCCGTCACAGAGTGTGGGACCGGTGCGGTTGTCACAGAGTGTTGGATCAGAGCGTCCATGAAGGAGTATAGGATCGGTATATTCAACACACAGTGTAGGAGGAAGCACTTCCTTATGTTGTCCAAGACTGTTTTACCAAGGTTGTAGCACGAGCACTCTCCTACAAATCAGATAATATTTATAAAACAGATATTTTTGACTTTCTATATTACATCAATGATAAATATACCATGGGTATTGATAATAGTTATAAATGCACGATATCAAGCACCAGCTACTGCGAGTAGCAGGTGCCATTCAAGCACAGCATTTTGCTGAAAGCTAAGATTGCCAAAAACGTGGATATCTCCAGGCCATGTTCACTATCATTTTGAACTATTTTGTGCTCAAATCCAGGACGTGCACGCATGTGCAGCGATTAGCGTCCGGCTGGTGGTTTGCGCACCCACGCATGTTGAGTACTAATTACTGGGACAGCGCACCAAACGTGTCATTAGCCAGTGAAGATGGCAATAATTGCCGCTATTAAATCTCAACGCCGCAGCCACTCAAGGGGACAGCTGGGAGCTGCTGTCCCAAGTCCGGGTCACGGCGCACCCAGAGCTTTTCTTGTGATTGGTGATGCCCGCTCAGGATTAGCGGTGGCTGCGGGCGAGGGTTAAACACAGCCTTGTGGTTCGGTACCATGACTCCTCTTTTGTGGCTCCATCATGCCGAGACAAGGCGAAGGCCGGTCGAGTAGAAAACAAACAACAAAAGGAAGGGAGGAGGAGGAGAAGGAAGAGGGGAGGAGGATGGAAGGAGGGTAGTTCTTCCACAAGCGCAAGCAAAATTATTGTTTTTTTTCTTTTTCTTTCCACCCACTTGTTAAATCAATAACCCGAACGATTTCTACATAACGTGCCCGGTCCCACCCTCTCTTCTTCGACACGGCATCGGTGAGGCTGCCACACTGCAAGCTAACAATTACAGCAGCGACTGTGTGGGCGGTGGCAGGGAAGGAAAAACACTGAGTTTTGTCAACATAACACTTAATCATTGGGCCAGAGCAAAACACTCTGACAGAAGTGACAACATAATTCAATATCTCTGCCACACCTGTCATAACACTGACAGCCATCTGTTCAACTCTTAACAATGCTCAAAGGGCAGGCATACTTAAAGGTTTTTTTGTTTTTTAATAAGAGAAAAGATTGGTTTCAAATAAGAATGCTTGACAAAATCAAAACGCTGCAGGATTTAAACACACCAACGTGGATACAAACAATGTCGAGTCAACACGTTAGGGGACATATCGATGTCGTATCTGCATGTGCAAGTCATGCCAACGGCTCGCACATGGCGGTAAACATTGTACAAGAGTACGACGACAATGCAATTTACAATAACCACAAAAAAGGTGGATTCAAAAGGCAACCCATTAGGGAAATGATCCTGTAGAATCAAAGTTCTTTTCTTTTCTTCCAAAAACAAGATCAAGATAAAGTAATATGCAAGAAAAGAGATATAACAGCAAGCAAACAGAAGAAGCAGCAAGCAAGCATCAAGCAAGCAGCATGCATCATTTTTTTAAGTCTTTGGTACGACTCGGCCTGGGTTTGACTAGCCGACCCCCCAGACTCGGAGCGGATGCTCTAACCATTACACCGTTGAGTCTGGTCGACCGAGTCACTTATAATCAGGGTTAAACCACATAAAAACATGCTTCACGAGATCATTCCCACATTCTCTCAAGCACATTGCCCACCGCAACCAAGTAATGAACGGAAGAAGGTTCCCTTACCGTCCTTCCCTAAACTATGCAGGGCGGTGAAAAAGGAAAATTGTTTTGATGTCTTGGAGCAAGTGGCTCTCAAATGCAAGAGTAATACACGTACACAACGAGGTGTTTTTCGGTGTTAAAGTTTGATTTGTGCACAAGTAATCCTTATAAACAAACTGCAGAACACACAAACGTGTGATAATTTTACCAGACAGTGATAGAAATCTAACACTGTGAAAGCTTTGATCCAACAATCTTAAAGGGGAACCCAGACACAATGTTTTTGGGGTTTTTTTTTTGTTCCTGAAAACCATCTATATATTAATACTGAAGGACCAATTTGTGCTCCTCCTAGCGGTCGCGTCACGTTTTTCTCGGTACTGTGACCTGGACTGAAAGAAACTTCGTACCTGTAAGAGTGCATCGCACATAGTGGCAATAGTCAACTTTCAACTCTGAGGCAGAATAAACACTTTTCGTTGAGACGGGGCGAGGAGTGAAGAGGCGGGGGCGGGGATGAAGAGACGGGGCAGGAGAGGAGTGAAGAGGCGGGGCAAGGTAAGCAATTTTTGGGCGGGGGTAAAGCGCTGTCACACCTTGACGATTTAGCCAGCGTATGCCGACGTATGAAAAATTTGTCTAAAACGCTGGCACACGGTCGAATACGTTATGGCTAAGTTTTGTATACGTTAAGAGCACGCTGGCATACGTCGTAGTATGCCGAGCTCGTCGACAAATTTTAACATGCTCAAAATTTTTCGACGTATGCCAGGGTATGACACATTCCGCATACGCTGGCATAAGTTGTAGGCACGTTACGCGATCGTTGACACACGTCGACACACGTTACTTGTAAGTTACTCATAAGTCGAAACACGTCGAGGTAATGTTTAGCATACCCGAAACTTATTTCTAACCTATGAGTAACGTGTTGTAGGCACGTTACGCGATCGTTGACACACGTTGACACACGTTACTTGTAAGTTACTCATAAGTCGAACATGTCGAGGTAATGTTTAGCGTCAGTGTTCCAGACTCCATGTTTTTTTTTTTGTTTTTTTTTTTTTTCGGCATGACGGTGATGTTGACACTTGGATTTCTAGTGCGGTTATAATATAATATAATTAATAGGCTGCCGCTCAACGATTTAAATCATAACCGCACTAGAAATTGAAGTGTCAACATCACCTCATGCCGAAGAAAAAAAAAAAAACTGGAGTCTGGAACACTGACGGGTTCCTTCTGTGTGACCCAATTTTATATACCAATTCCCCTAAACGCTGCCAATACGCCATTATCGGTAGCTGTAAGTTAGTAACAGTTCAGTAAGTTCTGTGGTAGTCCGGAAGACGTCAATACATCTACATACGTATATGCGTTGGAGATACGTTACACATAGTTTCAAAGCACGTTACTCATAGGTTCAAAGCAAGTTACCCATAGGTTAGAAATAAGTTTCGGGTTCGCTAAACATTACCTCGACGTTTTCGACTTATGAGTAACTTACAAGTAACGTGTGTTGACATGTGTCAACGATCGCATAACGTGCCTACAACTTATGGCCAGCGTATGGAACGTGTGCGTCATACGCTGGCATACGTCGAAAAATTTTCAGCGTGCTAAAATTTGTCGACGTACTCGGCGTACTACGACGTATGCCAGCATGCTTCAGCGTGCTCTTAACTATACAAAACTTACCCATAACGTATTCGACATGTGCCAGCGTATTCGGCAAATTTTTCACATGTCGGCATACGCTGGCTAAAACGTCAAGGTGTGACAGCGGCTTGACACTCGATTTGTGCGATTATGATTTGAATCGTCGAGCCGCAGCCTTTAATAGCTATGCCACGTGATCGTCGGCGATACGCTGCCACGCGCTAGCATAAGTTAGACTATCGTTGGCATAGTTGTGACGCTGACAACACGCTAAGCATTCGTTGGTATAATTATCTATATGTTATCGAAACGTTCTGTGTACGTTACTAATACGTTATGCATACGTCCAACTCGTTATGAATACGCCCAAAACTGGAAAAAAAACATCAATAGTTCAGCGTACGCCAGCATTTTACATACATTTTGATACGTTGCCATACACTAGCTAAAACGTCAAGGTGTGACAGCGGCTTAAGCAAATTGAAAGCGGGAGACGGGGGGGGGAATGTGGGGGATGAGTGGCGGGGGCTGGGGTGAATTAGGCGGGATTGAGTGTGAGGGGTGGACAGGGGCGGGCCGGGGGCAAGTGGGGCGGGGAATCAAGATACGGGGGCGGGGAGAGAAGAGGTGGGGCGGGCCGGGGTAATTAAATTTTTGGGCGGGGTAAGCAAATTGAAGGCGGGGTGGGAGGCGGGGGGAATGGGCAGGGGCGGGATGAATAGCGGGGGCAAGCACGCCCTGTCCAGCCCATGTCCCTCGAGTGTGGGTGAGCTGATGGGGTAGTGAATGAACGGAATCCGTCTGTGACGGGGTTTCGGCTAGTTGAAAATATTAATCATGGTCTAACTTGAAAGGGAAGAAAAAGATTGAATTTTTTTCTCCAATCACAAAGTGTCGAAAAAAGCCGGAGTGTCGATTTTTTATTTCGTCAGTGACGTCACACCTTGAACCCACCTTGATCCAAATGGAGGCTTACATAGAGAAAGTGCATTTTGAGCTTGGATTCCGATCCCGATTCCACCGTCAATAGCAACTCTAAAGGTCCTTATTATGTTGAAACTGATCAGTGGGATTTTGAAGAAGCTATTGGAGACAAAATTAGTGATGGATACACTTTCGGGTGAATTATGGAGTCGTATCGTTTTGAGCCTTATGCGAACGATTCAGCCAAAGATGGTGACAATGGAGGTGTTGGTGAAGATGAAAATGCTGGTAGCATGTACACCACAGATTGTGGTAGGTTTTGTTTTTCGGTTCATAAGGGATTTTGCATTAATTGATAAATCAGTGATAATCGCAGGCAAACCAGGTGTCTTGTATGTTACGGGATCATCCCGTTTCATACTTTCCCGGGACGCTACTTGTGTCTGTTTG
>CM068961.1:115639720-115669872 GCA_035128595.1 Eptatretus atami | reverse complement strand
ACGAGAAGAGATTGTGCCCATCGTACCCACACACAAACCTTCCTTCCGCTTTCTTTTGCATCTCAAACTTTCCTGCGGAGTTCCCTGAATCCAACCGTCATTGATTTCATTGAAATCCTTGAAATCCGTTCTAGTTACGACAGCAGACAGACAGACATACATACACGGCCCCTTTTGTGATGTAGATTTTTACGAATGCTTGTGAGAGGAATTTTGAAGTCAATTTCCCTCATTATGGACAGCTCGCGTTTGGACCACTTGCGTCTGGACCCCTCACGTCATGGAGAATACAGTGCAAGAGAGGAAGAGGGAATTCTGCCATTTTTGCTTATGCAATATGTAGATTGTATAGTGGTTTGACCAACAGGTTTAAGAGAAAATAAACCTGACTTTCATCCTTTAAAATTGTGCGAAGAAATTATTGAAATCATCAACTACTTTTTTGTTCGTATCCTTTTCTCACCTGTGTTGCAAGTAGAGTGACCTGCTTTGTGATGCTTTAAAGGCAGTGTATAATCAGAAGTTGTTGTTTGATAAGGGCGATTTATATTACTGTTATTTGAATAAATTGGAGATGTTGAAATGTTGGCAATATCATTTTGTTGGCATTTGGGGATACTAACCCAGATGATATAAACGGAGCTGGGCAAAATGGAAACTGAATCCGTTAGACACGTGGCTGCTAACGCATATCCATGATACTTGGCCCCATGTATGCTCATTTACAAATTAGTATGTCAAGGTTAGCAGTGTTTACGTAACAAACAATCACACACTCGTCTTGCACGCTTTTTATACGACTTTACCCGTCGAGGCCTCTGCATTGTTAAATAAATGCTCCATTTTTGCTACCCTCGTGCCGAAGAGAGGGTATTGTAATTTGGGTCCGTTTGTTTGTCTGTCTGTCTCTGTCCCACACAACTTTAGTGTTTTTCTCAACAGCCCGCTTTTGGATTGAGACAATTTTCACCATTTGTGCGACTACTCTGTGGATGTTTTTATGATGATATATGACGTCATAAGTCACGTGTTGTGGCACCATATTGAAAAAGGGAAAAACTTGGACTCCATCTCTGAAAACCGGCACCAAGGAAAAAAATTGAACCTTGGCACATAGCAAAGTACAGTATTCCTCATGGGATGAGTGATTTGTTTTTTTAATGATGTCATCGGTGCTCTCGTTATGATGTGTAATTGCATAATGTAGAAACACCACATCCGATTCAGTATGAAAATTTTTGAGGGTCCACTAGGGATAAAATGATCGCACGGAGAAAAAAAATCATGACGTCATTCGGTCACGTGATTCGCAGCCATATTGGTTTTAAAAAACCTTCAAAAACTTTCTTCTCTGAACGTGGCTAAACCAGATCGAGGTGAAACTTTACACACATGACGCCTGCCATGAGGATGAAAAACGTTCACGACAGATGAGTCATTGGTCACAGCTTGTTTTGCAAGCCATATTGGATTTACCATAAAACCTATAAAAAATCTACTTCTCCAGGACAGCTGGACAGCTCGAGGGGAAACTTCAACACAAGTCTTCCCCAGAGCCATGGTTGTACAAGTGTGTTAAGAATAATTGATAGGTCACATGTTTTGGGCAGCCACATTGGATTGAAGAAAAATATTTAATCATGTTTTCTCTGGAACGGCTTGATTAAGGATGTGAAACTTCACATTGAATGATCTAGTGGAGATGGAATACATGTTTAAAATTTCACTTGATTGGACACATGGTTTGGCACCATATTGATTTACCCTAACCTATAAAAAAAAAAAACATACACCACTCAAAAGAAGTCTGGCGAGGGTCTGCATGTCTGATTGCTCTTTTATTGTTTATATGGTTTTTGTTTCTGAGCCCCTTTGATTTTTCTCATATTTCTTCTTTTAATTTTTCGCCATTTTAGAATTATTTTGTTATCGTTTTATTTTTTTTTATTTTTCTCGAGTCCCTGTTTTGTTGTGTTCAATTAAGAACTTTTTTTTTGTCTTTCAAGGTTTTTCTTTTTTGTGTCTCTTTTTTTGTTTGTTTTCAAGCACATTTTTGTAATGTTGATGATAATAGCTTTGCCCAATTGACTAGGAATTTTTGTATTTTACTACGGTTGCCCAAGAAGATGGTTACCAGAGATTTCCTCATGTTATATTATTCTCTCTCTCTTCCCTTTATAAGGGGGTGAAGTCAATGGTACCTGGCTTCTTCTGACCTGCCATTGACACAATACTAACTCCATTACTTCTGTCATCAGCCAACACCTCCAAATGACTGATATTCCTCCTCACAGGATCCTCCCATCTCACCGTGAATCTACCTCTTTTCTTCCTACCCTTACTTCTCAACCTAACTGTTGTCCTTTGCCATTCTCTTCTTCGCACCAAATCTGCACCAAGTGTACCGCCCATCTCAGCCGCAATTTCAACCAATCTCACCATCAAGCTCATCTGCACACCAATTTCCTCCTCAGTTTTCATCCATCCTCCTCCTATCCACCCTCTGGCACTCCACAATCCTCCTGACACGTGTCCTCACAAGCTGAGCCTCTGTTGTCCGTCCTCTTTGTCAGAGCTACTTCTCCAGGCACGTAAAAGTAGGCCGGCCTTACACACGCCATCAGAACCTTTCCTTTCATTTCCTTGATATCTTCTGTCTGTCAATACTCCATCCACCCTCACACCTCCATGCAGTGCACACTGATTCCTCCATAGCACTTCCTGCTTTGGACTTACCATCCGGTCACTGTCCCCCAGATACCAAACCTAATTTTCCTGTCTGTTTCCTTCCCCCTCGAACCTAGTATTCCATTTATTTACTCGCTCCCACCCACATCAACCTCAGTCTTCTCCAGATTCTTCTTCAGCCCATGCTTCCCAAATGCCTCCTTCCACGCCCCCAGTATTTTCCTGCATCTCCGCCCATCTCCACCACAACAGCCAGTTTCATCCACATGCAACATCTTCCCCATACTACAACCTTCCTTCTTACCAGCTTCCCTCACCATGATAAACATTTGTGGGCTGAGAAGGCTTTCTCCCTTAAACTGATGTTCATGCTGATTCCTCAACTCCAAGGACCAAACCAAAACTTTTCCTCTTCCCTATAGCATCCCTCACCACCAACGTAACTCTGCTTCGGCGCTCCCAACCATCTGGGTGTACCTATCACCATCTCTCTTGGGCAGTGTCGTAGGCCCTCTCCGGTCCACAAATCCTACTGCATTTCACACCTTGCCACCTCCAACCTCTCTCCTCCCAGCTATTCAGCACGAACATCCCATCCTGTCATCTCCTACCCTTTCTCACCCTAACTGCTGCTCCTTCTCATGATCTCCATCTAACACACTTTCCTTATCCCTCTTCCAGAATCTCGTCAGCACGCTTCATGAATGATAAGGAGCGTAATGCCCTGGTACTCAACCGCATCTTGAACATCTCCTTCCCCTTCATGTTGCCGCAATTACCCCTATCCTCCAAACCCTCCAGAAATTGAAACCTCTCTCGAACATACATTTCAACAGCCTCTTTGGTCCAAACTGACTCCCGACTTCTTTCTCTTCAGGAATTATCAACTCTGTGCACACCCCATCAATGCTTGGTTGCTCTTCCCTTTTCATCCTCTTCAATGCCATCCACACTTCCTCTTCATGATCTCCACCAAACTCCACATTCCCCTCTCCATAACACGAGCTCCAAGCTCAACCGTTGCTTAATTCCCGGTTCAACTGCACTTTTGAAATATCCTTCACACCGTTCATACTGCCCCTCTGTCACTAGCCTCCCGCCACCGCATCCTAATCACCCCACCCCCATGCCCTTACTATCCTCATCCTGTCAATGAGGCCAATTTATAGATCATCTCCTCCACCATCCCCTTCTGACTTGTTGTACTGCACTCTTCCATAATTCCTCGCCTTAGCTACAGCTCTCATTGTTTGGCTTTCTTCTTCTGCCAAACAAGTGTAGCAACCCAGCTTCTGGCTGCCTCCCCCTACCCTTCATCTCTTTTAATCGCTCTCCAAAGAAACCTCTTCAACCAACTGCCTTTGCTACCGCCTCCGTCCCCATAACTGGTTCTATCCCTTGACGATGCACCCTTTCCTGACATCCTTCCCATAAGACTCTGCATTCCCTGGACTCCTCTCAATATGACTTCCACTCTTCCTTCAAACCTTCCACTTCTTCGCTAAGTTATATCTGGCCCTCATTCTCTCTGTACTCTACGATGACGTTTTCCCTTGCCTTCACCCACCTTAATAACCTTCCGACCCCTGCTCTTAAACCTCCCTTATTTTTCCTTATCCCGCACCACAACACCCAGGCTTGTCTGGGGTAGTAGCTGCTCTCCCGCCACTCCTTACAATTCTTAACCTCCACAACTGTTGCTTCCTTACTACCTACACACCAAATTCAGTTCTGTTCAACTGTTGTCCACTGTAATAGGTAATCTTGTGGCTTTCCCCGCTTTTGAAGAATGAACACTTTGGCCATCCATTCTTCGCCATCAGCTCAACCAGCTGTTTGACCCCTCTATTCCTTGTTTCCCACAAAATTTACCAAAACATTCACTCTTTGCCTGGCTCCTCGTACTCCCACGTGTGGGTTTAAAGTTCCCTGCATGTGCAGCATCACCGTCCAGCTCAACCATTCCCATCATCCTCTCCCAGTGTGTCCCTGAATTCCCACTTCTCCACCCCAGTCCTCCTGTTTATGGACATATACCGACATAACACACCATTCCGCCTCCATCACCCAACCATGCCATAACTCTCCTCCCTCCAATCTTTCCACTCTGAAACCATCTGCTTGCTGATCCTGCTAGCTGATCCTTCTGATACTATTAATCCCACCCATTTACTCCTTCCAACCCCACCTGCGTGAAAGCAGCTTGTATCTCCTACAACTCCCATTCCTGTCTCTTTCCATCTGGTCCTCCTGCACACACAACACTTCCAAACTCCTTCTCTGCATCTCTAACACTTCGACTTCCTCTTCGCATCATCAAAATAATTTCAACCTCGTACAGTATTGAGCCTAAACCTGACATAATTGTTTACATGCAGCAAAATACGCCCAGTTGGGGAAAATGTTTTGAACAGTTACCTGAAATGAAAAAAATATTATCGAAAAGATTTCTGCTGAACTCTTGGCTTGCTCAACAGTTCATTTTCCAAATATGACGGAATAATTACTTTAACTCTAAGAAATAAAGTTTTTATGAAAGTAGGTACATCCAATCAACATGGCCAGTTTGTTGGTGTTTGTTGGGTAAATTTCTTTTTAAAACGGTGACCTGTTTTTGTGTTGTTTTTAACTGTTATTAATGTTTTGCAAACCATCCTTTGTTTAAATATTTTGACTGGGGTTATATTTTTTAACCAGGAAACCTTTGATCCATAAGGAGGCTATTGTGCCCATCAACGGCTGCATTATTGATTGTCGACCGATTGTTTCTTTGTCCGTGCTTCTACTCATTTTAATTGCTGAGCAATCAAGCAGCCACGTGCATTTTTGAAGTCTTTGATTTGAACCTGGCCGAGGTTCAAACCGCCAACCTCCCAGACTCAGAGTAATACACTCTAACCATTACGTCCAACTGATTCTGAAGGCAACATGTCTGGAAGACCGGCTGTGATCCCTCAAAGACGACTCCTGACGCAGGGAAATACTGTTGGGGAATCTTATGGAGAGTCTTTTGGAGGTAGTCAGTCTACTCCCTCAGGAGCACTCACACAATGTGGGTCCCCCTTGGATTCTACCTTCCCCGGGAATGTGGGGGCCCCCCTCTTGGTCGGCGAGCTGCTTACTGCTGCCACCCAAATGGGATCCACGCTCCTGCTCTCCACAGCCTGCCGGTGGAGGATAAGCCTTTGCTCCTTGACCACAATTGAACCTTCTTCGTGGCTTTGTCCGAATTACCCGGTTATGGGGGGGGGGGGGGGGGGGGGGAGGGGGGGGTAAAGCAGGTGTGCGAACTCTGAAGGTGCATACTCTCTAACCTGAAGGCTGTTGGATCCTTTTTGCACCCAGTGAGCATATTAGAAGTGGGGACCTTCCACTGGTACCTCAGTGTTCTGGGTGCCAGGTTTTGGGTGCCATCCCTCACCGTCTTCAAGAGCAGTGAGGTTGTGGGGGGGGGGGAGGTGGGTGTGGAGATGGCATAAATACCACATCCGAGCTGCTGTTGTGGGGTTTTTTGAACTAGATTGGTTTATCAGGAACATGACACTAGGAAAGAAGGAAAGGGGGGGTGCGGGGTAGAACTATAGGTAATGGGTAGTACTATACATTGTGTGGGGGTCGTGGTAGTTGCTGGACAATAGTTTAATCCGACTTTGCTTTTGTAGTCACAACACTGTGCTGATATCTCTTGCTTTGGCACTTGTATCTGGCGAGTGATGCTGAGGCGCAAGCCTCTCCATCCGGAGCACTGAAAGAGCCATCCAAGCTCGGGCACCACGTTAAAGCTGACCTGCGAGCTCGCTATTGGCTTATGTTTGAGAATCTGCGGCAGAGCTGTGGACGAAATATATACTGACTGTGAGACTGATGAAAGTGTTGTCGAATGCAAGGTAGTAAACTTTGTCAGCATGAATACATTCCATGGTTAATGATTGGTTTACTTTTTCAATGTGATGTCATTATTTAACCAATATGAAGGTTTTGAACATTTTCCTTTTTTTTTCCTTCACCTCTCAATTCCAATTTTAGCATTGTACACTTTTCCCATTTTCGTTTTTGTCATAATTGATCTTTTTCATAAGAATACCGAGACATTGTGGAGCAGGTGAAAGATGAAAGGTTGGAGATTAATTTTCCTGACAAGTCTGGGAATAAGGAATGGAATAACATGGACTTGCATTTTGAATGAAGGAAAGTTGGCATGATGGTGAATAGGGGACTTATCGGAAACGTAAGGATAAATTTGGCATAAATAGAAAATGTCACAAGTAGAAGCAGTGATTTTTTCCCCACGATTGTCGGAAAATGGACAGAATTCAGCAGAATTGTGACTTGAAGCGAAAAATGAATCTGACAGGAGGGGTAAAAACGAATGTAGTAAATTACAGATAGAAGTGAAAGATTTGGTCAATACAAAGTATAATATCCAGTATGAGTATATTGTGTCGTTCGTGATTTAGGAAGCATGTTCCAAGTATTTTTTTTTCCTTTAATCCATATGGGCCTGACATACCATGTTGCCCTATGATGTCAGAGTTAATCAATAAAATATTCTCCATGAGTCCTCCTATGTTTATAGCTTTTACATCAATCGGACAAGGGTCTACGAGCAAATTTTTAAATGAAAATATATAGATGCTGACATGCACACGCAACCGCACACACACTGGTACTTTGAGACGCTCTTAGGCTTCGTTTCATGCTCCTGAAACCCACCCACAATGTGAATATGGCGCCCAACACACAACTTGCACGCGCACAGCGCACTTTGCAACCGCGCACACGCACTTGCACGCGCACACAGCACCACACATTCACACACGACACCACAACACACACACACGACGTGGTGGCTACTTGAGAACCTGGAGGCTCCATTACACCTTCTGAAACCCACATATGGAGATAACCGAGCAGACACAAGTGCACAGAGCGATGTGAGGAATTAGCAGAGTACGTGAAAGTTCAACAGACCACCGAATACAATTTGTATACAACATGAACAACAAACCAGAAAAGGTATCGCATTCACTCTTGGCAAAATCTTTCCAAAAACGGGTGCAAATAGAAGATTGTCACATACAAACTGAAATGGCAGCAAAATACAGCCCTAACAATTGCAAAAAAGACAAAATAACAGCAGCTATATACTGTAGTGACAACTGGATAAAGCAAAAAGAGCAGGGAAAAAAAAATTAAACAATATATATATAAAAAACTGGACAGATTGGGGAAAGGACAAAGAAGGATCATTGGAAGGCTAAATCCCATCCAGCGTGAACATAGTCACAAACGCACTGTGACCGGACATCGTACGTAGATACGAAAAGAAAAAAGGTTTTCAGTACATTGCTAATTGGAAGGTTTCAGTACCCATTGATTTTGGTCTAAATAATGTGGAAATCAAGAAAATGACCAAATAATCAAGAATCCAGTGAACGATCTTGGAATCTGAAGAGCGCTGAATTGTACAGTCATTAATTGGAGCAACGGGAATGATAACGAACCTGACAAAGCCCAATCCCTGGAACATTTCCACAAAGAAAATTTAAAGTTGGAGCTTCTGGGGCTCATGATGACCCTGAAAGATAGCTCTTAGGACAAGGACAACTTCACACCTTACCCCATAAAATCACGATCCTTCACCAAGCTATGGTGGAGATGCTTTGAGTCTTGTTGAGGACTCCGCCCACCTACCTAAAACCCAATTATTGAGGTAACGAACAACGACAGACAACGGCGTTGCAATAGGCAGCGCAACCCCTTGGGGTAAAATAATAAACGGACGAACCAAGCGTCCCGACAGACAACACCGTCCGGATGAGGGGCAGCAAAGTTATTACAGAGGAAATAAAAAAAACACAAAACAACCAGTCGATCAACTATGATGCAAAATTAAATACCAGGAGTCGCACAAAATGGGAACGAGCGAGGGGCTTTGAGAAAGGTTTGAGCTTGATTTTTTGGTCTGGTATGGCCAGTGAATGCTTGTGCGGGCACAGGGGCTGGAGGATGGCGATTTGAAGATAGGGATGATGCCTAATTTGGAAAGGTACGGCTCAAATCAACCTATCACACTGGGTCTCAAACTCCCCAACAAAACTGGGCGCGTTCCACGTGGGTCATGGCCCGGAAACTCTTTTTTGCACAGCCTTCATGAATGATGGATCCTATCATTGGCTGCCCCATCCTCTGGGCATGCCAACGTTCATCTGGCCCCCAATGGGGTAGCTCTGATAAAAAGTCTTACGTCCCCTCTCCCCAAAGCTTGCAGCCTGACTTGCTACCATGTCCCAAGTGCGCGCGGCCAAACAGTCCGTGCTGTTTTGACCTAAAGCACAACACCGCTTCCAGTTTGTGGCTTTTTTGCCCAAGAACTCCACCTGGCCTTGCTAAAAAGCAGGTTTTATCCAACTAAACTTGCTCTAATACTGTCTTTGAAGTTAACACTTCTGCCTCCTCAGTGGTGTGGTTTTTACAATAAGACTTACTTCTGCCTGTACAAATGGCTGTTACAAAGAGGAATCTATGCTCTTGGACATATGGCTATATATTATCCCTACTAACAAAATTTCCCTAGCCCTATGGGAAAACCTCCCTCCTTCCCCACCCCCCCCCCCGTTCCACATAACAATGTTATAAATTATATTTCCTTTTGAGAGGTCATCAAGCATGCTGTTTTGTGGACATTTGTGTTTGGGAGAATAATTGATCCGAGATAGAGTGCATATTTTGGGTCAACTACATTGCCAACGCAGAGCCTGTTAAGAGATTTCAAAATGAATTTGTGTGTGTGTGTGTAAAGTTTATATAACAGGATAAGGATTTTTAAAGTGCCTGTAATTTCATTTTGCCAAAACTCGAAAAGGAAGGTAATTTATTATTCACTGCAGGATTTCCTCAAAAAAGGGGGAAAAAAATTCCAAACCCTGAATTTTGTATTTTGTTTTTTTTTAACCTTGGAACCAAAGTGATCAGTTTGCAATCGAATCATAAATATTAGCCAAGTAGCAAATTTCACTGGTGGTGGCTAGCACAGAATGTTTTTTGGCTGTTAAATCTTGAAACGAGGGCTGGAGGTTGAGGGAGTTTTGGGGCATGCTATAATTTCAAAAAGGAATTGAATATTTTCGGTCGTTCACCAACACGCTTTCCTCATTTCGATCGTTCATTTTTTATTATTTGCAACTTGGGTGTTTTTAATGCTGGACTAAAGCCAGGCAGCGACCTAAGCTGGTGAAAACCCTCTACACACGTCCGCTATCCTCACCCAGACTATCATTAACAACTGATGAACAGAAGTCGCGTTTTAATTGGCAGATGTGCCACGGTTCCTGTATTTTCATTATCACCTTCAGTTTCACTCGAGCTTTTGTGCGAGATCGTTGTGCAATGTCTTCTTGTGAGGCCAATAGCTTTGAATTTTGGCTCTAATTACAGCACGTGTGATTATAAGAGAAACAACATGCACAAATGAAGGAATACGCTAAAGAGAAGGAAAATGTACTTGTAGCGAAATATATTCAGAAATTGGCACATGAGATGACCCTTGAAAACTTCATTAAATGTGATGGCCGTTTCGCGCTAACCATCTCGACTGTTGGCTCGTGATAAAAGGAACTCGGGTTCAAAGCCATGTGCTATATGATCGATTTGTCCGTAGTGTAATAATATCCTTGTAATTCCATGTAAAAGTACACTGATGTGGACTGTCCTTGGCCTGCACATAAATTGTGTGCAAGTCCACTATGAGCCTTAGATCACGTAAAAATAAATAAAAGGAACTGAGGTGAATATGCCTCTTGAAATGTTTAATTTACCTTTTGAGAACGTGTGGCAACGTTCATTGAGAAATGTGATGCACATTAGAGTTTCGACTCCACATCTACATATAAAAGGAGCTGTCCTTGCATGTGAGTTCCAGACCACTCTCTACCTTTTTGACTCCTTGACAACCCTGAAGATTCTTCAGACCCTAAGACCTTTAGAACTTAGACCCGAAGACACCCAAGATCCATCCATCCATACATCCATTGGGATCATACTCCTGTGCAGAGCGTTGGTGCTGCTAAGCAGTTTCCTTGGCTATTGGCACAATCCTGGACGGGTCGCCCACTCCGACACAGATCAGCAAGTTGGCACTCATTTTGCCGCCTCGAAGGATGACAGGCAGAGTCAACCCCACCTGTTATTATTCAAATCTGAGTGGAATTTGAACTCAGGATCCAAGGATCCAAGCCCACCACCCTAACCATTAAGCCAACCCAGGCATAACCCAAGATCCTTAAGACCTCTCAAGACCCCCTTAGACCTTGAAGATCCCTTACCCCCTTTAGACCTTTTATACCATTTTAGACCCTCGAACCTAGAGACGTCAAAGACCCTTTAGACCTTTACACCCTGCAAGTCACTTGACTCCCTTTAAACCCCTAAGACCTCAACACTATTTATATCCCTTCACCTTTCAGACTTGTTGACAGCTGGACCCTTGACCATTGTGAGGTTTAGACCACTTAGACCTTTAAGACCCTTTTACATGCTTGAGAGATTAGACCCCTTTCAAACCCCTTATACCCAACTACTATTGCAAATGTACCCTTCAAACCTTTAGACCATCTCAAACTTTTTAGGCACACACCATGCAAACCTCTATGGTCTTCTTGCAAAACAAAGACTATACTTTATTTTTTGTCAGCAAGTAGTGTGGCAAACTCAACACACCCAGAGGTGAGTACTCTGCTGGTGCAGCTAAAAGAACAGCTTGGTTTTTATTTATTCATTTATTCTGACATGTTTCTGTTTCATTACTGTTGGCTCTTCACGTCAAACTGATGAAAATCTGACTGACCAAAAATTGTACTCTATCAAACAGAACTGCAGCTTCATCAGTCATTCGTAAAACTGGCAGCGTTATCTTCACACTTGTCAATGATAACTGACTACATCTTTCAGTTCGGAATGATCTGCATGAGGCTTTGGGAGTTCAGAGGCTGTGGAGCAATGAGGCTTTGGAGTTAGAGCTGGCTGTCCATTGCACCCACTTCATGTTGATGAATTAGGATGACTATTCTTGTCCATCTTGATTCAATCGATCAATTTTCGATTACATGACCTTTCTCTGCAAGTCCGATCTGTTTCAGTTTTAATCTGTGGTCTGTTTGGGCCTAATTGTTTTTTCCCTTGGATTTTTTTTAACTGCAAATCAACTCTGACAAAAGATCTCACAAACAACTTGACTCCAGTATTAATTATTACTTCCAACACCGAAGGTGAAAAGAGATTATGTTTTCCCCCTGTCTGTCTGTCTGTGTCTATCTTTGTGTGCAGGATATCTCAAAAAGATGTGGATGGATCCGGATGAAATTTTGTGGACAGGTTGAGTGTGGTGACGAGGACGACTGATTTGGTGTTGAAGATCGGATCCGAATCCGACTACTATAATTTTTTAAGTGATTCTTCACCATTGAGAGATCTGGCCAAAAACGATATATAGCACGATATCTCAAAAAGTTGTGGACAGGTTGGGTGTGTGGACCATGACAAATTGATTCGATTTTGGTGAAGATCTGAATCCGGATTTGGATACGAGAATTGTTTAATTCTTCAAGTGATTTTTCACATTGAGAGATAGGGCCAAAAACGATATGTAGAATGATATTTCAAAAATGTATTGGGCCCGATATGTTATTGTGGATCAGGCGTTACGTGGTGGAGGTATGCGCTCTTCCGAGTGCCCTTCTATTTATTTTTGGATTACTGCAGTTTGTGTAAATTTTCACAAAATAATTACGACACGGGAAGAAAACGAATAAGCGGTAACAGTATTATCATTGAAACGAGCACCTGAATATTTATCTGTATCTCGGGATTTTGTATGATCAATCACAACGAAATAGGTATGCCTTCTGTACAAAAACCACTCTTGATGTTGCATGTTTAGTTTTTTCTGTTTTTCTCTCTCTTTATATGACAGGCCTGTGAAAGAGTAAGGTGACAGATGGTGTAAACTGGCAGTATTCCAAGATGGTGGGGGCAACAGTTGGATGCTAAGCAAGGGAACGAGTTACAGGAAAAAGGAAAGAAAGGAACCAGGCGTAAACACGGTATCCTTCGGCAGGATTGATTGGGGGTAAAGAGAGTATTGAAATATAAGGGTATGTTCTTTTGAACAAATGAGTCCTCTAGGACCACCAGGTGGCGCCATGAATAGATACACAGCGGTAGGTGCTGCCGCTAGGCGAGTAGATGTTTAGCAGCGTCATCATGGTTGACGTCTCGCAATATAATATATTAGCGCGATTAAAATACCGTTTTTTCCTCACATCTTCATGTCTGTCAAAAAACCAGTGTCAAGGTGCAACTAACAGCTCATACCTATCCATTGATGTGTTTTTCGCCCCCCCCCCTGCTTTCCCGTTTTCCACGCCACTGTCCACACAAATTCATCAATCAATTATATACAGAGTCCAGGGGACTCAATAAGGATGAGGGATGGCAAGATATTATAAAATACACGATAGTGATGGATTTTCTTTGAGAGAACAGATGGCAGTGAATTTTTAATATATTTGCCGAAGTTTTGGTATGCTTATTTGTGGATGTCATGAGCACATATAACTAGATGAGCTGGTCATCCTATCAATCTTTGTTCTTTTTTTTAAAACTAGAACAGCACTCGGTTGATGAGCACGTACCTCCGCAGGCTGAACAGTTTACATTTTATATCCCTGATAGGCCAGATCTGCATCCTGACCGAAACCAAAATCTAATTGGCTTGTTCTCATCACCTAACACCTCACATTCACGCAAGTTTTGTCGTCATCCGTCAATGACTTTTTGAGATATTGTGCTAGATTCACTTTTGGCCCTATCTCTCAATAATGAAGAATCATTAACAAAAAAGCCTACAATGGTACTCATAGAGCACGCTGTCTCTCCTCACGCGCACATTCCTAACAAAACATTCCCCATCCAAAACCTCCATATTTTCTATCCCGTTAATCCACCCAAACCCACCTCCTTCAAAATCCCTGCTTTCCTTCCTGAAAGTCCCTGTAATGTCCATCTTGTATTCCCCATGTTCCCCGCCCCATCCCTCTCCCTTCACAGATCTCCTAATGTCTCTGTTCCCCATGTTTTGTCTTCCCACTCCACCCCTCTTGTCTCATGCCCCCCCCTTGCTGTGTGTTTGTGTGTTAGCTCTCATACGAGCCTCGACAAGGTATACAAAAAAAAAAAGTACCACCGTTACTGAAACCGCTACTATTATGGCCACTGCTCTTATAACCCATATACCTGTATCATCCATGCACTCCATCATGTCACATGCATTGCCATTATCCATAGTCTTTATTCGTTGTTGATTGATTATTCAGATATTTAATGACCATTTTGTGCACATCAAGGCTAAATTAGTCAATGAAGATGATTATGAAAAAATAAAATTCAAACTATATTCCCCATGGCTAGTTGATCATATGTGTAAAGTTTCGCATCGATCTGTTGGGCAGTTCTGGAGAAGAATTTTTTTTTTAATGTTTTTATTTTTAATCCAATATGGCCACCAGACCACATGACTGATGACATAAATGTAATTCTTCACTCACATTGGGTCATAGATCAATGTATGACGTTTCAGATTTTTCAGATAAGGATTTTGATTCAACAATTATGGTTGGATATCACTTCACTGATGAAGTCATCATTATCACCCTATAATAACCCATTTGGGAGTTGATGAGATTCCGTTTCAATTTTTTTTTCGTTGAGTGGTTTTGGAGAACAAGATGTCCAAAAAATTTTTTCTCCTTTAATCCAATATGGCTGCCATACCATGCAACCTATGACGTCAGTTATCAATAAATATTCCCATGGGGAGCCCTCCTATGTTTAAAGTTTTTTTTGCATCGACTGGCCAGCGGTTGCAGAGAAAAAACATTTTTAAAGCAAAATTATATAGACGTGGAACACACAGACGCACACACAGACGCACACACAGACGCACACACAACGACAACGCGCACACACAGCGACACACAGACGCAACACAGACGCACACACAGACCACACACAGACCACACACAGCGCACACACAGACGCACACACAGACGCACACACAGACACCACAGACAAGAGACACACACAGAAGACAAAGCAACACCTTGAGGTAATTTCCCCAGTGATAATCGATGAAGGAAAAATAGGTAAAGCAACTTTTGAAAATGCCAAACTTTAATAGCTCAGGCCTGGATGGAATTCCAAATTTCTGGCAAAAGTGTTAATGGTTGATTGCTATATTAATTCTGTGTAAGAGAGAGAGAGAGAACAGACAGACAGACAGACAGACAGACAGAACATTTTGAATTGTGCTCTTAAATTGATTTGATGCTGGTTAATGGAACCTCCGATTTGAGTGTGATTAATATCTGAAAGGCTCGAGCTATTGCCATGGACACTCAGACTTTTTGTTTGCATGTTACCGTCGATCCAAACTAAGCACTTTAGTGCACTAATGGTAAATACCTTTATTAATGGATACCAATCAAATGAATTCAAAGTTCCAGCACACTTTGTACTCGTATTTTACTTCTCTCAATGTATAAACCATTAAATGACCGAGCAGTGATAATATGGACTGAGTCATGATTTCGTGGAGAAAACTTTAAATCAAAATCTTCTTTCTTTTGAATGTCCTGGATCATTATTGAAGATCTATGAAATGTAAGATGTAGAGCTGTTTGTTTTAACTGAGCTTGGGGACCATTTACATGATGTGTGCAACAGACTGGTGTTTGAAAGGTATGAGGGGGTTGAGAGTGGGGGAGGGGGGGGGCAGGGGGAGGCTGCAGGTGGGATGTAAATAAAAATGCATTCTTTCATTCGAAACAAATATCGTGTGTGGATTTTATTTTTGTACACTCGTCTGATATTCACACGCTTCAATCATAATACACTAATTTTGAAGGTGTGTTTTTGTGGGGTGTACTTTTTTTGTTTTATTTTTCTGCAACACTGCTTTAGTGCTCACAACAAAAGATAATGGTCTGCCCACGTGCCAGATGGATTTTAGTGGCAGGACATGCTACAAAGACAGACTGCCTCTGCGTCTGAACTAGGCTAATGTAATCATTGGCCTTGTGGATGGGTGAATTTGGTTAGGCCGAAACGTAACCCTGCCATAGATGTAGGGCTCAGGTGGTGCAGTGCACAAATGGAAGGATCAACTGTCCCACATGGCTATAATGCTTACGGTGTGTGTGTGCAGTCGAGATGCTAACTCGACAACCTGCCTTTTGTTTTTTTTTTTTTTTCCCATCCCCCTTTCTTTAGTTCTTTATAATTTGAATTTGTATGGACTGTTGACAGCACGATAGCATGTCTCAGTCAATAGTTTCAAAAGCATTGTAGATTGTTGGATGAAGGGCAGAAGGTATGCACTAGACTCGAGAAACGTCAATGCAAACGGAAAGTCAGTTCAATGAAAGTACATAAGCGGTGGATATGAAGTGAGAGAGGCTTTTGGGGTCAATGAATGTTTGGATGAAGAGTGATTATCATCTCTAATGTTGGTACAAGGTAGCCAGGCAAGACGATAGCTGTGGGGTCTGCCTGATGCAGCAATGGGTGAGAAGAGAGAAGAGAGGTGAGAGGATTGGTTGGTACAGAAGTAAGACAATAAACGTCCTGGTGATCCCTAGCTTTTACCAAGCCTTGGTGCTAATGCATCTAATGACGATAAGGGATTAGGGGATGGAAAGTTGGCTGTGAGTGCAAGTGCTAAATGGTCGTGTTGTTCGATAAATTATATCCCGTGAGACAGTCCTCACGCTTGCCGGTCACCCCACTTTACCCCAAAGCTCGCTAGTTTTGAGCTGTTGGAAGCTCGGAAAGCTCACCATGAGCAAAAGTGCATTATGCCGGTGCCTACTGGGAGACTAGTTTTACTCCGGGTCCGTCTCATCTGCAAGAACTTGCGTACTGAACTATCATGGAAAAACATTTTTTGGTGCATCAGAAACATACATGAGAAACATTTGATCAGAGCGGGGACATTAATTGTTCACGTGAAGTACGTGTTTGTTTGTGGTATACTAGCAGGTTTTGTGGTATAATATGTCATGTGAAGCACGGCGATGCCATTGCTCTAATCTTGTTGGCATTTCGAAGAAATCATATTTTGATTTTTTGTTGTTGGGGCCTAAAACACTTCCTACACCCTTAAGGAATGGGGTTGGTGATCATTTAATATTACCTTTCACGTAGCTACAAAGGCTTAGGCACAATTGAGCTATATTATAAAAAATAAATAAACAAATCCGACTTTTTTTTTCAAAATTTTAAATGTTTTATTTTATTTTTATTTTTTGCCTAAACACTCACCAGCACTCAACTGATGAACTCCTGAAAGTTTGACAAAGATCTGTTTGGCCATCTTGAGGAAAATGGCTCTTTGTGTTCTGTATTGATTTCTTTAATTTTTGTTTCTAATAGGTACTGAAGTCAATATTAAGTTTGGGTGACCAAACATTTTCCACTGGCAACGCATCCATCATTATACCAATATGTAGGCCTGTATGGGAAAATTTATGATTTATTGGGGTTTTGTATGTCAGAATTTGTAGGAACGCATCCACGACGTAAATCGACGACTTGCTTTGTACACATCGTTAAAAGTAAATAATGATGGATGCTTTCTTTCGCAATGTCACGAGATTTCTGAAACTCCTCCAACAAAGTCCTTTATAATGACTTTGGTTTTAATGTCCTTGGTCAAGTCGTTTAAGAGGAAATGGTCGGACACAGGCCGCTGCCTTGATCGCTCCTTTAAAAAAAAAAACCCAAAAAAACCCCCAAAACCCCTGTTTTAACGAAAATAACATGCCTCACTGTGCTGATTTGCATATTTAATAAATCATGGTCATATAGCTCGGATAGATTCCAATTGCACTTACCAAGAGGCTAAGGACTGAAGCATGAGGCCTCTACTTCGGCTTTCACAATGCCCGTGACGCATATCGGCTCCAACCTTTCGAGAGTTATGATCCTTTTAATGGTCACTTGGTCATTTTACACTGAAGGGAAAACTTGGAGGGAGGGCATGGCGATTGTGAATATCGCAGCTCCGAAGACATCTTTGGTTTCGCATAGTGCCAACATGGTGGCCGTAGATTTTTCAAGTTGAAATTGTGGATAGTCAAGGCCAGCTGTCCACCAATGGGTGGAACGGAATGTTAACAGATGGATAAACATATTGTTACAGGTTCGGGGTGGCCCGGACCTGCTACTTGACCTCCAGCCCTGAAGCCGACAAGCCACAGATAACTCCGTGGCCCGACAGGGTCGTCGCGCCCATTTATCGCATTACCTTACGGTGATTTGGTTATCCACGGGGGAACCGTGCTCTCAACTTCCCACCCTGTCTACTTATTATCGATGGCTGAGCAAAACTGTAGGTAGGAGGTCAGCTATCTCGTGCAGCAAATTACTGCCTGGGTATAATTCCCATCTATTTATTACATACGCTATATTGAACGAATGGTAGAAAGGGACAACCAACAGGTTAGAACATTTTATCAAGGATAAAGCCACGTATTTACAGGCAAATATTCACAAGCACAGTGTTACAAAGAAAAGCAATTGCCACTTAAGTACAGAAAACCTCTTAGACATTCTTAACTTATCTATATGCAAGATAGGCATGCTACCTCACTTTGTGGAAATTAGAGAGAAAGAGAGAGAAGAAAGAAAGAAGATTGAAGTGTGGTTGTGGCCTCTCTCTCACAAGCGTAAGCTGGTTGGGCTTATAGTGGTCCCAAAGTGGAGGGAAGGGAATGTGATGGGTGTGTCGGGAGAGGTGTGTGTCAGTATGGAACCGCTGTCCCCAAGGGATCTCAGTTGCCGTTCACTCTCGTGGTGGTATCCTTGCCCCAAACACAGTGTCTCAGTAAGGCTGGCAGTTTTGGGTCCTCGTTTTGATCCTTGCTGCATCAGTCAGTCTGCCAATCGCTGGTGCGTCTTGGCTTTTATTGGCCTCAGGCGAGGTGTGATCTCAGGGGGAAGGGTCGTCCTAACACACTTGGACCTGCTGCATGTTGATGCTCCATTGGCCCTCCGTTCCACAGTGTGACGTCGCATCTTGGTGGTGCCGTGGTACTCAAATTTTGGGATGGCAAGTGTGAGTTACGGGAACACTGTGGTACTCTCCATTGGGGACAGCATCGCAAATGTGGCTTTGATTGTGGTGTCTGTGTAATGTAATGTGTGTTTTATTTGTGCTGTGGGAAGGTGCAGGGGGAAGAAAGTTGAGAAAAAGGAGATGGATGGATGGATGGATGGATGGAGAGGGAGGATTCCAAGAAGATGGGTAATTACAAAGGTATATAACCTGCAAAACATACACAAGCCACATTTTCCCCGTCGCTGTTACGAGGGGTAAGAGACCTGACTAAACACAATTTTTTTTGTTTTTTTTATGTGGAAGGTTACAGGCACGGACTAAATAGTCCTCATCGAGGCCAAGCCTTAAATAAAAGAATTACATAGCGAAGTAAGAAAAGAGAGAATAAAGTGATGAGGGAAAATGAGTGAGTAAGAAAGATGTATGATGAAAAGTATATGATGTTTGTTTGCAGAAAAGAGACATTAAAGCTAGCCCGGTAGCTATAGTTTGTGAGACAAGTAAGAACAGCAATCCTGACACCGGAGAGTGTAAGATGGTTCCGGGCACCACTTTAATGCTCCTAAGTTGGAATGGTAATATTGTTACGAATCTGGAAACCATTCGCCTTCAACACACACAGTTGACCCAAAGTTTAGTTATTTCGTTAAGTATATGTGGATAGTTAGAATCTCTCCCCTATGTCTAATGGGAATTTCACGTGTGCGCTGCGAGTTTCTTTCTAGTTAGTCTTCTGCATTAAATCCCCTCCACTCCTTCAGCGCCATTACGCACGTGTTCGAGGCCACGGACATAGGCGGGGGTGAGATCACCTCAGGGCCGACTCCGCCCCAGCAAGATGGAATGTTCGCCTCGTCCAATGAGGGGAGGATACCGATCGCCCGAGCCCCCCGACCAATCCGGAGGCAAGTTACCTCAGAGTGGATCCCTCCACCCGCCGGGGGAGGGATAAGAAGGGTGGCGAGCTGTCTCAGCGGTGGTCTTTTTCGGGGTTCCTTGGTGGTCGGTGGTCGTGTTGGTGCCGTGTGGTGGTGGTCGTGGCGAGGTGTTTCGTGGTGCTCGTGTCGTCGATCGTCGTTCGTGGCTAGCCGGATCGTTTGTGGGATCCTGGCTGCGCTTGTTGTTCTGGGTCGTGGGTTCGAGTCCCCTGTGGTGGGTTGTGTTGGAGTGCTCGAGCTGGGGATCCCGTTCCCGTCCACGGACTCCGAGCTCCACAAGTGCAAGTCTGTAAAACGCACGAGGCGGCCAGGTACCCGACCAGATTCTGACCCTCAGCTCGCCTTCCATCCCGAGCTGAAGGGCCGAATAAGACCCACGAGGTACATTTCTTTTTGGGTGTGTGTGTCTGTCTGTGGCCAGTCTCACAAGTAGAAATCTTTTAAGTGATTGCCATTGTACATTTTGCCTAACATCTATATTCGTGATTAAGTCTGCTCTGTGTTCCCTCCCTATTACTTGTAAATAAATAACTGTTAAATGTTCCAGTTCGTTGTCTGTGCTTTCTTTCATTGACCAGTATGGTTCGGGCTTGAGAATTAGGGGGCCGATTGTGCTGTAAATTGTCATTTGGGCCGGGCGGCTTGGATAATTCCCGCTCGGTTTACGCCGGATCTGACTCGGTAACAGCGACTCGGTTCGGACAAACCGGCCGAGGGTGTGGTTTCCCCGGTAGCTAGACCGCGTGGCTACTTAGGTAAATTGGAATCAGACAAAAATACCCTAACCGTGCGGTCGAAATATTGGCGTCCACGGTCCATTAAGCGACCCGTCGACTTCGGAGTTATCCGGAGTGACAACTTCAATTCCGGGTGTTCGGAAGGGAGACGGCCCAACTGCTCCGTCTAGCGGTCGTCCTCGCCACGAACCCCGGCACACACAGTACCACCCCTGGGCGGTTGCTGTCAACAATCTACTACCTAAAATTGCTAATTAAATATGTAACTGAGTGTCACCCGGGGTCTTTTCCATGACCGCAACAGTATTATTATGTAGATAATTTGTAGTGTCAAATTCCAAAATCACTACTTACTAACGGCAAAGTTTTTTTTGATTATCATTTATTTATTTTTAATTTTTTTCCTCCACGATCTAGGAGTGTTTGCCCATAACCATCTGGGTTCAATCTTTTTGTCTGATAATTTATAATTTTCTCGTAGGTTTGGATCATTTGAAGCAACTTTTACTTAATAATTTTTTCTTCCAAGGAGCATTTGTGTGTCTCAGGGTGTGACACAGATAGACTGCAATAGCTTCAATATATGTACGTATAATATTGTATATATATATATATAATATATATGTGTGTATGTGGACACCCCTTCTAATTAGTGCAATCGGCTATTTCAGCCACCACATTGCTGACAGGTGTAAAAATCAGCACACACAGTCATGCAATCTGCATAGACAAACATTGGCAGTAGAATGGTCCATACTGAATAGCTCAGTGACTTTCACGTGCACCGCCATAGATGCCACCTTTTCACAAGTCAGTTTGTCAAATTTCTGCCCTGCTAGAGCTGCCACGGTTAATTGTAAGTGCTGTTATTGTGAAGTGGAAACATCTAGGAGCAACACAGCTCATTCTCGAAGTGGTAGGCCACAAAGCTCACAGAATGGGACCGCCGAGTGGTGAAGTGCGTAGCGTGGCAAATAGTCTGTCGTCGGTTGCAATACTCAATACCGAGTTCCAAACTGCCTCTGAAAGAAACATCAGCAAACACTGTTTGCTCCGCCATAGAAACTCATTTCATGAAGCTCTCGCCAACTCAGCTGCGCAATGCGCAATGCCAAGCGTCGGTTCGAGTTGGCAAAGCTCACCGACATTTGGACCTGGAGCAGTGGAAACGTGTTCTCTGGAGTGATGCATCACGTTTCACCATCTGGCAAGTCCGACGGACGATTCTGGGTTTGGCTGATACCAGGAGAACCCTACTGCCCAAATGCATAGTGCCAACTGTAAAGTTTGGTGGAGGAGGAACAATGGTCTGCGGCTGTTTTTCATGGTTCAGGCTAAGCCCCTTAGTTCCATGAAGGGAAATCTTAACGCTTCAGCATACAATGACATTCTAGACGATTCTGTGCTTCCAACTTTGTGGCAACATTTTGGAGAAGGCCCTTTCCTGTTTCATCATGACAATGCCCCCGTACACAAAGTGAGGTCCATACAGAATGGTTTGTTGAGATCGGTGTGGAAGAACTTGACTGGCCTGCACAGAGCCCTGCCTCAACACCCATCGAACACCTTTGGGATGAATTGGAACACCGACTGTTAGCCAGACCTAATCGCTTGACCTCACTAATGCTCTTGTGGCTGAATGGAAGCAAATCCAAACATATTTTCCTTGACCTAATTTCTGAGACGACGGTTGAAAATTGACTATGATATGATTTTCTCTCACCCGATATATTCAAATGCAAATTAAAATGGCTGTTAATTTGATGTTTCTGAACAGAAAAAGAATAGCAGGTACAATATATAATGCACATGCTCATATTTCACTGCCTGGTGATCTACCATTGCAACATCTACACGCATGCACATGAGTCACAGATCCGCCGTTGAGGCTTGTTGGACTGTAGCCCCTTCTCCATTTTTTGAAACTGCTACTTGCAAGCTGCCCCCCAATCTCCTCCACCCTTATCTTTTATCAAAGGAAGATCAATAATTATCCATGAAGCCAATTATTACATTGATGGCATCGCTTTAAACCAAACTGTTTGATTAAAAAAATAAACCTCCAGGGGAATGTAAGTACTGGAAACATGATTCCTGTCACGAAACAGGCACAACCAGAACCGTTTTCAAATGCAGCTTTATTTCCAATTCAATGTCATCCTTGATATGCCATTTACGATTCGGAATGCTGATTGAAAATTTTTTAGTGCCAAAAATTAGCCGAGAGGGTTATTTTAGAGATCATTATTATTATTGAGGGGGTTATTATTTACCTCTGACACCGAAGGTGGACGAAGGTATTTTCACCCCTGTCTGTCTGTCTATGAGCAGGATATTTCAAAAAGTTGTGGATCGATTCGGACGAAATTTGGTGGACATGTTGGGTGTGTGACAACAATTGATTAGATTTTACTGAAGATCCAGGCTGTTAGGGGGGCAAATGGGGGGCTAAATAACCTTCACATTAATCAGTTAATATATTGTTGTGGTTCTGCAAAACCGCATGCCTCTAAGGCAATGGCACCCAATATACAGTGATCCCCAGGCAGTTATTTCATGAGGGCTTCGTGCAGTCAGATCTTCCCCTCATGTCTAGTGGGTTAACGGGACGAAGTGCTTTGCGTGGGTTTACAGCTCGGTCTAATTAATTATATCTCGATCTCCCATTCAATCCTGATTTCCATTTCAACCCTTTTCCTTTTATCCACAGTACAAATCAAATCACGCAAGCAAGCAAGCAAACACACACGATAGGAATAATACAAGCACCGCGCAACCTCCCATGGAAGAACCACAATAGATACTGTACAGCACGTGCATATCACGCCTTTCATCCAAATCTGCACACAATTTTACAACGGCATTCAACCTTGCTCACCCCTCGCTCACAAAAACTCACCAACTCGACCACTAACATCTCCCGCACACGTGAAAATATTCCTGCACCTCCTCGTACCTCTGTATTGGACACAATTCGCCAACTAAACAGAGGTGTGCTGCACGGCTCAGGTTACTCGGACTGCGTGTATGCGGCGACAAGCCAAGAACGTTAGCAGCACCAACCGCATTTTGCTGGGAGTGCCCCGAATGGGCACGCGGGATTTATACGACCCTCGTCCAGTTGGCAGGACGGGTGGCGAGGAAGGGTGGGGTGGGGGGGGGGGGAAGTGTCGCAGGAAGAGCGGTCCGGGAGTTCCGTACGGAGCTCCAGGCCGTGTGTCATGCCGGATGTGCGAATGAGACTGCTTTTGGCCCAGGAGCCTGGCAGGGCATGGTTCGGACCGCCGTGGCCCAATAGGGAAGCGTGATTCGGGTCACGGCGAGTCGCTTCAGGTCGTCACCTCACCCTTCACCGGGGCTTATAAAAGGTGATCGCGAGCCGTCCTCACTCTTTTTCACCGCCTGCCTGCTCGCCTCTTTTTTCGCCCGGCCTGCCTCGCCCTCTTTTCGCCGCTCTGCCTCTGCTCTTTTCGCTCGCCTGCCTGCCTCGCCTTCTTTTTTCGCACTCGCCTGCCTACCTCGCCTCTTTTTCGCCCGCCTGCCTACTCGCTTCTTTTCGCCCGCCTGCCTACCTCGCCTTCTTTTTCGCCCGCCTCCTTACCTCGCCCTTTTTTCGCCCGCCTGCCTGCCTCGCCTCTTTTCGTCCGCCTGCCTCCTCGCCCTCTTTTTCGCCCGCCTGCCTGCCTCGCCCTCTTTTTCGCCTGCCTACCTCGCCCTTGTTTTCGCCGCGTGCTTGCCTCGCCTTCTTTTCACCCGCCTGCCTACCTCGCTTCTTTTCGCCCGCCTGCCTACCTCGCCTTTTTCGCCCGCCTGCCTACCTCGCCTTTTTCACCCGCCTGCCTACCTCGCCTCTTTTTTCGCCCGCCTGCCTGCCCCGCCCTCTTTTTCGCCCGCTTGCCTACCTCGTCCTCTTTTTCGCCGCCTGCCTGCCTCGCCCTCTTTTTCGCCCGCCTGCCTACCTCGCCCTCTTTTTCGCCGCCTGCCTACCTCGCCCTCTTTTGCGCCAGCCTGCTACCTCGCCTTCTTTTTTCGCCCGCCTGCCTACCTCACCTTCTTTTTCGCCGCCTGCCTACCTCGCCTTCTTTTTCGCCCGCCTGCCTACCTCGCCTCTTTTTCGCCCGCCTGCCTACTCCGCTTCTTTTTCGCACCGCCTGCCTGCCTCGCCTTCTCCTTCGCCTCTGTGCTCCGCCCTCTTCTTCACTCCTTGTTGTCTGCCTGTCGCTGGATCTACACTTGTGGTTGGGTGTGTGACAGATGTTCTTATGGGACCAGTGCAGAGCACACGTTTCCCGAGCCCCGCAAAGTGACTGAGCAGGAGATAATGCGCCAACTCGAGTGGGAACGCTTAAGCGGAGCGTCCACGGAGGTCCACGCTACACTCACAAACTTATGCATGACTAGGCTAGGAATCTTTTGCCTCACGCATCTTCCCTCCTCTCTCTTACCCCGCTATCTCATCCCTTTGGATGCACAAAAGAGCATCCATTAATTATTTGCAATCAGTTTCTGGCATGACACTGCACCCACCCCACCCCCCCCCCCATATTGCACCACACCAAACCTCCCACTGTCGTGCCAGAAACTGATTGCAAATAATTAATGGATGCTCTTTTGTGCATCCAAAGGGGATGAGATAGCGGGGTGGAAAGAGAGAGGAGGGAAGATGCGTGAGGCAAAAGATTCCTAGCCTAGTCATGCATAAGTTTGTGAGTGTAGCGTGGACCTCCGTGGGACGCTCCGCTTAAGCGTTCCCACCTCGAGTTGGCGCATTATCTCCTGCTCAGTCACTTTGCGGGGGCTCGGGGAAACGTGTGCTCTGCACTGGTCCCATAAGAACATCTGTCACACACCAACCACAAGTGTAGATCCAGCGACAGGCAGACAACAAGGAGTGAAGAAGAGGGCGGAGCACAGAGGCGAAGGAGAAGGCGAGGCAGGCAGGCGGGCGAAAAAGAAGGCGAGGTAGGCAGGCGGGCGAAAAAGAGGGCGAGGTAGGAGGCGGGCGAAAAAGAAGGCGAGGTAGGCAGGCGGGCGAAAAAGAAGGTGAGGTAGGCAGGCGGGCGAAAAAGAAGGCGAGGTAGGCAGGCTGGCGCAAAAGAGGGCGAGGTAGGCAGGCGGGCGAAAAAGAGGGCGAGGTAGGCAGGCGGGCGAAAAAGAGGGCGAGGCAGGCAGGCGGGCGAAAAAGAGGACGAGGTAGGCAAGCGGGCGAAAAAGAGGGCGGGGCAGGCAGGCGGGCGAAAAAGAGGGCGAGGTAGGCAGGGGTGAAAAAGGCGAGGTAGGCAGGCGGGCGAAAAAGGCGAGGTAGGCAGGCGGGCGAAAAGAAGGCGAGGTAGGCAGGCGGGTGAAAAGAAGGCGAGGCAAGCAGCGCGGGCGAAAACAAGGGCGAGGTAGGCAGGCGAAAAAGAGGGCGAGGCAGGGCGGGGCGAAAAAGAGGGCGAGGTAGCAGGCGGACGAAAAGGGCGAGGCAGGCAGGCGGCGAAAAAGAGGGCGAGGTAAGCAGGCGGGCGAAAAAGAAGGCGAGGTAGGCGGCGGGGAAAAAGAAGGCGAGGTAGGCAGGCGGGCGAAAAAGAGGGCGGTAGGCAGGCGGGCGAAAAAGAAGGCGAGGCAGGCAGGCGAGCGAAAAAGAGGGCGAGGCAGGCAGGCGAGCGAAAAGAGGGCGAGGCAGGCAGGCGGGCGAAAAAGAGGGCGAGGCAGGCAGGCGGGTGAAAAAGAGTGAGGACGGCTCGCGATCCACCTTTTATAAGCCCCGGGTGAAGGGTGAGGTGACGACCTGAAGCGACTCGCCGTGACCCGAATCACGCTTCCCTATTGGGCCACGGCGGTCCGAACCATGCCCTGCCAGGCTCCTGGGCCAAAAGCAGTCTCATTCGCACATCCGGCATGACACGGCTGGAGCTCCGTACGGACTCCCGGACCGCTCTTCCTGCGACACTTCCCCCCCCCCATCCCACCCTTCCTCGCCACCCGTCCTGCCAACTGGACGAGGGTCGTATAAATCCCGCGTGCCCATTCGGGGCACTCCCAGCAAAATGCGGTTGGTGCTGCTAACGTTCTTGGCTTGTCGCCGCATCACGCAGTCCGAGTAACCTGAGCCGTGCAGCACACCTCTGTTTAGTGGCGAATTGTGTCAATACAGAGGTACGAGGAGGTGCAGGAATATTTTTCACGTGTGCGGGAGATGTTAGTGGTCGAGTTGGTGAGTTTTTGGTGAGCGAGGGGTGAGCAAGGTGAGATGCCGTTGTAAATTGGTGTGCAGATTTGGATGAAAGGGCGTGATATGCACGTGCTGTACAGTATCTATTGTGGTTCTTCCATGGGAGGTTGCGCGGGTGCTTGTTATTCCTATCGTGTGTGTTTGCTTGCTTGCTTGCGTGATTTGATTTGTACTGTGGATAAAAGGAAAAGGGTTGAAATGGAAATCAGGATTGAATGGGAGATCGAGATATAATTAATAGACCGAGCTGTAAGACCCACGCAAAGCACTTCGTCCCGTTAACCCACTAGACATGAGGGGAAGATCTGACTGCACGAAGCCTCATGAAATAACTGCCTGGGGATCACTGTATATTGGGTGCCATTGCCTTAGAGGCATGCGGTTTTGCAGAACCACAACAATATATTAACTGATTAATGTGAAGGTTATTTAGCCCCCATTTGCCCCCTAACAGCCTGGATCTTCAGTAAAATCTAATCAATTCATTGTTGTCACACACCCAACATGTCCACCAAATTTCGTCCGAATCGATCCACAACTTTTTGAAATATCCTGCTCATAGACAGACAGACAGGGGTGAAAATAACCTTCGTCCACCTTCGGTGTCAGAGGTAAATAATAACCCCCTCTAATAATAATAATGATCTCTAAAAATAACCCTCTCGGCTAATTTTTGGCACTAAAAAATTTTCAATCAGCATTCCGAATCGTAAATGGCATATCAAGGATGACATTGAATTGGGAAATAAAGCTGCATTTGAAAACGGTTCTGGTTGTGCCTGTTTCGTGACAGGAATCATGTTTCCAGTACTTACATTCCCCTGGAGGTTTTATTTTTTAATCAAACAGTTTGGTTTAAAGCGATGCCATCAATGTAATAATTGGCTTCATGGATAATTATTGATCTTCCTTTGATAAAAGATAAGGGTGGAGGAGATTGGGGGGCAGCTTGCAAGTAGCAGTTTCACAAAATGGGAGAAGGGGGCTACAGTCCAACAAGCCTCAACGGCGGATCTGTGACTCATGTGCATGCGTGTAGATGTTGCAATGGTAGATTCACCAGGCAGTGAAATATGAGCATGTGCATTATATATTGTACCTGCTATTCTTTTTCTGTCAGAAACATCAAATTAACAGCCATTTTAATTTGCATTTCAATATATCGGTGTGAGAGCAAAATCATATCATAGTCAATTTTCAACCGTCGTCTCAGAAATTAGGTCAAGGAAAAATATGTTTGGATTTGCTTCCATTCAGCCACAAGAGCATTAGTGAGGTCAAGCGATTAGGTCTGGCTAACAGTCGGTGTTCCAATTCATCCCAAAGGTGTTCGATGGGGTTGAGGTCAGGGCTCTGTGCAGGCCAGTCAAGTTCTTCCACACCGATCTCAACAAACCATTTCTGTATGGACCTCACTTTGTGTACGGGGGCATTGTCATGATGAAACAGGAAAGGGCCTTCTCCAAAATGTTGCCACAAAGTTGGAAGCACAGAATCGTCTAGAATGTCATTGTATGCTGAAGCGTTAAGATTTCCCTTCAATGGAACTAAGGGGCTTAGCCTGAACCATGAAAAACAGCCGCAGACCATTGTTCCTCCTCCACCAAACTTTACAGTTGGCACTATGCATTTGGGCAGGTAGGGTTCTCCTGGTATCAGCCAAACCCAGAATCGTCCGTCGGACTGCCAGATGGTGAAACGTGATGCATCACTCCAGAGAACACGTTTCCACTGCTCCAGGGTCCAAATGTCGGTGAGCTTTGCACAACTCCAACCGACGCTTGGCATTGCGCATTGCGCAGCTGAGTGGCGAGAGCTTCATGAAATGAGTTTCTATGGCCGAGCAAACAGTGTTTGTGCTGATGTTTCTTTCAGAGGCAGTTTGGAACTCGGTAGTGAGTATTGCAACCGACGACAGACTATTTTGCCACGCTACGCACTTCACCACTCGGCGGTCCCATTCTGTGAGCTTGTGTGGCCTACCACTTCGAGAATGAGCTGTTGTTGCTCCTAGATGTTTCCACTTCACAATAACAGCACTTACAATTAACCGTGGCAGCTCTAGCAGGGCAGAAATTTGACAAACTGACTTGTTGAAAAGGTGGCATCCTATGGCGGTGCCACGTGAAAGTCACTGAGCTATTCAGTATGGACCATTCTACTGCCAATGTTTGTCTATGCAGATTGCATGACTGTGTGCTTGATTTTATACACCTGTCAGCAATGGGTGTGGCTGAAATAGCCGATTGCACTAATTAGAAGGGGTGTCCACATACACACATATATATTATATATATATATATACATATATATACGTACATATATGATAAGCTATTGCAGTCTATCTGTGTCACACCCTGAGACACACAAATGCTCCTTGGAGAGAAAAAATTATTAAGTAAAAGTTGCTTCAAATGAATCCAAACCTACGAGAAAATTATAAAATTATCAGACAAAAGATTGAACCCAGATGGTGTATGGGCAAACACTCCTAGATCGTGGAGGAAAAAAATTAAAAATAAATAAATGATAATCAAAAAAAAACTTTGCCGTTAAGGTATGTGATGGTTTTGGAATTTGACACTACAAATTATCTACATAATAATACTGTTGCGGTCATGGAAAAGACCCCGGGGTGACACTCAGTTACATATTTAATTAGCAATTTTAGGTAGTAGATTGTTGACAGCAACCGCCCAGGGTGGTACTGTTGTGGTGCCGGGGTTCGGTGGCGAGGACGACCGCTAGACGGAGCAGTTGGGCCGTCTCCCTTCCGAACACCCGGAATTGAAGGTTGTCACTCCGGATAACTCCGAAGTCGACGGGTCGCTTAATGGACCGTGACGCCCAATATTTCGACCGCACGGTTAGGGTATTTTTGTCTGATTCCAATTTACCTAAGTAGCCACGCGGTCTAGCTACCGGGGAAACCACACCCTCGGCCGGCTTTGTCCGAACCGAGTCGCTGTTACCGACTCAGATCCGGCGTAACCGAGCGGGAATTATCAAAGCCGCCCGGCCAAATGACAATTTACAGCACAATCGGCCTCCCTAATTCTCAGCCCGACCATACTGGGTCAATGAAAGAAAGCACAGACAACGAACTGGAACATTTAACAGTTATTTATTTACAAGGTAATAGGGAGGGAAACACAGAGCAGACTTAATCACGAATATAGATGTAGGCAAATGTACAATGGCAATCACTTAAAAGATTTCTACTTGTGAGATGGCCACAGACAGACACACACACCCAAAAAGAAATGTACCTCGTGGGTCTTTATTCGGCCCTTCAGCTCGGGATGGAAGGCGAGCTGAGGGTCAGAATCTGGTCGGGTACCTGGCCGCCTCGTGCGGTTTTACAGACTTGCACTTGTGGAGCTCGGAGTCCGTGGACGGGA
>CM068961.1:115617183-115631453 GCA_035128595.1 Eptatretus atami | reverse complement strand
TCAGTCAGATTTTCATCAGTTTTGAGTGAAGAGCCAACAGTAATGAAACAGAACATGTCAGAATAAATGAATAAATAAAAACCAAGCTGTTCTTTTTAGCTGCACCAGCAGAGTACTCAACCTCTGGGTGTGTTGAGTTTGCACACTACTTGCTGACAAAAATAAAGTATAGTCTTTGTTTTGCAAGAAGACCATAGAGGTTTGCATGGTGTGTGCCTAAAAAGTTTGAGATGGTCTAAAGGTTTGAAGGGTACATTGCAATAGTAGTTGGGGTATAAGGGGTTGAAAGGGTCTAATCTCTCAAGCATGTAAAAGGGTCTTAAAGGTCTAAGTGGTCTAAACCTCAACATGGTCAAGGGTCCAAGCTGTCTAACAAGTCTGAAAGGTGGAAGGGATATAAATAGTGTTGAGGTCTTAGGGGTTTAAAGGGAGTCAAGTGACTTGAGGGGTGTAAAGGTCTAAAGGGTCTTTGACGTCTCTAGGTTCGAGGGGTCTAAAATGGTATAAAAGGTCTAAAGGGGTGTAAGGGATCTTCAAGGTCTAAGGGGGTCTTGAGAGGTCTTAAGGATCTTGGGTTATGCCTGGGGTTGGCTTAATGGTTAGGGTGGTGGGCTTGGGATCCTTGGATCCTGAGTTCAAATTCCACTCAGATGTTGAATTAATAACAGGTGGGGTTGACTCTGCCTGTCATCCTTCCGAGGTCGGCAAAATGAGTGCCAACTTGCTGGTATCCTGTGTCGGAGTGGTGACCCGTCCAGGATTGTGCCCAATAGCCAAGGAAACTGCTTAGGCAGCACCAACGCTCTGCACAGAGTATGATCCCAATGGATGTATGGATGGATGGATCTTGGGTGTCTTTCGGGTCTTAAGGTTCTAAATGGTCTTAGGGTCTGAAAGAATCTTCAGGGTGTCAAGGAGTCAAAAGGTAGAGAGTGGTCTGGAACTCACATGCAAGGACAGCTCCTTTTATATGTAGATGTGGAGTCGAAACTCCTAATGTGCATCACATTTCTCAATGAACGTTGCACACGTCTCAAAAGGTAAATTAAACATTTCAAGAGGCATATTCACCTACAGTTTTCCTTTTATTTATTTTTACAGTGATCTAAGGCTCATAGTGGAACTTGCACACAATTTATGTGCAGGCCAAGGACAGTCCACATCAGTGTACTTTTACATGAATTACAAGGATATTATTACACTACGGACAAATCGATTCATATAGCACATGGGCTTTGAACCCGAGTTCCTTTTATCACGAGCCAACAGTCGAGATGGTAGCGCGAAACAGGCCATCACATTTAATGAAGTTTTCAAGGTCATCTCATGTGCAATTTCTGATATATTTCGCTACAAGTACATTTTCCCTTCTCTTTAGCTATTCCTTCATTTGTGCATGTTGTTCTCTTATAATCACACGTGCTGTAATTAGAGCCAAAATTCAAAGCTATTGGCCTCACAAGAAGACATTGCACAACGATCTCGCACAAAAGCTCGAGTGAAACTGAAGGTGATAACTGAAACATACAGGAAGCCGTGGCACATCTGCCAATTAAAACGGAACTTCTGTTCATCAGTTGTTAATGATAGTCTGGGTGAGGATTAGCGGACGTGTGTAGAGAGTTTTCACCAGCTTAGGTTCGCTGCCTGGCTTTAGTCCAGCATTAAAAACACCCAAGTTGCAAATAATAAAAATGAACGATCGAAATGAGGAAAGCGTGTTGGTGAACGACCGAAAATATACAATTCCTTTTTGAAATTATAGGCATGCCCCAAAACTCCCTCAACCTCCAGCCCTCGTTTCAAGATTTAACAGCCAAGAAAACATTGTGCTAGCCACCACCAGTGAAATTTGCTACTTGGCTAATATTTATGATTCGATTGCAAACTGATTCACTTTGGTTCCAAGGTTAAAAAAAACAAAATACAAAATTCAGGGTTTGGAATTTTTTTCCCCCTTTTTTGAGGAAAGTCCTGCAGTGAATAATAAATTACCTTCCTTTTCGAGTTTTGGCAAATGAAATTACAGCACTTTAAAATCCTTATCCTGTTTATACTTAGCACACACACACACAATTCATTTTGAAATCTCTTAACAGGCTCTGCGTGGCAATGGTAGTGACCCAAATATGCACTCTATCTCGGGATCAATTATTCCCCAACACAAATGTCCACAAGACAGCATGCTTGATGACCTCTCAAAAGGAAATATAATGTTATAACATTGTTATGTGGAAGGGGGGGCGGGGGGTGGGAAGGAGTCCTAGCTAGATTGTGTAAGAATAATAGTATAGTCCATATGTCCAAGGAGCATAGATTCCTCTTGTAACAGCCATTTGTACAGAAGTAAGTCTTATTGTAAAAACACACACTGAGGAGGCAGAAGTGTTAACTTCAAGACAGTATAGAGCAAGTTTGTTGGATAAAACCTGCTTTTTAGCAAGGCCAGGTGAGTTCTTGGGCAAAAAAGCACAACTGGAAAGCGTGTTGTGCTTTAGGTCAAAACAGCACGGACTGTTTGGCCGGCGCACCTTGGGACATGGTAGCAAGGTCAGCTGCGAAGCTTTGGAGAGGGGACGTAAGACTTTTTATCAGAGCTACCCCATTGGGCAGGATGAAGGTGGCATGCCCAGAGGATGGGCAGCCAATGATAGGGATCCATCATTCATGAAGGCGGTGCAAAGGTTTCCGAGGGCCATGACCACGTGGAACGCACCAGTTTTGTTTTGGAGTTTGAGACCCAGTGTGATAGTTGGATTTGAGCCGTACCTTTCAATAGGCAGCATCCCTATCTTAAATCGCCATCCTCCAGCCCCTGTGCCGCACCAGCATTCACTGGCCATACCAGACCAAAAATCAGCTCAAACCTTTCTCAAGCCCTCGCTCGTTTCCCATTGTTGTGCGACTCCTGGTATTTAATTTTGGCATCATAGTTGAGTTCGACTTTGGTTGTTTTGTGTTTTTTTTTATTTCCTCTGTACATAACTTTGCATGCCCCCTCATCCGGACTTGTGTCTGTCGACCGCTTGGTTCGTCCGTTTATTATTCTTACCCCAAAGGGGTTGCGTGCCTATTGCAACGCCCGTGTCTGTCGTTGTTCGTTACCTCAATAATTTGGGTTTTAGTAGGTGGGGCGGAGTCCTCACAGGACTCAAAGCATCCACCATAGCTTTGGTGAAGGATCGTGATTTATGGGGTAAGTTGTGAAGTTGTCCTTGTTCCTAGAGCTATCTTCAGGGTCATCACTGAGCCCCAGACAGCCTCCAACTTTAATTTCTTTGTGGTAATGTTTCCAGGGATGGCTTTGTCAGGTTCTTTATCATTCCCGTTGCTCCAATTATGACTGGTACAATTTCAGCGCTCTTCAGATTCCAAGATCTTTTCACTTGATTCTTGATATTTGGTCATTTTCTTGATTTCCACATTATTTAGACCAAAATCAATGGGTACTGAAACCTCAATTAGCAATGGTACTGAAACCTTTTTCTTTTCGTATCTACGTACGATGTCCGGTCACAGTGCTTTGTTGACTATGTTCACGCTGGATGGGATCTTAGCCATTCCAATGATCCTTCTTTGTCTTTCCCCAATCTGTCCAAGTTTTTTTATATTTTTATATATTGTTTAATTTTTTTTTCCCTGCTCTTTTGTCTTTATCCCAGTTGTCACTACAGTATATAGCTGCTGGTATTTTGTCTTTTTTGCAATTGTTAGGGCTGTATTTGCTGCCATTTCAGTTTGTATGTGACATCTTCTATTTGCACCCGTTTTTGAAAGTTTTTTTTGCAAGGTGAATGAGATACCTTTTCTGGTTTGTTGTGTTCATGTTTGTATACAAATTGTATTCGGTAGTCTGTTGAACTTTTCACGTACTCTGCTAATCCTACAGTCATCGCTCTGTGCACTTGTGTCTGTCGGTTATCTCCATATGTGGGTTTCAGAAGGTGTAATGGAGCCTTCCCAGGTCTCAAAGTAGCCACACTCGTGTGTGTGTGTGTGTGTGTGTGTGTGTGTGTGTGAATGTGTGTGCGTGTGCGCGTGCAAGTGCGCGTGCGCGTGCAAGTTGCTGTTGTTGGCTGCCATATTCACATGTGGGTGGGTTTCAGGAGATGAAACGAAGACCTAAGAGGTCTCAAAGTATCCACGTGTGTGTGCGTGTGCGTGTGCATGTCAGCATCTATATATTTTCAGTTTAAAAATTTGTCTCTGTAGACCCTTGTCCGATCGATGTAAAGCTATAAACATAGGAGGGACTCCCCATGGAGAATATTTTATTGATAACTCTGACATCATAGGTCACATGGTATGTCAGGCATATTGGATTAAAGGAAAAAAATATTGAACATCTCCTAAATCACAGAACGACACAATATACTCATACTGGATATTATACTTGTAATTTGACCAAATCTTCACTTCTATCTGTAATTTACTACATTCGTTTTTACCCCTCCTGTCAGATTCATTTTTCTGCTTCAAGTCACAAATTCTGTGAATTCTGTCCATTTTCCACAATCGTGGAAAATCACTGCTTCTACTTGTGACATTTTCTATTTATGCCAAATTTATCCTTACGTTTCCGATAAGTCCGCCTATTCACCATCATGCCAACTTTCCTTCATCAAAATGCAAGTCCCATGTTATTCATTCCTATTCCCATACTTTGTCAGGAAATTTATCTCCAAACCTTTCATCTTCACCTGCTCCACAAGTCTCGGTATTCTTATGAAAAAGATCAATTATGACAAAAAGAAAATGGGAAAAGTGTACAAATGCTAAAATTGGAATTAGAGGTGAAAGGAAAAAAAAAAGAAAATGTTCAAAACTTCATATGGTTAAATATACATCACATTGAAAAAGTAAACCAAGTCATTAACCATGGAATGTATCATGTGACAAAGGATTTTACTTACCTTGCATTCGACAACACTTTCATCAGTCTCACAGGTCATATATATTTCGTCCACAGCTCTGCGCAGATTCTCAAACAAATAAGCCCAATAGCGAGCTCGCAGGTCAGCTTTACGTGGTGCCCGAAGCTTGGATGGGCTCTTTTCAGTGCTCCGGATGGGAGGCTTGCGCTCAGCATCACTCTGCCAGATACAAGGCAAAGCAAGAGATATCAGCACAGTGTGACTACAAAAGCAAAGTCGATTAAACTATTGTCCAGCAACTACCACGACCCCCACACAATGTATAGTACTACCCATTACCATAGTTCTACCCCGACCCCCCACCTTTCCTTCTTCCTTTGTCCATGTTCCTGATAAACCAATGTAGTACAAAAAACCCCACAACAGCAGCTCGGATGTGGTATTTATGCCATCGTCCCACACCCACCTCCCCCCCCCCCACAACCTCACTGCCTCTTGAAGACGGTGAGGGATGGCACCCAAAACCCTGGCACCCAGAACACTGGGTACCAAGGTGGAGGTCCCCACTTCTAAATATGCTCACTGGGTGCAAAAAGGATCCAACAGCCTTCAGCAGAGCGTATGCACCTTCAGGGTTCGACACACCTGCTTTACCATACCGGGTAATTGGACAAAGCCCATGGAAGAAGGTTCAAGTGTGGTCAAAGGAGCAAAGGCTTATCCTCCACCGGCAGGCTGGGAGAGCAGGAGCGTGGATCCCATTTGGGTGGCAGCAGTAGCAGCTCGCCGACCAAGAGGGGGGCCCACATTCCCTGGGGAAGGTAAGAATCCAAGGGGACCCACTTGTGTGGTGCTCCTGAGGGAGTAGACTGACTACCTCCAAAAGACTCTCCATAAGATTCCCCAACAGTATCCCTGCGTCAGGAGTGGTCTTGAGGGATCCACAGCCGTGTCTTCCAGACATGGTTGCCTCAGAATCAGTGACGTAATGGTTAGAGTGTATACTCTGAGTCTGGGAGGTTGGCGGTTTGAACCTCGGCCAGGTCAAATCAAAGACTTCAAAAATGGCACGTGCTGCTTGATGCTCAGCAATTAAAAATGATAGAGCACGGACAAAGAACAATCGGTCGACAATCATAATGCAGCCGTTGATGGGCACAATAGCCTCCTTCTGCATCAAAGGTTCCTGGTAAAAAATATTAACCCCCAGTCAAATATTTAAACAAAGGATGGTGCAAACATTAATAACAGTTAAAAACAACACAAAAACAGGTCACCGTTTTAAAAAAAAATACCCAACAAACACGCCATGTTGATTGGTTGTACCTCACTTTTCATAAAAACTTTATTTCTTAGATAAAAGTAATTATTCCGTCATATTGGAAAATGAACTGTTGAGCAAGCCAAGAGTTCAAGCAGAAATAGTTTTCGATAATATTTTTTTCATTTTCAGGTAACTGTCAAAACATTTTCCCCAATGTGGCGTAATTTTGCTGCATGTAAACAAAATTTGTCAGGTTTAGGCTCAATACTGTACGATGTGAAATTATTTTGATGATGGAAGAGGAGTCGAAGTGGTAGAGATGCAGAGAAGGAGTTTGGAAGTGTTGTGTGTGCAGGAGACCAGATGGAAAGGAGACAGGATGAGGAGGTTGATAGGAGGATACAAGCTGCTTCACGCAGGTGGGGTTGGAATGAGTAATGGTGTGGGATTAATAGTATCAGAAGGGATCAGCAAGCAGATGGTCAGAGTGGAAAGATTGGAGGGACGGATAGTTATGGCATGGTTGGTGATTGAGGCGAATGGTGTGTTATGTCGGTATATGTGCCATAAACAGGAAGGACTGGGGTGGAGAAGTGGGAATTCAGGGACACACTGGAGAGGATGATGGGAATGGTTGAGCTGGAGGTGATGCTGCACATTGCAGGGAACTTTAACCCACACGTGGGAGTAGAGGAGCCAGGCAAAGAGGAATGTTTTGGTAAATTTTGTTGGGGAACAAGGAATAGAGGGGGTCAACAGCTGGTGGAGCTGATGGCGAAGAATGGGATGGCCAAAGATGGTTCATTCTTTCAAAAGCGGGAAAGCCACAAGATTACCTATACGAGTGGACAACATTGAACAGAACTGAATTTGGTGGTAGTAAGGAAGCAACAGTTGTGGAGGGTTAAGAATTGTAAGGAGTGGCGGGAGAGCATGCTACTACCCAGCACAAGCCTGTGGTGTTTGTGGTGCGGATGAAGAAAATAAGGGAGGTTAAGAGCAGGGGTCGGAAGATTATTAGGTGGGTGAAGTGCAAGGGAAACGTCATCGTAGAGTACAAGGAGAGAATGAGGGCCAGATATAAACTTAGCGAAGAAGTGGAAGGTTTGAAGGAAGAGTGGAAGTCATATGGAGAGGAGTCCAGGGGAATTGCAGAAGTCTTATGTGGAAGGATGTCAGGAAAGGGTGCATCGTCAAGGGATAGAAACCAGGTATGGTGGACGGAGGCGGTAGCAAAGGCAGTTGGTGAAGAGGTTCTTTGGAAGAGGATAAAGAAGATGAAGGGTAGGGGGAGGCAGCCAGAAGCTGGGTTGCTACACTGTTTGGGCAGAAGAAGAAAGCAACAATGAGAGCTGTAGCTAAGGCGAGGAATGATATGGAAGAGGTGCAGTACAACAAGTCAGAAGGGGATGGTGGGAGGGAGATGATCTATAAATTGCCTCATGACAGGGATGAGGATAGTAAGGGCATGGAGGGGGGTGGGGGGTGATTAAGGATGGTGGCGGGAGGCTAGTGACAGAGGGGCAGTATTGAACGTGTGTGAAGGATATTTCAAAGTGCAGTTGAACCGGGAAGGAAGCAACGGTGAGCTGGAGCTACCGTGTTATGGAGAGGGGAATGTGGAGTTGGTGGAGATCATGGAAGAGGAAGTGTGGATGGCATTGAAGAGGATGAAAAAGGGAAGAGCACCAAGCATTGATGGGGTGTGCACAGAGTTGATAATTCCTGAAGGAGAAGTCGGAGTCAGTTGGACCAAGAGGCTGTTGAATGTATGTACGAGAGAGGTTTCAATTCTGGAGGGTTGGAGGATAGGGTAATTGCGGCAACATGGAAGGGGAAGGGAGATGTTCAAGATGCGGTGAAGTACAAGGGCATTACGCTCCTTAGTCATCTCATGAAGGTGCTGACGAAGATTCTGGACGGGAGGATAAGGAAAAGTGTGGAGATGGAGATCAGAGAAGAGCAGCAGTTAGGGTTGAGAAAGGGTAGGAGGATGACAGATGGGATGTTCGTGCTGAGATAGCTGGGAGAGAAGAGAGGTTGGAGGTGCAAGGTGAAATGGCAGTAGGATTTGTGGACCTGGAGAAGGCCTACGACACTGCCCAAGAGAGATGGTGATGGTGACACCAAGATGGTTGGGAGCGCCGGAAGCAGAAGTTAGGTTGGTGGAAGGGATGTATAAGGGAACGAAGGAAAAGTTTTGGTTGGTCCTTGGATGTCTGAGGAATTCAGCATGAACATCAGTTTAAGGAAGGAAAGCCTTCTCAGCCCACAAATGTTTATCATGGTGATGGAGCTGGTAAGAAGGAAGGTGTAGTATGGGGAAGATGTTGCATGTGGATGAACTGGCTGTTGTGGTGGAGAGTGGGCGGGAGATGCAGGAAATACTGGGGGCGTGGAAGGAGGCATTTGGGAAGCATGGGCTGAAGAAGAATCTGGAGAAGACTGAGGTGATGTGGGTTGGGAGGCAGAGTAAATAAATGAATACTAGGTTCGAGGGGAAGGAAATCAGACAGGAAAATAGGTTTGAGTATCTGGGGGAACAGTGACCAGGGATGGTAAGTCCAAAGCAGAAGTGCTGAGGAGGAATCAGGTGGGTGCAACTGCATGGAGGAGGGTGGATGGAGTAATGACAGACAGAAAGATATCAAGGAAATTGAAAGGAAAGGTTCTGATGGCGTGTGTAAGGCCGGCCTACTTTTACGGCCTGGAGACAGTAGCTCTGACAAAGAGACGACAACAGAGGCTGCAGGCTTGTGAGGACAACTGTGTCAGGAGGATTGTGGGAGTGCAGAGGGTGGATAGGAGGAGGATGGATGAAACTGAGGGAGGAAATTGGTGTGCAGATGAGCTTGATGGGGAGATTGGTGAAATGCCGGCTGAGATGGGCGGTACACTTGGTGCAGATGGTGGAAGAGAGAATGGCAAAGACAACAGTTAGGTTGAGGAAGTAAGGTAGGAAGAAAAGAGGTAGATCACGGTTGAGATGGGAGGATCCTGTGAGGAGGAATATCAGTCATGTGGAGGTGTTGGCTGATGACAGAAGTAAGTGGAGTAGTATTGTGGTCAAGGCAGGTCAGAAGAAGCCAGGTACCATTGGACTTCACCCCTTATAAAGGGAAGAGGAGGAGAATAATAATAAACATGAGAATCTCTGTTAACCATCTTTTGGGCAACCGTAGTAAAAATAACAAAAATTCCTAGTCACATGGCAAGCTATTATCATCAACATTACAAGAAATGTGCTTGAAAAACAAACAAAAAAAAGAGACACAAAAGAAAACCTTTGAAAAGACAAAAAAAAAGTTCTTAATGAACACAACAAAACAGACTCGAGAAAAAAATAAAAAAATAAAACGATAACAAAATAATTCTAAAATGGCGAAAATTAAAAAGAGAAAATATGAGAAAAATCAAAGGGGCTCAGAACAAAACCATATCAAACAATAAAAAGAGCAATCAGACATTGCAGACCCTCGCCAGGACTTCTTTTGAGTGGTGTATTTTTTTTTTATAGGTTTGAGGGTAAATCCAATATGGTTGCCAAACCATGTGTCCAATCAAGTTGAAATTTAAAACATGTATTCCCATCTCCACTAGATCATCAATGTGAAGTTTCACATCGCTTAATCAAGCGGTTCCAGAGAAAACATGATTAAATATTTTTCTTCAATCCAATGTGGCTGCCAAACCATGTGACCTATCAATTATTCCTTAACACACTTGTACAACCATGGCTTGGGGAAGACTTGTGTGAAGTTTCCCCTCGATCTGTCCAGCTGTCCTGGAGAAGAAGATTTTTTATAGGTTTTATGGTAAATCCAATATGGCTGCAAAACAATGTGACCAATGACATCATCTGTGTGAACGTTTTCATCCTCATGGACAGGCGGTCATGTGTGTAAAGTTTCACCTCGATCTGTTTAGCCACTTCAGAGAAGAAAGTTTTTGAAGGTTTTTTTAAAACAATATGGCTGCCGAATCACGTGACTGATGACGTCATGAATTTTTTTTTTCTGTGGATCATTTTATCCCTAGATGACCCTCAAAAATTTTCATACTGATCGGATGTGGTGTTCTACATATGCAATTACGACATCATAACGAGAGCACCGATGACATCATTAAAAAAAACAAAATCACTCATCCCCCATGAGGAGTACTGTACTTGCTATGTGCCAAGGTTCAATTTTTTTCCTTGGTGCGGTTTCAGAGATGGAGGTCCAAAGTTTTTCCCTTTTTCCAATATGGCTGCCACAACACGTGACTTATGACGTCATAATCATCATAAAAACATTCCACATGAGTAGTCGCACCAATGGTGAAAATTGTCTCAATCCAAAAAGCGGCTGTTGAGAAAAACACTAAAGTTGTGTGCGGACAGAGACAGACAGACAAACAAACGGACCCAAATACAATACCCTCTCCTTCGGCGAGGGTAGCAAAATGGAGCATTTAACAATGCAGAGCCTCGACGGGGTAAAGTCGTATAAAGAAGCGTGCATAGAAACGAGTGTGTGATTGTGTTAACGTAAACACTGCTACCTTGACATACATAATTTGTAAATGAGCATACATGGGCCAAGTATCATGGATATAGCGTAGGCAGCCACGTGTCTAACGGATTCAGTTTCCCATTTTGCCCAGCTCCCGTTTATCATCATCTGGGTTAGTATCCCAAATGCCAACAAAATGATATTGCCAACATTTCAACATCTCCAATTTATTCAAATAACAGTAATATAAATCGCCCTATCAAACAACACTTCTGATTATACACTGCCTTTTAAAGCATCACAAAGCAGGTCACTCTACTTGCAACACAGGTGAGAAAAGGATACGAACAAAAAAGTAGTTGATATTTCAATAATTTCTTCGCACAATTTTTAAAGGATGAAAGTCAGTTTTTATTTTTCTCTTAAAACCTGTTGGTCAAAACACTATACAATCTACATATTGCATAAGCAAAAATGGCAGAAATTCCCTCTTCCTCTCTGGACCCCTCACGTATGGAGAATACAGTGCAGACGCAAGTTGTCCAAACGCGAGCTGTCCATAAGTGAGGGACATGAACTCAAAAATTCCTCTCACAAGCATTCGTAAAAAATCTACATCACAAAAGGAGCCGTGTATGTATGTCTGTCTGTCTGTCTGTCGATAACTTGAGAACGGATTCAAGGATTTCAATGAAATCAATGACGGTGGATTCAGGGAACTCCGAGGAAAGTTTGAGATGCAAAAGAAAAGGAAGGAAGGTTTGTGTGTGGGTACATGGGCACACGTAGCAAAACTACAAACACCAACTTGCAACACTGGTTACCCCCACACAGAAGGCAGGATCTCCCAGGAATCCTTTTTTGTTTTTGCTCCACAGCTGAACCATCACATCAAAGATAGGTATTCCAGTCAGCAAAGTGACAGGCCATATATGCTAGTGCATTTCATAGCAAAGACTCAACCATGAGCACCAAGGATTTTTCAAAAGACCTCTGGGATAAAGGCACAGATCAGGGGATGGGTATAAAAAAATATTTCAAAGGCCTTGGAGCACAGTCAAGACAATCATGAAGACGTGTAAGGTGCAAGGTACCACCAAAACCCTGCCTAGATCAGGTCGTCCCTCCAAACTGGATGATCAAGCAATGAGGAGACTGATCAGAGAGGCCACCAAGAGGTCAATGGCAACTTTGAAAGAGCTACATGCATTTATGGCAAAGACTGGTTAATGTGTGCATGTGACAACAATATCCCAAGTACTCCAAAAGTGTGGCCTGTATGGTAGGGTGGCAAGGAGAAGCCATCACTCTAAAAAGCTCACCTTGAGTCCTGTTTGAGGATGCAAAAACACTCTGGAGATTCTGAAAAATGTGGCAAAAAGTTTTGTGGTCTGACGAAACCAAGATGGAACTTTTTGGCCTAAATGCAAAACGTTACGGTTGGCGCAAACCCAACACAACACATTACCCAAAGAACACCATCCCTGCTGTGAAGCATGGTGGTGGCAGCATCATGTTCTGAGGATGTTTCTCATCAGCAGGGACTGAGGCACTTGTCAGGATAGGAGGGAAAGTGGATGGAGCAAAGTACAGAAAAATCCGAGAGGAAAACCTGCTGCCCTCTGCAAGAAAGCTGAAATTGGGATGGAAGTTCACCTTTCCAATATGACAACAACCAGAAGTACACAACCAAAGATACATTGGAGTGGCTAAGGAACAAAAAGATAAATGACCTTGAGTGCTCCAGTCAGAGCCCCGACCTAAATCCAATCGAAAATCTGCAAAGACCCACCCACATCTCTCACCTGTGAATGGACCTGCGGGTCTCTCACCTGTGGGTCTTTCTTTATTTAGATATTGACTGCTTTTCAAGTTTGCACGTGGTACATGATCGAGAGCCTCATTGGTATGCATTGCTGTCTACGCTATCGCTGATGATTCGCCAATAAGTGATGAAACCGGTCCGGTCGCTGAGGGGAGTATAGAGCATTGGGATTGTCGTGTGCGTACTATGTGTGAACGTTTTTATAGTTGTTGAGGAACTCTGGGAAGGGTTTGACACAGCGCTTAGCACTTACCTTGCGAAAATCTTCTTGGGTTTCTGTATGCAGCTACTTTGGCTAGAGGAGCATGGGAGGGGTCAATCATATATGCAAACATATATATATATATATATACATATATATGTATACAATTAGATTAGAAATATATATATATATTTATACACACCTGAAAATAAATGCCAAAATAAGCAAAACTTGAAATCACATTGATAAACGCCATCCTCACGGAGTGCATGGAACATACATCATAAACAATCATCATGGAGGCCGATCCGTTATCCTGTTAAAGCTCAGTTTCATTAAAAAAAAAGTCACTTTGGAGGACATTCTAATGTTATTTTGGGTTGCTTTGTTGTTTATGGTAATTATTTGGAGAGTATCAATATGTGTGTACAAATACAATGTACACTGCTTAATGCATGGAGATTAAGGCCTCCAATTATATATATTATATAGGGTGTCCCAATTTGTATCTAACACATTTCTATTTGCTATTTCTATTAATTTGACAAATTTCATTTTTTGTTTTTACATGCGAGCCCTTGAAGATTTGAATGATGGAGCACTACGATGTAAACACAAATTAAAAATGTTGAACTTTATTATAAATATGTGTTGTTGTTCTGCTTCATTGCAGGGAGTGCATCAATTGCAATACACAACATTTAAAAGATGTAATTATTTTTAAGAAATACACCTGTAATAATATGTTTAGAGTACAGCAAAACACAACTCCCATGTTTGGACTTAACTTTAATTGAATAAATGTATGGTTTTCTTGACCCACCTTTGATTTGTTACAGAAATAAAAGTGTCAGACATGCAGTGACTATAGAAAGTCAACACCCCCTTCCAAAATTTTCACCTTTTGTTGCCTTATAGCCTGAAATGAAATTGCATCAAATCAGAGTTTTTTCAGCTTTATTTACACATCGTAACCCACAACTTCCAAGTGAAAAACAAGATTTATTATAAATTTCAGAAAATTAATTAAAAATACAAAACAAGAATATCTTGGTTGGATAAGTGTCTCACACCCCCCCCCCCCCCCCCCCCCCGAGTTATACTTGGAGAAGACACCTTTGACAGCTATTGCAGCTGTGAGTCTGTTGGGATAGGTCTCTACCAACTTTGAACACCCTGATTGGACAATATTTGCCCATTCTTCTGCACAAAACTGTTCAAGCTCAGGCAAGTTGTGTGGGGAGCATTGATGGACAGCAATTTTCAAGTTATGCCACAGATTTTCGATTGGATTTATGTCGGGGCTCTGACTGGGCCACTCAAAGACATTTATCTTTTTGTTCCTTAGCCACTCCAGTGTATCTTTGGCTGTGTGCTTTGGGTCGATGTCATGCTGAAAGGTGAACTTCCATCCCAATTTCAGTTTTCTTGCAGAGGGCAACAGGTTTTCCTCTTGAATTTGTCTGTACTTTGCTCCATCTATTTTCCCTTCAATCCTGACAAGTGCCCCAGTCCCTGCTGATAAGAAACATCCCCATAATATGATGCTGCCACCACCATGCTTCACATTGGGAATGGTGTTCTTTGGGTGATGTGCTGTGTTGGGTTT
>CM068961.1:115504504-115522830 GCA_035128595.1 Eptatretus atami | reverse complement strand
TGTGTGTGTGTGTGTGTGTGTGTGTGTGTAAATAAATGGTAATACAAAATTTGAAAATAGCAGAAAAAAAAACGAACAGACATTGTCAAAGCTTTTCGTCTTGCAGCTCGTCAGGACACATGCAAGAATACCGGATATGCATACACAAAATGAAACAATATATTTGTTCAGACTGCTGGTGATTGGTCTTTGGACTGTTATTGACACGAACATTCACATCATGGCCTTGAGGCACCGAGGGAACCAGTGGTTGCCATCTGAGACACTTCTGCACTTCTGTTTTGAGACCAAAGACTGCCATCTGCAGCAATGTCTGACCACACATCCCAACATATGCTTTATAGCAGCCTTTGGTCTCAAAACAGTCTTCAAGGCAAACTTGATGTCACATAAAACCTTGCCTACGGTTCAGCCATGAAAGAATAATGTACAAACGTACAAACACACAAACATATCGCCACGTCAGACAACCTCCGTTCACACGGGCCATCTGCACCAGATCCTTTATCCCAGGAAATAGCCGAACGGATTCTACCTCCTGCATTCAGTTAATTAATTAGTTACCGTTCTCCAAGGTCACCCAAATGAGCCAAAATTAATGCACACGCACAGGAGGTAGATGGATCGAACACGTTTTTACCTTTTTTTAAATGTTTATTTATTATGAACTGGTGTGGATCGGCTTGCGACGCTCGCCTCACCACACATCGTTACAGAGGCACAGGATTGTTTTAACTGAGAATAATGACTGTACACGAGTTACACCAATCATAACACAATTAAACATTTCTTTTGTACAAATATATTTGTAATATTGGTGACATATTTATTTGTAATACATTTCTAATCTAAAAAGGTCCATGTGGTCTTAAACTCTAAATGGTCAAAGCCTTCTAATCTGTCTGAAGGGCGTAAGGGGTCTCAATGGCATAAAGGTCAAAGGGGTCTAAAGGGACTTAAGGGTTGTAAAGGTCTAAAGGTTCTACGAGTCTTAAGGGAAGAAAGGGGACTTAAGGGAAGAAAGGGGACTTAAGGGAAGAAAGGGGACTTAAGGGAAAGAAAGGGACTTAAGGAAGAGAGGGACTTAAGGGAAGAGAGGGGACTTAGGGAAAGAGAGGACTTAAGGGAAGAGAGGGGGACTTAAGGGAAGAGAGGGGACTTAAGGGAAGAGAGGGACTTAAGGGAAGAAGGGGACTAAGGAAGAAAGGGGACTTAAGGGAAGAAAAGGGACTTAAGGGAAGAAAGGGGACTTAAGGGAAGAAAGGGGACTAAGGAAGAAAGGGGACTTAAGGGAAAAGGGACTTAAGGGAAGAAAGGGACTTAAGGGAAGAAAGGAGACTTAAGCGAGAAATGTGACTTAAGGGAAAAAAGGGGACTTAAGGGAAAAAGGAGGTCTTAAGAGGGATCTCAGCAGTCTCAAGAGTTGAAAGGTACATTCTAATAGTACGCAATTAATAGACGTAGGCTTGTGAAGTCAGGATGCAACTGACATTCAAATAATACATAATTCATAGACATATAATCACACAGCTTCCTGGCTTCATGGATGGACAAAACAACCATGTTTTTTGTTTGTTTTTTTAGTTAAGGGGGAAAAAGTGGACAGGAGGAATAGTTCATGACAAACCATGCGAATCAACAGACACAAAGAGGGAGAAGGGAACACGCAAACGAATATACAATGATGAATAAGAAATAAATAAAACCTAACCCACAGTTGGTGCCACAGCTATACAAATGTAAAAATTGCAGGCAAGGAATTTCCTTTTGCAGGATGTGCAGGGTGGAAAGCGATGATGCAGTACATTATGGAAGCCAGTGAAGAAGTGAGCAAACGACAAAGTAATCCAAAGATGAGACAAGTCAGTCACGAGGAGCACCAGTGACAATGAGCAACTCAGGACATGCATCTTGAACAAGCCCTCATGACCCTCAGCCATTGTTACCTTCTTCACCCTTACGGTCCTCCGGCATGTCCATTCTCTACTCTCCTCTCCTCTCCTCCCCTCCTTGCCCTGCACAGTTTGCCTCCAGGTTTGAAAGCGACCTCTCGGCATCATTCTTTGAACCGTATTATTGTCAAGTGCATGAACGGGCCCAACGATAATAACTGTTAAGAAATCTGCGACGTTTGGTTTGTTCGAGGGCAGTAAGGGTTATAACCAGGCTTATTTACCGATTAATTTATGTTTATTTACTGCATGTAATCCTTCACCATGCCAATCCGTACGGCTCAGAGTGCTCGCGATCTCTGGTTGCTCAGCAAGATTAAGGTCGCGAGCACCCATCACTCGGTTAGATACACTGTCCCACTGATAATTGCAACATGACAAATTGGTCTGGAAGCTTGCTTGGGGCTGTGGACTTAGCTGACGGTTGCAGTCGTTTTGACATGACCCACGGAACTCGAACCGGGCTCCTGCACCAGTCCTGCGATTGTTACAATAAAAAACGCCTTGGGTGATCAGAAGAATTTCATGCAAGTCTGTTATTTACATTAACTAGAGAATTCATGGAACACTTTACCCCATGCAGTCTTGAGAATAAGGAGAGGTGAAGGGTCTTTTTAACTCTTGATTTACATTTCTGAGCAAGATCTATGTTGGGTTTCTTCGTGAACTTTGAACAACAGGCATGGTGGCAACCACACAAAACCGATGGATCAAACGGAACAGTCTCGAGCTGAACCTTCTGCCAACTCTTCTCGAAGAAACTGACGATTTTGGAACGATTTTTGAGGAAAAGATGCACGAAACAGATTTTGGCCGACGTTATCTCTCTGGTTTAATTGCTGTGCATCACAATTTTTTGTCTCAATCTCGCTGTTACTCCATCCATCATAGCGTGCGGCAAATTTGATTGGTCGAGATGGAATAAGAGTTTGCCCAAGTACTGCGAAAGTGAGGGTTTTTGGAAGTCCACTTCTTCGTTCATATGCATCACAAGGCTGCAGCGCAGCACCATTGGCTGAAGCCACAGTTGTGCTGCTAATGCAATGCCCTCTGCTGGTGAGGGCAGGAATTTGGAATTTATTTGTTCATGGTGCTGGCGTTGCTCGCCTACTCTTCGCGTAGGACATTATGGGATCTTTATCGTCCACCAACTAATGCTGGCAGACAGGATTCCCGTTTAACTTCCATCCAAGGGATGGCACACACATTGATGAATCACTGAGATGACAGACTACAGCTGGATCGGGATTCAAACCCAGACTAGACAGCTTTGAGGCGAGTGTGTGTACCTCTTGGCAATCATGTCAGCTCTGTTTTTGGAAGTACAAACAAGGTTATTTGTGTTCTAGTGTGTTCAAATATACGATTCAATCATTTTTTAATTTCATTTGTTTTTTGCACACAGAGTCAAGACTGATGTCTGTCGGACAGAAAAAGTGAATCACTTCCTTAACCCCACTTTGCGCTACACATGCAGAGTAAAAACACAACTGATGTTCCAGCCTGTGATGCCTTTCTGCATGCACCATGACATTTACTAATAATCACCACCCATCTTTAAAAGGTTCGCAGTGGGTTTAAGGGTTAATGTTTTTAATCTCACTCGTTACACTTACACACACAGTAGAAGAAATAATTGAAACTTTTTTGAAAAATTGAACATCAACCACTCACGTGTTTGAGAGTAGCTTTTGGATCGGTCCCTCTGGCTTGATGGAGTACACGCAACGACTTGTTTCGCTTTACAGAAGGCTGAGTCTTCGACTTTCCTGAATAAGAATTTAAAAAACCATTGATTTTAAATCGACATTTTTATTGAAAAAGTGTGAAAGACAAAAATAAAAGCTTTTGCAATGGAACTAATTTATTTGCTTCCCCCCCCTCGTCTTGCATGACAAGGTCGTGCAATACAACAGCCCATGCCATGGTGGTTTGTGTTCACTGACTTATTGCATCCAAAATTGCTTCAAAAAAAAATAATTAATGAGATGGTACAGAAGCTTTTTCTTTAATCTCACTGTCAAATGGAGACAAAGGAAAGATTGCTCACACTGTGTTGCCTGAAAACGACAGAATTGACTAATGGGATGAGATCCCTGGGTTGAATAATTTCATCAGACTCAGTGGCATTGCAGTTAGAAGGATCCGCTCAGAGTCTGGGAGCTAGGTAGTTCGATTCCGTCCTACATGAACATCCCACTACATGAAGAGTAGTGGGCAAACCCAAGATATCAGGTATCTACCATATTGCGTCACAATTTTGGGATGGAACTAGACGAGAGAAAATCTCAAACAGTTCTTCAACCAAGACAGAGATAAACAGAGGCTTTCCCAATAATTCCTTAGAATGACCACAAGGAGGCAGCATATAAACGAGCATTTTTAGCTTCAATATTGACTCCCTTCGAGCTAAAAGAAAAGAAGAAAAAAATCCGACTTATTAATGGTTGTAATCAACGGATACCAACCAGAAACGATCTGATCATGTTTGAAATGATCGAATGATACAAATAGTTTCCAAGATCACCATCTGGGCAATATGCACCAATTCCCATTCCATTACTGACCGATACACATGCAGCCTCTAACATCTGTTTTACATTGATGGGGAACGGGCTTGGCCCAACAGGGTGGGTTTGGCCATTGTTGCTTTGCTTTTATTAAATAACACATCACTTTTGGGATTTGTCTCATCCAATCAATGTTGATCATTACCCATAATTTTACTGATAGGCCTACCGTGCATCCATTTCAGCGTCTTCTCGTGTGTTCATTTTCTGTATTTTGCACCATTTTGATGTGTGTGGGTATCAAACTGTGTAAACACTTGTACGTAGCCCATTGGCCTCAGGTGTTGACCCTTCCAAATAGTTGTGCAATTTCTGCCCCTTCTGCCATCAGGTATGCAAACACATCGTGGTAAATCTTCATTCATCCTCCAATACCTCTTCCTAATGCTCATCTATTTGCAGGTTTACACATTTCCTTCCCTCTTCATTCATCCCTTGTTGCATCCACACGTCACACTGCCCTGTCAGTGCATCGCCCTCTATCCTCTGTGACCTCATTCTTCCATGAGCCTACACTTGGTAGACCATTTAAAAAAAAAATTAAACATCAGGTATGCTCATCAGGAAGGGATCCATAATGCACACAGCTTGCAACAAAGCTGACTCCATGAAAATGTTGTCATCTCAAAAGCTCAGTCTCCACTACATGGCAGCAGCTCATTATCTGCTCTTCTCAAAGTACCAGGAGCCAACTATCCGCTTTGATGAACATAAACACTATTCCCAAAGAGAAAAATGGCAGCAAGAGCTATCCTCTCAACTACCAAATGGTCAACTTTCATTCTTCACATCACAAGCAACATAATGTAACCTATCAGAGCAGATAAAGTAATTTATCATTTCTAACCCACAAATCATAAATACGCAATCCGGCTTTCATAAAAACAAAATAACAACTCAGCAACAAACTAAGCTATCAACTTCAAGGATGAACAAAAGCTGCATGCAGATGAGGTTTACACTTCCACAAGGCCTAATACAAATACTGCACACACACAATGATCAGCAGGAAGAGGAGGGAAAATGGCAGCATGGAGGAGGAGGAGAAAGAGGATGATTATGAAGAGCAGCATAGATAGGAAGCAGAGCTGGCCAACAAAGTAGAAGAGATAAGACTGACACCACTCAGAGAAAGAACAAATAACACAACTCCATTGAATAGAAAACAACAAACGGCCGAAAATGCCAAACAGGAAAACCAACCGATCAATTGGTAAAATATCAAAATCATCCTCTTTCAAAGAGATCAATACTGTTTTGCAGCAGCACTGCTCGTTCCAGAAAAAGAACAAGAATAATAGACAAGGCTCAACAAATAGAAACCAAACCCCAACCAAGGAATCAAGAGACAGAGACAGAGAGACACAATAATTCTTAAGAGGAAATGAAAGCCCAAAGTTAATAGACAATCCAACAACAACAAAAAAAAAACACAAATATAAAACTGAACACAAAGATTTAGAGATCATGGTTGTTGAAAACAAACTTAAAATATAAATGAAAGCACAGAACATTAAAAAAAAAAAATTTAATGAAATAAAACGACAACAAAGTCAACAATGGGAAAGACCAAAACAAGATGTTTCAAAATAACCTGAAAAGATTTTACCTTGAACGAGGGAAACCAAAACAAAATCCATCAAATCCCCCCCCCCGAGAAAGATAAACTTGAAAATTCCTGGAAAAGTATTTATGAAGACCCAGCAACACAATTAGGAGGTGGAATGGATCCAACACTTGGAAAAAAAAGCAACACCTAAAGGAAATGCCACTCTTGATATTTGATGAAGAAAAAAATTAAAATAAATAAATACAACTTGGAAAAAAAAAATTGCCAAACTTTGAAAGCTCTGACCCAGATGGAAATCCAAATTTCTGGCTAATGCAAGATGCTCTCCACAATCACTGTGCCCGAGCATTCAATAAACTAATCCAAGGGGAGGAGGTAATGGATGAAGGCCTCACAAGGGTAACTAACACCCTCCAGAAGCACCAGGTCCTTGGTGCTTCCAGTCTTGCTCTATGGATGTGAGACTTGGACTCTGACCAGGGGTCTGCGATTTAATTCCTTTGGTACCAGGTCTCTTCGGAGAATCCTTGGCTATCGCTGGTCGGACTTTGTGTCCAACGAGCGGTTGCTGAGAGAGACTCAAATGAGATTTGTTACCTGCGTAGTCCGTGAGCATCAGCTGCGGCTGCATGGACGTGGCTCGTTTTCCTGACACTGATCCTGCTCACCGGATATTCTAAGCAAGGGAGTCTCATGAGTGCAGTAGGCCAATAGGCCGACCACGTGCCTCGTGGTTGATCGGCTATCAAGGAGATGGGGATAGGCCAGGCATCTGCCTGGGGGATGGACAGACGGAGGCCCCTGGAGCACCGGCGGAAAGTGGACGCAGCGACGTGCTGCTCTGGCGCATGCTCCCATGCCTTACCTGACCTGATCCCAAAATCTAAAAGGAACCCAACTACCTCCCAAGTATCGACCAATAGCATGTCCACCAACAATATCCAAACTTCTGACAGGAATCAAAGAAATGATGTACCACCACTTAACACAACGATGTCTCGAGGCAGAACAGAAGGGATGTAAGAGAGTATGCTATGGAACAACAAACCTCTGCTACTAAACAAGGCCATACTCGAAAAATGTAAAACGAGAAGAAAAACTGTCCACAGCGTGGATAGACTACAAAAAGCTTTTAATAGTGTCCCACATAAATGGATAACAAAATTCCTGCAATTGTACAAGATCAATCCCCAAATAATCAAACCGGTTGAGAAAGCAATGGAACTCTGGAATACCACTCGGAAGGAAAGATCGAAATACCAGAAGTGAAGATATGACATGCTATCTTGCACAGGGAGACAGCCTTACGTCCCCACTGTTTGTTCTGGCTCTGGATAAATTGAGCAACCTCATTCATGAGCAAGGACATGCATACACACCAACATCCAATAAAAGAACATCCAAAGAGACAGAGAAGGTGACACATACTGTGCATGGATGACTTAAAACTCTTTGCACCGAACGATGTAAAATTGACAGAACAACTGAAATTAGTTCAAATGGAATTTGGCCTCGATAAGTGTGCCAAGTGCACATTCGTACAGAGTAGACCAACAAAAATGGACAACATCAAAACCGACCGAGATACAACAACACAGGAGTTGGACAACGAAGCTTCTTACAAATACCTTTGAGTAAAAAAGGGCCACCAAATATGTTACAAACAAATGCACAAAACAATTACCAAAAAATATCTGCATAGACCGAGGCTGATCCTGAAAACATAGCTCTCTCCGAGAAACAAAATCAAAGTCATTACCAACTCGCAGTCCCAGTGTTCCAATACAGCTGCAGAATAAAAAACTGGCCACAAGCAGAAATCAACAAACTAGATATCAAAACAAGGAAACTCCTCACCAATGACAAAATGTTCTACAAATTTCAATGCATCCCAAGAATGTACCTGCCAAGACGAGGAGGAGGTAGTGGCATGATGGAACTCAACCGAGTGCACAGAATGACAAATGCCAGATTGGCTGAGTACGTGAAAAGTTCAGACTGTCGAACCCAATCTTGTATGCAAACACCAAGACAGAACAAGAGAAGTTATTCCAAAACCCATCGAGCAAAAACTGCAACAAATACAGCCCCAACGTTTGCAAAAAATGTTAAAAGAAAAATATAAGGTGAAATTTCAACAAATATACACCAACAACTGGGAAAAACCACAAAACAGCAGGAAGGTATATAAAATTGTGAGACAGATTGGGCGTAGACAAAGAAGGATCAATTGAATGGCTAAGAAGAGGTCATTTCAACTAGGATGGAGCACGAATCGTCACAAATGCCCAAGACCAAGGACACCACACCAATGGCTTTATGTAAATTACAGGACTGGGACAATCGGACAGGTGTAGGTTCTGCAAGAAAGAAACAGAAAGCACGAGCCACCTTCTTTTGGGATGTAAAAAAAAAAAAAAACCTCATGTCAGAACAGCTGTGCACACAAAGGTACAACAAGGTTTTTTGTTTGTATACCTTGTCGAGGCTCGCATGAGAGCTAACGCACAGCAAGGGGGCATGAGACAAGAGGAGCGGGAGTGGGAATGACAAAACAGTGTGGAGCAGAGACATTAGGAGATCTGTGGAAGGGAGAGGGATGGGGTGGGGAACACGGGGTATACAAGATGCGACATTACAGGGACTTTCAGGAAGGAAAGCAGGGAAGTTGAAGGAGTGGGTTTGGAGTGGATTAACGGGGTAGAAAAGATCGAGGATTTGGATGGGGAACGATAAGAGGTGGTGGTGAACAGCTGTTTTGAAGGGCTGGAGGGAAGAATGGGATTGAACAGAGTGAAGGAGTTTATTCCAAAGGCAGGAAAAAAGAGGAATGAAAGAGTGAAGGTGAGCAGTGATTCGTGATTTTGGTAGTTTTACCAGAAGGGGGTTGTTGGCGGACCTTCAGCGCCCTGCGGAAATATGGTGGGGACAAATCACAGACACAGCAGGGGGGGGGCGAGACTGGAGAGGAGACGGTAGAAGACAGAAAGACCACCGACCTGCCTGCGGTGAGAGATGAGAGGCCCAAAGACTCAGCCTCACCGCGGGAGATACCAATGATCCTAAATGCCTTGGTTTCCACAATGTAAAGCCGAGAAAGGTGAGTGGCAGGAGCACCAGCCCAGAGGGGAGAGCAGTACTCCATCAGGCTGTGGACGAAAGCTTTGTAAGTGGTCAGGAGTTCAGGTGGGCCGAGGAAGGACTTTGCACGACGGAGAATTCCCAGTCGGCGACTGGCTTTGGAGGCCAGGTTGGAAATGTGGCTTTCCCAGGAAAGATCATGGCAGAAATTCACCGGCACATCTCCAGAAATTTCAATATCCCAGCTTTAGAAAACTCGTGGAAACATGAACCAAAAACTAGAGGGGGAGCACTCGGTAGAGTGCAAAACCTCCACCGCCAATACTGCTGGGTCACTTAAGTGAACCTGATATCCTATTCATTGTAGGTCAAAACGGATCAGACTACTGAACCACGATTGAATAAACTAAACTAGATCGACGCGCATGTAGAAATGCCAAAAAAATAAAATCGAAATTTTTTTGAAAAAGAAGTTGCAAAATTTGTTTGTTTTTTCTCTAACAAATTTTTTTTTGGGGGGGGGGGGGGTTGGAAATCACTTAAAACATGTAGAAATGCAAAAACAAAAATTAAAATATTTTTTCAAAATGGCCACCATAGCGGCCATATTGGACTTTGGACCAAGTCCGAAATCTAATGGCATGATCCTTGGACAATACCTAATCCCCCCACCAAGTTTCGTCGAAATCCGTCCAGGAGTTTTTCCGTAATACTGTTCACAAACAAACAAACAAACAGACAGGGGTGAAAACAGTAACCTCCGTCCATCTTCGATGGCGGAGGTTAACAATCATTGAAAGCAAGGAAGTAATGCTCACGCATGACCTGATGATCCCATCGAGCGTCAACATAGAAAAGAAAGCAATTGCGACCGGATATCATTCTTAGGTTAAAATAAAAATAAAAAAAGCCAAGAAGGGATTGCTAATTGAGGTTTCTGTACCCAGCAATTTTAGCCTAAACAACACAGAAATCAAGAAGATAATCAAATACTAAGATCTCAAAAATGAAGTGAAAAGAGCCTGGAAGTTAAAGAATACTGAAATTGTACCAGTTATAATTGGAGCAATGGGAATGATTTTTTTTTTTAAAAAGAAAGCAAAAAAAAGAACCTCACGGAGATCTTAAATGGCATCCCTGGGAATATTACTACAAACCTACGACAGTTGGAGGATGCCCAGGGCACAGTGATTATCCTAAAAAGAACCCTCAGAACAACAAAATTTCAGCTTGGTCCATGAATTATGATCCCTTACTGAAACAAGAGGTGGGTACTTCAACACCTGAAAGGACTCCGTTCCATCTTCTGAAACCCATAGTTTCTGGTTTCGGTGCTGGCGGTCCTGTGTTGATCAAGTTCTATTGGGCAGTGATAGAGAATGTCCTGACCCTACCTTTCACCGTTTGGTATGGCAGCTCGACGTGGGACGACTGATCCCAACTCAACAGGATAGTAAAAACTGCTTGTAGAATTACTGGGTGCGATCTGGCTTCAATCAAGAGCCTGTACTTCAGTCGAGTAGTGAAAAGAGCACAAGCTATCAACCAAAATGAGTTCCACTAAGCACACGACATCTTTGAACTTCTCCATCCGGGTAAACATCATTGTTCCATCAAAACCAACTAATGCTTGCATCACAGCTTTTACCCAATTGAAATCGGCACCTTCAATTAACCTGTATCAAAAGTTTTGGGAGCATCTAAAGAATGGTTTTTACGGATATTTTAAACCATGCCACCCATTTCATTTTCTAATTTCAACACCAAAATGTTGTTTCGGGCTCTCTATTCACAGTGAATTGATCTCTATCTAAATCTATTTCTTATTCAATGTAATTATTAAGCACAAACTGTCGAAGTACGTATGATAAAAGGCAATGTCACAATTTTTGCAAGGGGTGACAAAACATTGTGACCACCCTGCAAAGTTCAGCTACGATCCTTTACAGATAGGATGAAAACGAATGAAAACATTCGATGACACAAATTACATTACATTACATGTTTTGGTAAATCCAGACATCACAGAAATACAAATTCGTCTCACCAAACCCCATCCTCAGCTGTGCTCATTTCATGCCATTGGTGGTTGAGGTTTAAATATGGTCGAAGCAGATGAAGTACAGGCTTCGGAAAAGTTGTACAATGCACCAATCATCTCCAAAAAGAAAAAAAATAAAACAAAATTGACGTGAATGCGTCAATTGACATGCCTCTGCCCACATTGGATGTCAACCGACTGCTATGCTTCATCTCAATGAAAGGTGACAGAGAGAGAGAGAAACGAGATAAGTAGAATGGAAAACATCAGATGCTTCCAACTCAAGATATGATATGCAAAATGATTTTCAAAGGGCACATGACCTTTCACCTTTTGAACCTAAAATCTAATCAGTTGATCTTTGCGTCATAGTACATATTTGTACCAAGTTTGGTTAAAAAAAAATCCCTAAAGCGGTTCATAAGTTATTGCGGGAGCGAAATCTGTTACGCACGCACGGACAGACGCACAACCGGATGGACAACCCAAAAACATAATGGCTTCAGTGACATCTTCTCATTCTTTAATAGCCACAATTATTCCCACGTTATTGTGGGGATGGCTGGGAGAAGTTTTTGACGAAAGTCTTTCACGAACCAGCTGAGCAGGCCTGACACTCGACTATGTAGTTAGGGCAGGAATTTGTAATTTGATCAGGGTGCTGACGATAGCTCGACTCCTCTTCACGAAGGACGCGATGGGATCTTTAACGACCACCAACTAATGCTAGCAGACCGGACACCTGTTTAACGTCCATCTGAGGGATGGCACACACATTGATGAATCAATCACCCTGCCTGTGAAACATTGGGATGACAGTTTATAGTTGGGCTGAGATTCAAACTCAGGCTAGACAGCTTAGAGGCGAGAGCTGCAGAGACATGAAAAATAAGAGTTTTCCCCATGTCATCCAGGTGAATAACGACTGGTGTTTGATATTCTTGGGTTGCAAAAAGAATAATAAAATTTAACGATATCGTTTCAACTACATTGCCTTCATTTTATACGTTCTGCAGTTAAGGCAACATCTCCACAAGCAAGTGCACTCTGGGAATACTTATGGTGCTGTGAGAATCTCCAATCCTGGAATAGTTTTAGAACAGGGATGTAACCTTGGGAGGGGGGGAATAAATAAATAAATAAATAATCAACCACACGAACCTGGGGTTCGAGTTTGCCACATATTCACAACCATGAGTACTATTACGTCAATCCTGGATAGTAATCCTTCAGCACAAGCTCTTTTGTAGGAATGACAATATAATTTGAACGATGCTGAAGTAACAACTGGCTTAAAGAGCTTGTAGCATGTGCTTTCAATGTTCTTCTCTTTGTGGAAATCAATCGGTATATGCATTGTGAATCCATTTCCATAGAACTCACTGTGACAGCAGAATTCACAAACCTACAATCAGCAATTTTCTTGCTGCATCGACGCGTGGTTCCTGCACAAAGTTTCCAGTCGTCTTACGCAGACAAAGCCTCATTTGTTCACATGCTTCTCTGATCCTTCAGTCGAACACATTCCTCACTCCGGCAGATCATTCACCCTTTTTAACATTCATCGAGGGCTCAAGAGGTAGCTTGTACTGTGTATATCACATTCACATGACAGACATTAGTCGTACGCTTGCATTTCTGCTAGGTGACGCCAAAACCCCCACCTCGCAGCTCTGCAACGTGGCCCAAGTGTCACCACAAGTTTACACTCGCCATCGGAGAGGTGTTGCATTTGGGTCCATTTGGCAGCACACAATGTGCCAACATGGACCACAATTTTATACACATTATCTTTTTTCAACAGACTACCTATATAAAGTAACCAAGTACCGAGTACCACAGACGTGGAAGGAAGAACTGCAAACCCTGAAAACTGTGGGCTTGGGATGGTTAATAAAGGTATAAAAGATCATGGTTGTGGATGGTGGGGGGGGGGGGAGGTGACCTGACATGGTGGAGAACAGCCTCTTGTAGCCCTAGAGAGAAGAATGACATTGAAGAGGTTGAGGAAGTCGACTCCACAGGTTGGGTGGTGGTGGGCGGAGGGGGCAGAGGAACGAATGAGTTGAGGTATCTTTTGAATCAATTTGCTTTAGCTGTATCTATTCGTGAATTCCCCCAATCAAGTGAAAAGTCAGCATGGACTCATGGAATTGGACTTCACATCCATAGAGTGCCTTCAGAAAGTATTCACACCCCATGACTTTTGCACATTTTGTTGTGTTACAGCTTGAATTTAAAATGGTTTAAATTGAAATTTGTCACTGATCTACACAAAATACCCCCATAATGACAGTGAAAACATGTTTTTCGAAATATTTGCTAATTAATTAAAAATGAAAAGCTGAAATGTCTTGCATCAATAAGTATTCAACCCCCTGAGTCAAAACTTTTTCGAAGCCTCTTTGGCAGCGATTACAGCTTCGATTCTTCTTGAATATGTCTATCAGCTTTGCACATCTGGATTTGTGGATTTTCTCCCATTTTCCTTGCAGATTTGCTCAAGCTCTGTCAAGTTGGATGGGGAATGTCGGTGAACAGCAATCTTCAAGTCTTTCCATAGATTCTCAATGGGATTCAAGTCTGGGCTTTGGCTTGGCCACTCAAGGACTTTCACATTCTTGTTCTGAAGCCCTTTGTGTTGCTTTGGCTGAATGCTTGGGGTCACTGTCTTGTTGGAAAGTAAATCTTTGCCATAGTCGAAGGTTTTTTTGCACTCTGAAGCAGGTTGTCCTCAAGGATTTGCCTATATTTGGCTCCATTCGTTTCCTCTATCCTTAGAAGTCTCTCAGTCCCTGCCGCTGAAAAGCATCCCCAAAGCACGATGCTATCACCACCATGCTTCACAGTAGGCATGGTGTTAGATAGGTGATGAGCTGTGCTCGGTTTGCGCCAGATGTAGCACTTTGCATTCAGACCCAAGAGTTCAATTTTCATCTCATCAGACCGCAGAATTGTTGCTTCATGCTCTCAGTCTTTCAGGTGCCTTTTGCAAACTTCAGGCATGCAGTCAGGTGCCTTTTTCTCAGGAGTGGCTCCCATAAAGCCTACATTTGTGAAGTGCTGCAGAGATTGTTGTCCTTCTGGAAGGTTCTCCCATCTCAGCCAAATAACTCTCTAGTTCTGTCAGAGTGGTCATTGGGTTCTTGGTCACCTAACTGACCAAGGTCCATCTTGCCTGGTTGCTCAGACAGACAGCTCTAGTAAGAGTCTGGATGATTCCATATTCTTTCCATTTCCCAATGATGGCGATCACTGTGCTCTTAGTAACTTTCAACACTCTATAAATTGTTTTATACCCTTCCCCAGATCTACTATACGCATCATCATAATTCTATTTCGGAGTTCTATGAACAGTTCCTTGGACTTCATGGTGGAGTTTCTGCTCTGACATGCACTGTCAACTGTGGGACCTTATATGGAAAGGTGTGTTTCTTTCTAAATAAATGTCCATTCAATTGAGTTGGCCACAGGTGGACTCCAATCAAGTTGGAGATATAACTAAAGGATGATCAAAGGAAATTGGATGCACCTGAGCTCAATTTGGAGTGTCATTGCAAAGGGGTGGAATACTTATTGAAGCAAGACATTTCAGCATTTCATTTTTCATTGATTTGTAAAAATTTCTAAAAACATGTTTTCACTTTGTCATTATGGGATCATCATTCACTATTTTGTGTAGATCGGTGACAATTTTTTTTTAAACTCAATCCATTTTAAATTTTGCTTGTCCCAATAAAATGTGACAAAAGTCAAGGGGTGTGAATTATTTCTATAGGCACTGTATGTGAACTGCAATGTTTTTATTCAAATGGGCAGACCATGAACAAACCAAAGAAAACTTTCATGAATGCTTGAAGTTTCATAAAGACACCAATGCCCATTAAGTTGTAAATTAAGTTAGTGCAGATTGTGAAGTTGTGATGAGAATCGAAATACGGAAAGATCAATTTCACGTTCTCGGTGACCACGTGCCTCGTGGTTGCAGGAGATTGATCGGCATCTCAAGGAGATGGGCCAGGCATTTGCCTGGGGGGATGGCCAGACGGAGGCCCCTGGAGTACCGGCGGAAAGTGGACGCAGCGATGCACTGCTCTGGCGCATGCTCCCATACCTGACCTGACCTGGCAGACTGATTACCCTGGTTTGTTATGGAAATAAAGGATCTTTACGATTTAAAATTCATTCGGTGACAAACTCATTACTTTAATATAAAGCCTTGAATTTTAATGCTTGTAAAGCTCATAGCCTTTTGAAAGTGACACCACTGTTATCATTTTGGGTAAATAATTAATCTATAATAATAATAATAAATGTCAGTAAGTGTGTGTGTGTGTGTATGTGTGTGTTACAAAACTCTAAAACCATGAAACCTAGCAACTTGAAACTTTGCATGCACACTAAGGGAACTCCTAGGGAGAGCATGAGTGAAAATTTGGTGTTTGGATTAATTAAAACACCCCTTTTGAAGATAATTAACAGCCTTATTTAATTATATGCTTCATCAGGCGCATCCTCGGCAACCTCACAGGCGTCTTAACGCATCCTTGGTTACCTCGCTGGGGACTTCATTCACCATTTTGTTTGGCCTGCTCAACAATGCCTAGAGTTGGAACAGACTGCAATGGTTTATTAACGATAAAGCGCTCAAAATGTTTTTTCGGTTTTCCTCCACTTTCCTCAGTGATATCGAATGCATGATCTACATCCCCAGAATCGCTGTATACATCGCTTTTCTAAGTGTTATAATTTTCAAACTGGCCAAACCCACGCTCAGTTTCTAAAGTGAGGGTTCGTTAGGACGTCAATATAATATATCCAGTGTTCACAATGTGATTTATAGAATTTCTTTATATACAATGTTTCTTGTTACATTTTTTTGTGTCAAATGCACCTTCTGAGGTAGTCAGCATGTGCAGAAGAGGGTTAACATTGCAGACGCTGTTTTCTCGGAGTGGCATTATGGCTCTCTCAGCAGTGACGGTCTGTCGACGACAGACGTAATGACGTCAGCGAATGACTGATGATGTCATAACGTCATTACACCTCTCAGCGGTGACGGTCTGTTGATGACATGTAATTACGTCAGCGAATAGACCGATGATGTCATGACGTCATTACGCCTCTCAGCAATGATGTCACACGTCGCCATGCAAACGAATGTAAAAATTCGAAAAATCGCCAAAAATTCCCAAACCTGTCCGTCTGGCATGATCTCACATAGCCGATGCTGTACATTAGACCACAAGCACCGCATGCCGAAAGTGGCGACAATCCGTCCGGCATTTTTGGAGGAGATACGTCCACAAAATATGGCCTAGCATATTAATATAATAATTAGGAGCTTGGGGCGATTTTATGCATTATATGAGGCGAAGTTACACGATCTCCTCTCAATGACCAATTCAAGTACAAGGAACAAGGAACAAGGAAATCCAACACAGATGGAGGCCATTCAGCTGGTCATGCCTGCGCGAACACCACACCAACCCATCTTCACAAGATCCAAGGAAGAAAATGCAAAAAAAATAAAAAAATTAATGGAATAAATACAAAATTTGTTTGTTTTAAAATAGTTTTTTGTAGTTTTTTGGCAGTTTTTTTTGTAATTCATTTATTTTATTTTTTCCTTTTCTTCTACTCGGGGAGGGGGCATGGCCTTGGTTAAAAACACACATCAACCACACAACACCCCTTAACAAGACCCCCACCAACAGCACTCCGTACACAATCACCCATCAATACACAAACTACCTAAAAGTCTTATCAACATCCCCATACCCCTCTATCTCCATAACTTCCAGGTACCTTTCTAATTTAAACATATCTACTTTTTCTGCTGCCACAACCTTTCCAGGGAGACCATTCCATGCATTAACTACTCTCCGAGTAAAAGACCCACGACCTAACTACCGTCTTAACTCTATTCTTCTTTACTCTCAGGCTATGGCCCCTGGTTCTATCACTGTCTACTCTGTTGAATAATTAATCTTCACATATTTTATCGATACCTTTCATCATCTTAAACATCTCTATCATATCTCCTCATAACCTCCTCCTTTCTGTTGTATAAAGACCTGTCTCCTTCAGCCGCTCCTCATGGCTGAGTCTAGCTAGGCCCAGAATCAATCTAGTAGCCATACGCTGAATCCTCTCCATGGCATCTATGTCCTTCCGGAACTATGGTGACAAACTGTACACAATATTCTAGATGTGGCCTCACTAAATTCCTGTACAATGTTAACACCACCTCTTTTGATATATAATTGATCCCCCTCCTTATACAGCCTAAAGACCTTATTGTGCTCTACCTATAGCTGACCGGCATTGTGCTGCCTGCTTACCTCCCATATCTATTACCACCCCAGATCCTTCTCCTGTGTGACACGCTCCAAATTACCCTTGCATCTGTAATCTCTATTTTCATTGTTCTTTCCCATCCCCAACACTTACACTTGCTCAGGTTAAATTCCATCTGCCAGTCTTTTTCCAAATCTGTTTCATCACCCCCTCTGCTATCCACCTTACCTCCAAACTTGTGTCATCTGCAAATTTGGAAAGCTTACTCTTTACCCCATTATCCAAATCGTTGATGTAAATCATGAATAGTAATGGTCCGAGTACTGATCCGTGAGGTACCCCGCTACTTACATCCTCCCAGCAAGACATCCTCCCACTCATAGCCACTCTTTGCTTCCTCCCACTTAGCCAGTTTGCTATCCAATTAGCTACCTGACCAGCCACTCCACAAGCCCTCACTTTGGCTAACAACCTCACATTGGCTAACAAGTAGAAATAGTAAGAAATTTGTGTTTGGATCGGATCGGATCACATGGATTAAATCACGCGAAATCTGGAGTGAAATCTGAGAATGTTAAGAAATTGGCGATGTTTCGTTTTTTGCCATTACCAATCAGCTTGCTATCGCTTACCAAGCCAGCCGTTCCTCATCAACCATATAATTGGATAAGCCACTTACCGAGCACCCAACAGTAGATAGCAGCGCAGTTCGTGTCCCAATCAGGATGCACTGTTGGCAGTTGCTACAAGGTGGAGGTTCATGTGGGTAGATTTGGATCTGTAAAAGGGACTCTCCGCAGGTGTGTGTGTGT
>CM068961.1:115455717-115467404 GCA_035128595.1 Eptatretus atami | reverse complement strand
CAGAGAGATAGCCATCACACCTCTGAATCAGTGGTGTAATTTGACATTGTAGCTCTCCGTTCTCGAGTTATCGTGCCTACAAACAAAACACACAACAAACAACACACAGAGGACGGAAGTCATCAATGTACTTTACGAAATATTTAGATTTCGTAAGTAAAAAGTGTAAAGTGCATGATTTCGGTGCTTTACTTACCTTAAAGGGACCCAAACACACCTCACAGACACTGACGCTAATCTATCCCTGATAACCACAAAATAGATATGAGAGTGTCTTTTTCCGATTTATAAAGTAGGTAATTTGCGATCAAGCAAAATCTTCTTCTCTTCATGTTGGCTGTGACGCCACAGCTGGAAGTTGACCGTCATATTCATTACCGTCCCGGTTACATGCGTTACAATTTAACTCAAACGGTGAACAATTGCTGATTTTCCACCAAATATGCCGTGTCGATGCATCCTTGGTGGTTGCAGTCATACAAACCGAGATGGTTTTTATGCTGCACCAATGGCGAAAGACCTCAAGTTGCCAGAAATTAGACGAGGTTTGCCCGAAATACCCGAGTGTGGATCGGGCCTCTCCAAAAACGTTCGCTTTTGCGCTTGGAACATTATACAGAGCACTGTTGATAACAACAGAGATGGCGAAGATCTTGTGTTTATCCGCCACGATTGAGAGAGGATGATTAAGTGGAAGAAACGGTCATCGCTCTAAACTGTACACCATCTCTACCAGCTCATGTACACGGACGATTTGAGCAGGGAATCAACACCTGTAGCCATTGCCTGGAGTTACCACAAGAGCACCTGAAAATAATTATCTATCATCAACAGAAATTTCTGAAAATCAAAGGAACCACCATATATTTATGGTGGAGAGAAAGTATGTATGTATCATCTACTCCTCTGAGAGGATTTGACCTGGATGCTAAAACTTTCAGGTCACCCTCCCCCCTCAACAATCTCCCATCACCCCACAATACCATAATACCCCTCCACAATCCCCATCATCCATCACCCTAACAATACCCACCACCACCTCACCATCATCACCCCCACAATCCCACACCCCCCTCCACTACCTATCACCCCCACAATCATCCACATCACCAACAATACCACCACACCCACCGTACACCCCCCCCCCTCCACCATCCCACATCAACCATCACCCCACAATCCTCACCACCATCCCACAACCCTCAACCCCCTCCATCCCTTAACCACCACCCAAATCAACCATTACCACACCCACTCACACTCCCCCTCTCTCCCTTGCACCACATCCCACTCCACTGGAGTAGGACATGACACAGCACGGCACAGACAAAAAGGCTGTTCCAGGAAAGTATGAAACAGGATGCTCATGTAACATAAAAGACAAATGGTCAACCTGCGACAGTGGACAAAGCATTCGTCGCCCATTTTGTCCACGGTGCCGAGTGTACATGGGCAGGTGTCCGTGCTGTGTTGTGTTTCTGCTGGAGTAGTACAACTGATTTATCAATGAATACAAAATCCCTTATAAATCGTCAAGTGAACGGAAAGACAAAACCTACCAATCTGTAGTGAACATGCGACCGGCATTTAATCTTCACCAACATCTTCGTTGTCGCCATCTTCGTCTATATCGCTTGCACAAGGCTCGCAACGATAAGGTTCCAAAATCCTCCTGTAAGAGTTTCCATTCCTAATTTTGTCTCCAATAGTTTCTTCAAAATCCCACTGATCAGATTCAACACACTGAGAACCTTCAGAGTTTCTAACAATGGTGGAATCCGAGCTCAAAATGCAAGCAGTTTCTTTATGTAAGCCGCCATTCGGATAAAGGTGGGTTCAAGGTGCAACGCCATTGTTGAAATCGAAAAAGACACTTTAGGGCTTTTTTCGGCACTTTGTGGTTGGCAAAAAAAGAAGAAGAAAAAAAGAAAAAAGAAAAGATTAAAATTAGACCCCGATTAATGATTTTGATGGTTTGCAGCAAAAATTTATTTTTGGCGTTTACGTCTCCTTTAAGCGCATTTCACACTTGCTCGTTGTCGATGGTTTCATACGACGCCACATGCGTCACTTCCCTCATGGTCACTGGGGTCTGTGCGATTTATGCTCCTTCGGTTTTCACACTTGCTCAGACAAAAAGTGCTTCACCCTTACTTAAGATGTCTGGAAAGCGTACCTCACGCCAACGGCAGCAAGAGCGCAAAGAGAGCCATTAATCATCATCATCACATTTTAAAGTCTTTTTCTCCGGGCAGGGGTCAGCCTTTTGCGGGGCTCCAATCATGGTACCTTTTTCTTGTGAGCAATGTTTTTATGGCCGGATGCCCTTCCTGACGCCAACCCTTTAGTCGCCTTCGACACACAGGGATAATTACCACTATATGGTGCTTATTCTCGCGACCTCAGAAGGATGACGGGCTGAATCAACCCTCCTGATGTTAATTCAGTGGCCAGCAGGGCTCAAACTCAGGACCCGAGGATCCCAAGCCACCACCCTAACCACTAAGCCTACACCAGGCTCACAAAGAGAGCCATTAATACGCGTATTCTTTTTCTACATTGCTGAGTTAAGATTTTGTTGCGTAGGAAACCATCTCACTTATATAATGGAAGTAGATGGGATAACTGCATTTGATATATAGAAAGTCACTGAACGGAATATTTTAAGGAACGTAACCTTCAGTGTATAATCGAAGGTTTACTGTGCTCAATCATTTTGTGGATAAAATCTATTTCTTATGTTCACCAACGCAGACCAATAGGAACATTTACAGAGAATAGTATTCCTACATAACAATAATAATGATAATAATAATAATAATAGTCTGTTAAGGAATACATTTGAGAACTCGGAGTTGAATGAAACAGCAGAAGAGAGTCCCGAAGGATATTAAACTTGCATGAAGATTAGAGGGAAAACGACGAGAAAAGTGGAAAGAAGAGCGATTCTCATTCGTTATCCTGTTAGAGATGAGTGAGGCCTCAACTTATTGGCTAATAGAAATACAGTACGAGGAAAGAAAACCGCCTCAAATTCACATTTCACTGGCATCGATTGGCTGGACTACGAGGTGGGAGCGTTCACAATATTTGCTTTGGGCGTTTTCAGCTGAGATAAAGCAAATATCTACCTGGTTGTCAGACATCAGTGGCACATCAATCACACGGCTGCTCTCATGGCCAGCAGAAGTGTTCGGCATTATGGTATCCGCCAAAAAGGTGTCACTGCACAATTCTTGCATTCCACTCATATCTGAAGAGGGGTGGGGTTAAATAAGATAAAAGTTACAATTTTAACATCATATGTCTGGATATCATTTCCTTTTTGCACAAGCTCACATGACTGTCCGACAAAATCATTGCTCTTACTCACCAAGTGGACGAATCGCATTATGAATTCTTCAACACTTGGCAAATCACTTTTCACTGTTCCCATTCATTCACGCCTTTTCTTTACACCTTCAAAACCAGAATGCCAGGTAAGTCTTCTTTGATCACTGTTCTTACTCTCTCCTTTAACCTGCCTTTCAACTTGCTACATTATTATCATTATCATCATCACATACAATTTGAGAAGCGTCTGTGTGTTTGACTTGCGTGCATTCCTGAACTGCTGGACTGAATGGTTGAAACCTGGTGTTTAAACCCGAGTGTGCCAGGAAGGTTTTAAGCAATAATATAAATAATGATATAATAAATATCAATTGTCCTGGCGATTCAACCTCAATTATCTATGTAGATGTGTATCGCATAGCGCTACTCCGCTGGTAGAGGTATTACAAGTCACTTTGAAATATGCCAATTCTGGGGGAAATCACTCCTACATTGGCAAGAACAGGTTATTTGTCAGTACCTCATAATAATTCCTTTGTCATGCCATGACATTTTAAACAATTAATCAGTAGACAGCACGACATTTCATTTTCTGGCCAGACATACAAGTACCAGCCTGCATGTACCAATATGCTTTCAAGCTTCTATGACTCACAACAACAAAAAGGAAATAAACATATAAAAGCAAACTGAACAATTATGTGGGTGGAAGGCAGGATTATCGAGAAAAAAAGATACAAGGAATGGGGGGGGTTGATTAAAAAGTACAACATCGCACACAACTATAAAGGATCTCAAACGCAAAGCCATTCACGCCACTTTGTATCGAAATAAACTTGACGAAACAGCTTAAAATTAGAGTAATTCGACGCGCAGTCGACGGATATGCTTCCGCTCTCCCCGCACAAACACTTGAGCATTGACATATTTGACCTTTGACCTTTATCATATCTGGGCCAAAATCTAATCACTTAATTGACTGTCTTATTTTTACCTTCATACCAAGTTTGATGAAATTCTGTCCAATACTTGAGTTAGGGCACAAACAGTAAAATTTCAGTTTGACCTTGACCTTTGACCTTGACCTTTATCACATCTGGCCCAAAATTTAATCACTTAATTGCCCCGTCTTACTTTACCATTTTACCAGTTTGATGAAATTCTACAATTTGCTTCTTGAGTTATCGCGTAAACGAAAATCGGACGGACGAACGGACGGACGGACAGACAACTCGGAAACATAATAATGCTCCGGCACCCTTAGTGCGGAGGCATAAAAACAAACAAAAACAGATGTTAATTTTATTAATTAGCGTTCTACATGTTCTCATAATAAAGGCTGTGCGAGGGATGGGCAAATTACTAATCCCCAGAAGTTATCAAACTTTTCTCAAAACAAAGTGTCAACTGCATTTGGAAGGCAAGCAACTACTACTACTCTATGATTCCAGTTTAACTTTATTAAACAGCTCAACACTCATCCACCGATAATTATACCATGCCTTTACCAAAGATTTGATTTCCAAATATCATTGTCAAGTTCTGAACTCCAGATAAGAGCATCACGTACCAAACTCTATGGAAATGATGTTTGAACGGAGGCTGGTTCCTCGCTCTTTTATATGGCATTGCCCAACAACGCTGGAGATGAAGCGGATTTGAATGCACAACAAAAGCAGAAGCAGTGTTGCCGTGGCTTGTGTGAGCTCTCAGACTGCTCCGAGATACCACTGTCACTGTCTCGAGGTGAATGAATGGCGTTCACGCCGAGATGCACTTCCGTAGAGTGTAGCACTGCTGATAAGAGACTCTCTGCTTCAGAACCATGCGATGTCTGTGGGAAGTCACGCCACGGCGGAGGGAGATAATTATGCAGCCAACAAAACACACGCTGAATCAATTATTTTTGAAAAAATAGAGCAGGTTGTCAGAAGTGGGGAACCTTCAAACTGACCGCTAAGAAAAATTTTATGGTCAAAATTCCTGCAAGCAAATAATCCAAGAAATGAAACAAAACTTTTAATACCGAAAAATGGGAGTAAACATAAACAGTTCTCATCGTTTTCTGTTCAAATAATGACATGCTTACCGATGAATAATATAAAAGGCATTATGTCGGTGGATTACAAACTCATTTCGAAAAGGAATAAAATCTGGAAGAGCAACCAAACCATTCCCTCAATCGTATCGAGGGACACGTCAAGCATATACTTACGTAAACATTGTCCAGTTGCCAGTCCTCAAAAAACCTTGAACTCCCAACAAAAGGGCTTTCCATCGAGAACGATTCTGCTCCTCGGTGGACCTTTCCAAAACAAACCGAAATCCATTTCCATTTCCAGCTCAGCGATCTCTTCTCTCGAGACATCATCTGCAAGCCAAACGGCAGGCACACTCGAGCGGAAACTTTTCCAAGGAACACGCATAAACTTGGACTTGCATCAAAAGCCTTAATGACATACAAACAACAAACAGAATCGAAAGGTTCACATTTTCAGGCAGCATAAAATTCACGGTTTCTCCAGGTATTACCTGCAATCTTGGAAATAAGGAAAAAGATAAAAAATTAAAATTAAATAAAAAAAGGAACATGGAGCAGATGTTATCCGCGGGCGTTGTCGAGAAGACAAGATGGTCTAATCCAGCGTCCTTTAGGAAAAGATGGTTAAAACTGGTATTTCTGGCTTATCCAAAACTCAAGATGAAAAAACAACCATGAAAATAGTTCACTTTCAAACATTAATGGCAACAGCACTTCGCAATATTCAGCTTAAACAGAGTAGTGCATTCACCTTTGTAGAGTAAACAAGAAGTGCAATTGCAAACGTGTGCAACTAGAAAGAGCAATCAACGATTGCAGACAATTGCCAAGACTTGTTTGTGTGTGTGGGTTGTTTTTTTTCAAATAGATAGGAGGGAAAACGACGCAGACACATTATGGACGTACTCACATTCTAATGGTACACACTTTACGGACGTACTCACATTCTAATGGTACACACTTTACGGACGTACTCACATTCTAATGGCACACACTTTACGGACGCACTCACATTCTAATGGTACACACTTTACGGACGTACTCACATTCTAATGGTACACACTTTACGGACGTACTCACATTCTAATGGTACAACACTTTACGGACGTACTCACATTCTAATGGTACACACTTTATGGACGCACTCACATTCTAATGACACACACTTTATGGACGCACCCACATTGTAATGGCAACACATTTATGGACGTACTCACATTTTAATGATACACGCTTTATGGACGTACTCACATTCTAATGTTACACGCTTTATGACGTACTCATTCTAATGGCACACACTTTATGGACGTACTCACATTCTAATGGTACACGCTTAATGGACGTACTCACATTTTAATGATACACGCTTTATGGACGTACTCACATTCTAATGTTACACGCTTTATGGACGTACTCACATTCTAATGGCACACACTTTATGGACGCACTCAAATTCTAATGTGACACACTTTATGGACGTCCTCACATTCTAATGGTAACACTTTATGGACGCACTCGCATCTAATGGTACACACTTTATGGACGCACTCACATTCTAATGGTACACACTTTATGGACGTCCTCACATTCTAATGGTACACACTTTATGGATGTACTCAGATGAAAAAAAGATAACGTGTACGACTGGTTTCCACGAGAGAGGGTTTGTGGCCTATGGTAACACATTATGTGCAGACAGACAGACAGACAGACAGACAGACTCAAAAGCAGTATCCTCTCCTCTGGCGAGGGTAGCAGCCACATATAAAGGTCAGCAGCACATTTTCTGGCGAACAATCTCGTCTGGGTTTGATTCCACACCCAACGTAGAGCTCTCGGATCGGTGCTTCGCAGGCAAGGCGTTCAATGGCAAAGAGGGTCGTCTCTCACGGGTGTCCGGCCGTTTTCGAGCACGAATCGGTGGACCAGCACAGATCCCACGGTGTCTTTCGACAAGGGTCGGCGAGTTATCGCCGGCACCCTGAACAAATGACAAATTCCTGCCATGACTACCGCTGGGAAGGCAATGGCAAACCACCTAGTCTAATCCTCGACGTAGAACTCCTTCGGCAACGCTGCAACTTGATCGCCTCCGAGCTCGAGCACCGGAGACAATGCACACAAAATATTATTTGTCGATTAATTTTTTAATACAAATCACTGAAAAAAAACCAACACGAAAACAACGTTTACACGATCCAAAACAAACACATTGCAAGCTCAAGAAGCGAGATTCTAACAACGAACATCATTGACGGTCTCGCTTTGTAACTGTGAGAAACATCGCGTCAAAATGACACGGGAAGCGCGAATTGCAGAGCCACATACAATGGGGGAAGTGGTCTTACTCAGCGTGGAGACGGTGAACGCGTTATCCCCTCAAACCGACGGCAACCACAGCGACCGGCGAGAGGTTCGAGCGCAAACCGACGGCAACCACAGCGACCGGCGAGAGGCTCGAGCGCAAACCGACGGCAACCACAGCGACGGCGAGAGGCTCGAGCGCAACCGACGGCACCACACGACGGGCGAGAGGCTCGAGCGCAACCGACGGCAACCACAGCGACCGGCGAGAGCTCGAGCGCAAACCGACGGCAACCACACAGCGACGGCGAGAGGCTCGAGACAAAACCGGAAGTCCGCAGGCTCGGCGCGCGTTGATTGGTTAAAAACACATCCGGGATTTCCCACGGATCTGGCCCACTTTCAGGGCCGTCGTCGTTTTCTTCTTGTAGACCACGTCGAGCCACACTCACCGCTCCAGATCTATCGGCTTGAAAGCACATTTTGCAAATCAACAACCATTTCAAGAAGCGGCCTATTTAACCCATTCTACGCACCACCGTGTCCGCTTCACGTACCTAGTCCGCATAGTCCAAGATAAGTGGAATTTACCTCAGGTTCGTGTTTTTTTGATCGTCGGCTTCCAAGTCGGCGCGTAAAACGCACAACAAAATGCTTCTGCTCCGATTCCTGGATTAAATTATCGTATTAAATATGACTTACGACGTAAACACTTCAATCCGATCACCGATTACCACAAACGACGTCATTTCATTCTCAGGGGGTGTAAAAATAAAACGAAACAATTATTTATTGTTTTGTTTTTTTTAAAAAAACTTGTCCGATATCATTCCGAGGCCCGAGGGGGGGGGGGGGGGTCTTCATCATTAACATATTATATTCACAGAGAGCGTGTTGCGTCACTCCGATGACGCGACAAAACGCCAGCGCTGATTGGCTCGGAGAATGACGCGACCAATGAGGAAGCTCGGCTCAAAATACGGTGCGTGCTTCAGGTTTCACTCATTGTTGATGTAGGGTTGAAGCGTGGGACCGTTGTCTTCGTGACCCCAGCGAGTCTCGGAAACGAGCCCAATCAGTGAAAAGAAAACTGATTCGAGTATCTGGGACCTCGAGTGGGGCAACATCGGGTGGGACAGAGCCTGTGGCTGCGTCGCTCGTGTAGAGCGGCGATCCCGGCGCGCAATGTTCAAAGAGGGACGCAATGACGGCCGGAGACGCAGACAGATGGTAAGTTGGTCTTCGTACGGACCGGGTTGTGGCTTAATCGTACGAATTCACACCCTTTCTTTTTGTGCGCTCCTGTTTTTTTATTTTTTTTTGGGGGGGGGGGGGGTTGTTGCCGGTTTAGCAAAGTCGAGGCTCGTAGAGCTACGAGAACAAAGAACGGGGGTGTGTCCCATCACCAATGAGCTTGCTATCGCTTGCCAAGCCAGCGTTCCTAACGGTTTGAATGGAGTTCTTGCTCCAGTGCTTAAGCCGCTGGCGAGCTGCTTGGTAATGGAACAAAAGGAACAGTAGAAAGACAAGGGGGAACACCCACAACAGGGATGAGGACGAGATACCAGAGAGTTGGTGTCAAAGCCACCCAATGCTCGGCCTGTTTATACATTTATCGTTTTTAAAAGACTAGTCTAACAAGTGGTGCCAGGACAACAAATCCACCCATTTAAGACATAAAGGTATTTTGGGGATCAAATTTAAATTGATACATCCTTAACCTGAATGTTGATTATAGGAATATTTTAGTCTTAGTTTGAAGTCAATTAAACCATTTTTGACGAAGTTATGAGCGAAAAACGATTTTGACCTTTTCGTGACCTGACCTTGACTTTGACCTAATTGGACCAAAAGTTAATGGGGTCGTCCGAGGTTCATTACCCACCTGTGATACAATTGACAGTGTTTGAGCCAGCCGTTTTCCCGTAAAGTTGTATTTTCGTAACCATGTTTTTAGTTTTAATGGAAAATTGTAATTTTGACCGATGGCCATGACCCCCAAAACTTCGGACCTACCGATTTCACAAATATGCATTTTTCACTGTAGGAATAGGTAGGATTATAAGTGAAAATAGAAATGGTTCACTATAAGCTTAGTTTGAAGTAAATCAGATCATTTTGACGAAGTTATGAGCGAAAAACTATTTGTGTCTTTCGTGACTTGACCTTTGATCCAATTGGACCCAAAAGTTAATGGGGTCATCCAAGGTTCGTTGCCCACCTGTGGATTAAATTTGATATGGTTTGCTAAAGCCGTTTTGCCGTAAAGTTGCTAACAGACGAGACAACAAACAAACCGACGATTACAATATCCCGCTCCTCCCGTGAGGGAGGAGCGGGATAATAATATTTTTTATATAGCATTGCAGTGAAGTCTGTCCAAATAATGTAAAGCAATATATGTATTTGTATATTGTAATCAGTAAAAAATAGTGTGGTAGATAAAAACATTAGAAAGGAAATAACTTGCACCAAAAACTTTAACATTTTCACGCTGACGCCGGTGGTATCGTAAAGCTCTCTGTTCTTCGAACAGGCGAGCTAACCAAGAGTTGGTGTCAAAGCACCCAATGCTCGCCTGTTTATACATTTATCGTTTTTAAAAAAGACTAGTCTAATAATATTTTTCATAAAGCATTGCAGTGAAGTCTGATCAAATAATTTAAGGCAATATATGTATTTGTATATTGTAATCAGTAAAAAATAGTGTGGTAGATAAAAACATTAGAAAGGAAATAACTTGCACCAAAACTTTAATATTTTCACGCTGACTCTCACGCTGACGCTCACGACCGGGGTATGTATAGCTCTCTGTTCTTCGAACAGGCGAGCTAACCAGAGAGTTGGTGTCAAAGCCACCCAATGCTCGCCTGTTAATACATTAATTGTTTTTAAAAGACTAGTCTAATAATATTTTTATAAAGCATTGCAGTGAAGTCTGATCCAAATAATTTTAAGGCAATATATGTATTTGTATATTGTAACATAGTAAAAAATAGTGTGGAAGATAAAAACATTGAAAAGGAAATAACTTGCACCAAAAACTTTAACATTTTCACGCTCACGCTCACCGCGGGGTATCGCTATAGCTCTCTGTTCTTCGAACAGGCGAGCTAACCAGAGAGTTTGTGTCAAAGCCACCCAATGCTCACCTGTTTATACATTTATCGTTTTTAAAAGACTTGTCTAATATATTTTTTATAAAGGATTGCAGTGAAGTCTGATCCAAATAATTTTAAAGCAATATATGTATTTGTATATTGTAATCAGTAAAAAATAGTGTGGTAGATAAAAACATTAGAAAGGAAATAACTTGCAACAAAACTTTAACATTTTCACGCTCACGCTCACGCCGGGGTATCGCTATAGCTCTCTGTTCTTCGAACAGGCGAGCTAACCAGAGAGTTTGTGTCAAAGCCACCCAATGCTCACCTGTTTATACATTTATCGTTTTTAAAAGACTTGTCTATAATATTTTTTTATAAAGGATTGCAGTGAAGTCTGATCCAAATAATTTTAAAGCAATATATGTATTGTTATTGTAATCAGTAAAAAATAGTATGGTAGATAAAAACATTAGAAAGGAAATAACTTGCACCAAAAACTTTAACCATTTTACGCTCACGCTGACGCCGGTGGTATCGTAAAGCTCTCTGTTCTTCGAAGGCGAGCTAACCAGAGAGTTGGTGTCAAAGCCACCCAATGCTCGCTGTTTATCATTTATCGTTTTTAAAAGACTAGTCTAATAATATTTTTCATGAAGCATGCAGTGAAGTCTGATCCAAATAATTTTAAAGCAATATATGTATTTGTATATATTGTAATCAGTAAAAAATAGTGTGGTAGATAAAAACATTAGAAAGGAAATAACTTGCACACAAAACTTTAATATTTTCACGCTGAATTCTCTGGTTAGCTCGCCTGTTCGAAGAACAGAGAGCTATAGCGATACCCCCGGTGTGAGCGTCAGCGTGAGAGTCAGCGTGAAAATATTAAAGTTTTTGGTGCA
>CM068961.1:115444462-115455428 GCA_035128595.1 Eptatretus atami | reverse complement strand
TCTGTTAGCAACTTTACGGCAAAACGGCTTTAGCAAACCATATCAAATTTAATCCACAGGTGGTCACGAACCTTGGATGACCCCATTAACTTTTGGGTCCAATTGGATCAAAGGTCAAGGTCACGAAAGATCAAATAGTTTTCGCTCATAACTTCGTCAAAAATGATCTGATTTACTTCAAACTAAGCTTATAGTGAACCATATTCTATTTGTCACTTATATCCTACTATTCCTACAGTGAAAAATGCATATTTGTGAAGATCGGTAGGGTCCGAAGTTTTGGGGGTCATGGCCATCGGTCAAATTACAAATTTTCCATTAAAACTAAACATGGTTACGAAAATACAACTTTACGGGAAAACGGCTGGCTCAAACACTGTCAAATTGTATCCACAGGTGGGTAATGAACCTCGGACGACCCCATTAACTTTTGGGTCCAATTAGGTCAAAGGTCAAGGTCAGGTCACGAAAAGGTCAAAATCGTTTTTCGCTCATAACTTCGTCAAAAATGGTTTAATTGACTTCAAACTAAGACTAAAATATTCCTTATAATCAACATTCAGGTTAAGGATGTATCAAATTTAAATTTGATCCCCAAAATACCTTTATGTCTTAAATGGGTGGGATTTGTTGTGCCTGGCACCACTTGTTAGACTAGTCTTTTAAAAACGATAAATGTATAAACAGGCGAGCATTGGGTGGCTTTGACACACTCTTGGTTATCTCGTCCCTCATCCCTGTTGTGGTGTTCCCCCTGTCTTTCTACTGTTCCTTTTGTTCCATTACCAAGCAGCTCGCAAAGCGCTTAAGCACTGGAGCAAGACTCATTCAAACCGTTAAGGAACGCTGTGGCTTGGCAAGCGATAGCAAGCTCATTGGTGATGGGACACACCCCGTTCTTTGTTCTCGTAGCTCTACGAGCCTCGACTTTGCGTAAACCGGCAACAACCCCCCCCCCCCCCCCCGTAAAAAAATTAAAAAACAGGAGCAGCACAAAAGAAAGGGTGTGAATTCGTACCGATTAAGCACAACCCGGTCCGTACGAGGACCAACTTACCATCTGTCTGCGTCTCCGGCCGTCATTGCGTCCCTCTTTGAACATTGCGCGCGGGATCGCCGCTCTACACGAGCGACGCCACAGGCTCTGTCAGCCACCCGATTGTTGCCCCACTCGATGGTCTCAGAATACTCGGATCAGTTTTCTTTTCACTCGATTGGGCTCGTTTCCGAGACTCGCTGTGGGGTCACGAAGACAACGGTCCCACGCTTCAACCCCTACATCAACATGAGTGAAACCTGAAGCACGCACCGTATTTTGAGCCGAGCTTCCTCATTGGTCGCTGTCATTCTCCGAGCCAATCAGCGCTGGCGTTTTGTCGCGTCATCGGAGTGACGCAACACGCTCTCTGTGAATATAATATGTTAATGATATGAAACCCCCCCCCCCCCCCCCTTCGGCCTCGAATGATGATATCGGATAGTTTTTTAAAAAAAACAAAACAATAAATAATTGTTTCGTTTTATTTTTACACCTCCCTGAGAATGAAATGACGTCGTTTTGTGGTAATCGGTGATCGGATTGAAGTGTTACGTCGTAAGTCATATTTTAATACGATAATTTAATCCAGGAATCGGAGCAGAAGGCATTTTGTTTGTGCGTTTTACGCGCCGACTTGGAAGCCGACGATCCAAAAAAACACGAACCTGAGGTAAATTCCACTTATCTTGGACTATGCGGACTAGGTACGTGAAGCGGACACGGTGGTGCGTAGAATGGGTTAAATAGGCCGCTTCTTGAAATGGTTGTTGTGATTTGCAAAATGTGCTTTCAAGCCGATAGATCTGGAGCGGTGAGTGTGGCTCGACGTGGTCTACAAGAAGAAAACGACGACGGCCCTGAAAGTGGGCCAGATCCGTGGGAAATCCCGGATGTGTTTTTAACCAATCAACGCGCGCCGAGCCTGCGGACTTCCGGGTTTGTGCTCGAGCCTCTCGCCGGTCGCTGTGGTTGCCGTCGGTTTGCGCTCGAGCCTCTCGCCGGTCGCTGTGGTTGCCGTCGGTTTGCGCTCGAGCCTCTCGCCGGTCGCTGTGGTTGCCGTCGGTTTGCGCTCGAGCCTCTCGCCGGTCGCTGTGGTTGCCGTCGGTTTGCGCTCGAGCCTCTCGCCGGTCGCTGTGGTTGCCGTCGGTTTGCGCTCGAACCTCTCGCCGGTCGCTGTGGTTGCCGTCGGTTTGAGGGGATAACGCGTTCACCGTCTCCACGCTGAGGTAAGACCACTTCCCCCATTGTATGTGGCTCTGCAATTCGCGCTTCCCGTGTCATTTTGACGCGATGTTTCTCACAGTGGTACAAAGCGAGACCGTCAATGATGTCGTTGTTAGAATCTCGCTTCTTGAGCTTGCAATGTGTTTGTTTTGGATCGTGGTAAACGTTGTTTTCGTGTTGGTTTTTTTTCAGTGATTTGTATTAAAAAAAATTAATCGACAAATAATTATTTTGTGTGCATTGTCTCCGGTGCTCGAGCTCGGAGGCGATCAAGTTGCAGCGTTGCCGAAGGAGTTCTACGTCGAGGATTAGACTAGGTGGTTTGCCATTGCCTTCCCAGCGGTAGTCATGGCAGGAATTTGTCATTTGTTCAGGGTGCCGGCGATAACTCGCCGACCCTTGTCGAAAGACACCGTGGGATCTTGCTGGTCCACCGATTCGTGCTCGAAAACGGCCGGACACCCGTGAGAGACGACCCTCTTTGCCATTGAACGCCTTGCCTGCGAAGCACCGATCCGAGAGCTCTACGTTGGGGTGTGGAATCAAACCCAGACGAGATTGTTCGCAAGGAAATGTGCTGCTGACCTTTATATGTGGCTGCTACCCTCGCCAGAGGAGAGGATACTGCTTTTGAGTCTGTCTGTCTGTCTGTCTGTCTGTCTGCACATAATGTGTTACCATAGGCCACAAACCCTCTCTCGTGGAAACCAGTCGTACACGTTATCTTTTTTTCATCTGAGTACATCCATAAAGTGTGTACCATTAGAATGTGAGGACGTCCATAAAGTGTGTACCATTAGAATGTGAGTGCGTCCATAAAGTGTGTACCATTAGAATGCGAGTGCGTCCATAAAGTGTGTACCATTAGAATGTGAGGACGTCCATAAAGTGTGTACCATTAGAATTTGAGTGCGTCCATAAAGTGTGTGCCATTAGAATGTGAGTACGTCCATAAAGCGTGTAACATTAGAATGTGAGTACGTCCATAAAGCGTGTATCATTAAAATGTGAGTACGTCCATAAAGCGTGTACCATTAGAATGTGAGTACGTCCATAAAGTGTGTGCCATTAGAATGTGAGTACGTCCATAAAGCGTGTAACATTAGAATGTGAGTACGTCCATAAAGCGTGTATCATTAAAATGTGAGTACGTCCATAAAGTGTGTGCCATTACAATGTGAGTGCGTCCATAAAGTGTGTGTCATTAGAATGTGAGTGCGTCCATAAAGTGTGTACCATTAGAATGTGAGTACGTCCGTAAAGTGTGTACCATTAGAATGTGAGTACGTCCGTAAAGTGTGTACCATTAGAATGTGAGTACGTCCGTAAAGTGTGTACCATTAGAATGTGAGTGCGTCCGTAAAGTGTGTGCCATTAGAATGTGAGTACGTCCGTAAAGTGTGTACCATTAGAATGTGAGTACGTCCGTAAAGTGTGTACCATTAGAATGTGAGTACGTCCATAATGTGTCTGCGTCGTTTTCCCTCCTATCTATTTGAAAAAAAACAACCCACACACACAAAACAAGTCTTGGCAATTGTCTGCAATCGTTGATTGCTCTTTCTAGTTGCACACGTTTGCAATTGCACTTCGTTGTTTACTCTACAAAGGTGAATGCACTACTCTGTTTAAGCTGATATATTGCGAAGTGCTGTTGCCATTAATGTTTGAAAGTGAACTATTTTCATGGTTGTTTTTTCATCTTGAGTTTTGGATAAGCCAGAAATACCAGTTTAACCATCTTGTCCTAAAGGACGCTGGATTAGACCATCTTGTCTTCTCGACAACGCCCGCGGATAACATCTGCTCCATGTTCCTTTTTTTATTTTAATTTTAATTTTTTATCTTTTTCCTTATTTCCAAGATTGCAGGTAATACCTGGAGAAACCGTGAATTTTATGCTGCTCTGAAAATGTGAACCTTTCGATTCTGTTTGTTGTTTGTATGTCATTAAGGCTTTTGATGCAAGTCCAAGTTTATGCGTGTTCCTTGGAAAAGTTTCCGCTCGAGTGTGCCTGCCGTTTGGCTTGCAGATGATGTCTCGAGAAGAGATCGCTGAGCTGGAAAATGGAAATGGATTTCGGTTTGTTTTGGAAAGGTCCACCGAGGAGCAGAATCGTGTCTCGATGGAAAGCCCTTTTGTTGGGAGTTCAAGGTTTTTTGAGGACTGGCAACTGGACAATGTTTACGTAAGTATATGCTTGACGTGTCCCTCGATACGATTGAGGGAATGGTTTGGTTGCTCTTCCAGATTTTATTCCTTTTCGAAATGAGTTTGTAATCCACCGACATAATGCCTTTTATATTATTCATCGGTAAGCATGTCATTATTTGAACAGAAAACGATGAGAACTGTTTATGTTTACTCCCATTTTTCGGTATTAAAAGTTTTGTTTCATTTCTTGGATGATTTGCTTGCAGGAATTTTGACCATAAAATTTTCCTTAGCGGTCAGTTTGAAGGTTTCCCCACTTCTGACAACCTGCTCTATTTTTTCAAAAATAATTGATTCAGCGTGGTGTGTTTTGTTGGCTGCATAATTATCTCCCTCCGCCGTGGCGTGACTTCCCACAGACATCGCATGGTTCTGAAGCAGAGAGTCTCTTATCAGCAGTGCTACACTCTACGGAAGTGCATTCGGCGGTGAACGCACTTCATTCACCTCGAGACAGTGACAGTGGTATCTCGGAGCAGTCTGAGAGCTCACAAAGCCACGGCAACACTGCTTCTGCTTTTGTTGTGCATTCAAATCCCGCTTCATCTCCAGCGTTGTTGGGGCAATGCCATATAAAGAGCGAGGAACCAGCCTCCGATTCAAACATCATTTCCATAGAGTTTGGTACGTGTGATGCTCTTATCTGGAGTTCAGAACTTGACAATGATATTTGGAAATCAAATCTTTGGTAAAGGCATGGTATATAATTATCGGTGGATGAGGTGTGAGCTGTTTAATAAAGTTAAACTGGAATCATAGAGTAGTAGTAGTTGCTTTGCTTTCCAAATGCAGTTGACACTTTGTTTTGAGAAAAGTTTGATAACTTCTGGGGGATTAGTAATTTGCCCATCCCTCGCACAGCCTTTATTATGAGAACATGTAGAACGCTAATTAATAAAATTAACATCTGTTTTTGTTTGTTTTTATGCCTCCGCACTAAGGGTGCCGGAGGCATTATTATGTTTCCGAGTTGTCTGTCCGTCCGTCCGTTCGTCCGTCCGGATTTTCGTTTACGCGATAACTCAAGAAGCAAATTGTAGAATTTCATCAAACTTGGTAAAATGGTAAAGTAAGACGGGGCAATTAAGTGATTAAATTTTGGGCCAGATGTGATAAAGGTCAAGGGTCAAAGGTCAAGGTCAAACTGAAATTTTACTGTTTGTGCCCTAACTCAAGTATTGGACAGAATTTCATCAAACTTGGTATGAAGGTAAAGTAAGACAGGTCAATTAAGTGATTAGATTTTGGCCCAGATATGATAAAGGTCAAAGGTCAAATATGTCAATGCTCAAGTGTTTGTGCGGGAGAGCGGAAGCATATCCGTCGACTGCGCGGTCGAATTACTCTAATTTTAAGCTGTTTTCGTCAAGTTTATTTCGAGTACAAAGTGGGCGTGAATGGGCTTTGCGGTTTGAGATCCTTTATAGTTGTGTGCGATGTTGTACTTTTTAATCAACCCCCCCCATTCCTTGTATCTTCTTTTTTCTCGATAATCCTGCCTTCCACCCACATAATTGTTCAGTTTGCTTTTATATGTTTATTTCCTTTTTGTTGTTGTGAGTCATAGAAGCTTGAAAGCATATTGGTACATGCAGGCTGGTACTTGTATGTCTGGCCAGGAAAATGAAATGTCGTGCTGTACCTGATTATATTGTTTAAAATGTCATGGCATGACAAAGGAATTATTATGAGGTACTGACAAATAACCTGTTCTTGCCAATGTAGGAGTTGATTTCCCCCAGAATTGGCATATTTCAAAGTGACTTGTAATACCTGCTACCAGCGGGAGTAGCGCTATGCGATACACATCTACATAGATAATTGAGGTTGAATCGCCAGGACAATTGATATTTTATTATATCATTATTTATATTATTGCTTAAAACCTTCCTGGGCACACCTCGGGTTTAAACACCAGGTTTCAACTCATTCAGTCCAGCAGTTCAGGAATGCACGCAAGTCAAACACACAGACGCTTCTCAAATTGTACTGTGATGATGATAATGATAATAATGTAGCAAGGTTGAAAGGCAGGTTAAAGGAGAGAGTAAGAACAGTTGATCAAAGAAGACTTACCTGGCATTCTGGTTTTGAAGGTAAAAGAAAAGGGCGTGAATGAATGGGAACAGTGAAAAGTGTATTTGCCAAGTGTTGAAGAATTCATAATGCGATTCTGTCCACTTGGTGAGTAAGAGCAATGATTTTGTCGGACAGGTCATGTGAGCTTGTGCAAAAAGGAAATGATATCCAGACATATGATGTTAAAATTGTAACTTTTATCTTATTTAACCCCCACCCCTCTTCAGATGATGAGTGGAATGCAAGAATTGTGGGCAGTGACACCTTTTTGGCGGATACCATAATGCCGAACACTTCTGCTGGCCATGAGAGCAGCCGTGTGATTGATGTGCCACTGATGTCTGACAACCAGGTAGATATTTGCTTTATCTCAGCTGAAAACGCCCAAAGCAAATATTGTGAACGCTCCCACCTCGTAGTCCAGCCAATCGATGCCAGTGAAATGTGAATTTGAGGCGAGGTTTTCTTTCCTCGTACTGTATTTCTATTAGCCAAATAAGTTGAGGCCTCACTCATCTCTAACAGGATAACGAATGAGAATCGCTCTTCTTTCCAACTTTTCTCGTCGTTTTCCCTCTAATCTTCATGCAAGTTTAATATCCTTTCGGGACTCTCTTCTGCTGTTTCATTCAACTCCGAGTTCTCAAATGTATTCCTTAACAGACTTATTATTATTATTATTATCATTATTATTGTTATGTAGGAATACTATTCTCTGTAAATGTTCCTATTGGTCTGCGTTGGTGAACATAAGAAATAGATTTTATCCACAAAATGTAATTGAGCACAGTAATCCTTCGATTATACACTGAAGGGTTACGTTCCTTAAAATATTTCCGTTCAGTGACTTTCTATATATCAAATGCAGTTATCCCATCTACTTCCATTATATAAGTGGAGATGGTTTCCTACGCAACAAAATCTTAACTCAGCAATGTAGAAAAAGAATACGCGTATTAATGGCTCTCTTTGTGAGCCTGGTGTAGGCTTAGTGGTTAGGGTGGTGGCTTGGGATCCTCGGGGTCCTGAGTTTGAGCCCTGCTGGCCACTGAATTAACATCAGGAGGGTTGATTCAGCCCGTCATCCTTCTGAGGTCGGCGAAATAAGCACCAGTATAGTGGTAATTATCCCTGTGTGTCGAAGGCGACTAAAGGGTTGGCGTCAGGAAGGGCATCCGGCCATAAAAACATTGCTCACAAGAAAAAGGGTACCATGATTGGAGCCCGCAAAAGGCTGACCCCTGCCCGGAAAAAGACTTTAAAATGGTGATGATGATGATTAATGGCTCTCTTTGCGCTCTTGCTGCCGTTGGCGTGAGGTACGCTTTCCAGACATCTTAAGTAAGGGTGAAGCACTTTATTGTCTTGAGCAAGTGTGAAAACCGAAGGAGCATAAATCGCACAGACCCCAGTGACCATGAGGGGAAGTGACGCATGTGGGCGTCGTATGAAACCATCGACAAACGAGCAAGTGTGAAATGCGCTTAAAGGAGAACGTAAACGCCAAAAATAAATTTTTGCTGCAAACCATTCAAAATCATTAATCGGGGTCTAATTTTAATCTTTTCTTTTTTTCTTTTTTTTCTTCTTCTTTTTTTGCCAACCACAAAGTGCCGAAAAAAGCCCTAAAGTGTCTTTTTCGATTTTCAACAATGGCGTTGCACCTTGAACCCACCTTTATCCGAATGGCGGCTTACATAAAGAAACTGTGCATTTTGAGCTCGGATTCCACCATTGTTAGAAACTCTGAAGGTTCTCAGTGTGTTGAATCTGATCAGTGGGATTTTGAAGAAACTATTGGAGACAAAATTAGGAATGGAAACTCTTACAGGAGGATTTTGGAACCTTATCGTTGCGAGCCTTGTGCAAGCGATATAGACGAAGATGGCGACAACGAAGATGTTGGTGAAGATTAAAATGCCGGTCGCATGTTCACTACAGATTGGTAGGTTTTGTCTTTCCGTTCACTTGACGATTTATAAGGGATTTTGTATTCATTGATAAATCAGTTGTACTACTCCAGCAGAAACACAACACAGCACGGACACTGCCCATGTACACTCGGACACCGTGGACAAAATGGGCGACGAATGCTTTGTCCCACTGTCGCAGGTTGACCATTTGTCTTTTATGTTACATGAGCATCCTGTTTCATACTTTCCTGGAACAGCCTTTTTGTCTGTGCTGTGCTGTGTCAATGTCCTACTCCAGTGGAGTGGGATGTGGTGCAAGGGGAGAGAGGGGGAGTGTGAGGTGGGTGTGGTAATGGTTGATTTTGGGTGGTGGTTAAGGGATGGAGGGGGGTTGAGGGTTGTGGGATGGTGGTGAGGATTGTGGGGGTGATGGTTGATGTGGGATGGTGGAGGGGGGGGTGTACGGTGAGGTGGTGGTGGTATTGTGTAGGTGATGTGGATGATTGTGGGGGTGATAGGTAGTGGAGGGGTGTGGGATTGTGGGGGTGATGATGGTGAGGTGGTGGTGGGTATTGTTAGGGTGATGGATGATGGGGGATTGTGGAGGGGTATTATGGTATTGTGGGGTGATGGGAGATTGTTGAGGGGGGAGGGTGGACCCTGAAAGTTTTAGCATCCCAGGTCAAATCCTCTCAGAGGAGTAGATGATACATACATACTTTCTCTCCACCATAAATATATGGTGGTTCCTTTGATTTTCAGAAATTTCTGTTGATGATAGATAATTATTTTCAGGTGCTCTTGTGGTAACTGCCAGGCAATGGCTACAGGTGTTTGATTCCCTGCTCAAATCGTCCGTGTACATGAGCTGGTAGAGATGGTGTTACAGTTTAGAGCGATGACCGTTTCTTCCACTTAATCATCCTCTCTCAATCGTGGCGGATAAACACAAGATCTCGCCATCTCTGTTGTTTCATAACAGTGCTCTGTATAATGTTCCAAGCGCAAAAGCGAACGTTTTGGAGGCCCGATCCACACTCGGGTATTTCGGGCAAACCTCGTCTAATTTCTGGCAAACTTGAGGTCTTTCGGCCATTGGTGCAGCATAAAACCATCTCGGTTTGTATGACTGCAACCACCAAGGATGCATCGACACGGCATATTTGTGGAAAATCAGCAATTGTTCACCGTTTGAGTTAAATTGTAACGCGATGTAACCCGGAGACGGTATGAATATGACGGTCAACTTCCAGCTGTGGCGTCACAGCCAACATGAAGAAGAAGAAGATTTTGACTTGATCGCAAAATTACCTACTTTATAAATCGGAAAAAGACACTTCATATCTATTTTGTGGTTATCAGGGGATAGATTAGCGTCAAGGTGGTCTGTGAGTGTGTTTGGGTTCCCCTTTAAGGTAAGTAAAGCACCGAAATCATGCATTTACACTTTTTACTTACGAAATCTAAATATTTCGTAAGTACATTGATGACTTCCGTCCTCTGTGTGTTTGTTTGTGTGTGTGTTTGTTTGTAGGCACGATAACTCGAGAACGGAAGAAGCTACCAATGTCAAATTACACCACGTGATTCAGGAGGGTGATGGCTAGTGCTGATTAGATTTTGGTCAAAATCGGTCAAAGATCAAGGTCACAGTGAGGTCAAACATAATTCCGTAAATTCATGTGGAGAAATGGAGTATTTTTGCTTCGGTCGATGTTACGAGTTCGTTTTAACTTCGATTTTAATTTTGTCTTTGGTTTTTGCGATCGCTTAGGACGCTTAACACTGGGTTGTCGAAATTCTGGTAAAAAATCGGATGTTTTGGAGACGTTTTAAGATAGTATAAAAAATATTTCACTCGCCGCGTCACGGCTCGTCTTGTGGTGCAGCGCGCTCGAGCAGACGCGTCGTTGAGTCATGTAAAGGTTTTGCGTGTGCGCGCTGACGGTGTTTTCGATAAAGATGGTGTTTAAAAGTCATTTTTTATCCCAATAAAGGTTATCGTCGCATGCCTGACTCGCTAAGCCGTCGGATTATGTAAAGATTGTTGGTGGATGGCCGAATATTACGGTTTTGTGACTTTGATAAAATAATATTAAATAATTGCGTGGAGAAATGGAGATTTTTGCTTCGGTCGACGTTACGATTTTTAATGGTTTGGTACAGAATCATCGTAGAAACTTCTGGTTTGCGTCGCTACCTTCTCTAGAGACAGCTTTTATTAGACAAGGTCAGAGGTCAAGTTGATGATTTCTTAAGTACCAGTCTATGACTGCTTGTTTTTTTTCATCTCTTCTAAAATATTGTGAGTTCTGTGAGGCCGTCACTCTCCGAGGCAATGGCACACAACATATAGCAGCCCCAGAGATGGTTATTTCGTTGGTATTCGTTCCAGATAGTCCTTCCCTTGCATCTGGATTTATAAGGTCATGCATTATGTAGGCTTTAGGTAGGTTTTTCTGTCCCTTCTTTACTTTATTTAGCTTTGCCACACAC
>CM068961.1:115405738-115419741 GCA_035128595.1 Eptatretus atami | reverse complement strand
TGTCAGACTCGGGATGGAAATCTTGATGAATTCTTTCGACACGAGAACCAAGGATGCCCACCAGCACTCTGAGGCAGGGAGACTTCACCTAGGCACCAAGAGTGACTTGTTGACATGTCTGGAAGGCCTCTCTAATGCGCAATCAGAAGCTCCTAGTGTCACCAATATAGTATTAGATGGAGCAGCCATCATTCAAATGCCGAGAGAGATTATACCCACCAATTGGCTCTACACATTAGCTGGTGCGTACTTGACAGCTCCGCTCAGCTGCACCTGATACAGTAAGATAAAGACCAGTCCGATGAGGGAGGAGCCCCCTTGATACCATCATCCAAAGGTAAGGTAACACGCAAAGTAGTCGTAACCCTGCAGGATTGGCAGTACCAATCAGCGTTCGTGATTGATTAGCAACCTGCCGAGCCGTGGAGTTTATCCGTGGCTGGTGGCCTCAGGACCGGGTGTTCAGGAGAAACTTGAGTACTTCCCCTCGTGGCGAACCTCGAACCCCGGACTGTAACAATATATTTAGATTTTTTTTGAGATGTAAAACTTCAGTTATAGCGATTGTCCCTTCTGTATGTCGAAATTAATCCCCATTACATTCAATCTCCGCTGTAGCAAAGTTGCGTATAATTGAGGATTACTCTACAAGTATAATTATTCTGCCATTGGAAACGAGGTGCAGCAGATAATCCTTTTTGCTCTCATGAAGATCTAGGCTCAATGTCAACACATATCATTTTCCAAAGTCGTAAACACCCTCACCAACTTTTTGTAGTCTATAAATCCATTGTTAAAAAAATATTTTTGGGCTTGTACATTTGTGAGTGCTATTTCAGGCTGGCAGGATGGCCGAGAGGTACGCGTACTCACCTCGAAGATGTCTAGCCTCGGTTTGAATCCTGATCAGTTATGAATCTTGACCTACTATAAACTGTCATCCAGGTGTTTCACAGGCAGGGTGATCATCAACGCATGTGCCATCCCTCGGATGGATGTTAAAAGGGGCGTCCCGTCTGCCGACATTAATTGGTAGATGTTAAAGATCCCCTTCGTCGAAGAGTACGCGAAGCTATTGCCAGCACACTGAAGAAATTCAAATTCCTTCCCTGATTCCTGAGTTAGTGCTGTGCTAATCCATAATCCATAATCGCAACCAACTAACTGCTTCAGCCGTACCAACACTCTGCATAGGGGCATGGTACATGATGATGATGATTATTACTGTTTCAACGCCAGTTTGTAAATGTCTGATGTTTTCACAAAAGTATATCTTTACACATTCTTAGATAAAATTTTTAATTAATGTCTTAATTGACACTGAAATATATAGGAAAAAATGTGAAAAGTGGTCATTAAATTCTTCTCTTTCTCCCTTTCCATGTCCCTTTACCTGTGAGCAACTTGAATTCTCTTTAGACCTTGTGATTTTCATTTTCCTAACCGTAAGCTTTGAAAGTATCCTGCCAATTTCAATTTGAGATATTCACCATTTCTAAACGAGAGATTCCAAGTCAGTCCAACGTCTTTCAAAACTTTCTGCAACCTGTGGTTTAATTTTGGCACCTGTTCGCAGATTAGCCAAGTGATTTGAGCACTTTTCATTTGGGGTTGAATGCAGGACACAGATTTACTTTCCTTATTCTACATTATTTTGTTCTGTGTCATCTTTTATTTGTCCTTCATGTAACTAATTTACATATCCAAAACCTTTGTACTTCCTGCTTTGGTGGAACCTTGTGTCATTTCTAGGAGTGTCCATCACTGGTGCTACTCGAGAAAGAAGAGTATGTTGGAAATGAAGGAATCTCATTACTACACATCTACCCTCACACAAAAGTGAGAAGGGATCTATGAGCCATAAATACAGGTTTCCATGTTTATATAAAGCTGAAATGTTTCTGATGTCACTTGCATTGCTAAATACATTTCATTTCTTTGGTGCTACACGCAACGGGAATTCATGAAAGTTTTCGAAAACCACAATACTATCTGTGTTTTATCTAAAATTTTATTGTGTAAATCAATTCTTTTGCTTTGTTCCAGCCAGTAATGACCTGAGCTAGTTTTGTTTATTTTATTATTTTGAAAAGACCATCTGGTGAACCCTCTCATCAACTTCCTTAACAATCCTCTTAAGAAGTTCAGCCCACTCTAACTTTTGGCCTCACTATGAGCCATCTTTTTTTTGGGCAAATCACATATATAAGTTGGCCTCCAAGCCAGTTGCCGACTGCGCATCCTCCATCATGCAAAGTCTTCCCTTGGCACACCTGAACTTCTATCTACTTACCTGGCCTTCATCCACAGCTTGATGAAGTACTGCTTTCTCCTTTGGGCTGGCTTAGGCCGAAGCCAGAATTTCCTATGACGCCAAAACGCAAGGTCTGTTTCTCTCACCACAGGTAAATCGGTGGTCTCTCCATTTTCAACTGTCTATTCTTCAACATTACTTCTCTGCTCTCTCAGCCCTGTGATCCTCCCATCAACTCCAGGATGCACACATTCTTCCAGTAACCCCCTCCTGGTCAACTCTCAAAATCCAAAAATCCAGACTGACTTCACACCTCTATTTTCTTATTCCTCACTTCTCCCTCTATAGAACCACCATCCAGATGTTATGTCACACTTTTCCCTCCATGACCTCAAGCAAGCAATGCACTACCATCTCGTGTCATCCCAATTCTGACCCATGATCTTCATTACCTTTCCACCCCAATTAACCTTTCCTAACTTGACCATTTTGCTTGCTAGGTTTCCTCCCTCGTCCCCCCTCCCCCACATCCTCTTTTTCCATTCATTCATTCATTCATTCCCTTGATGTTTGGCTCACTGTCAGTTCTGCCTTGCTCTTCCATGAGCCTTACTCCTGTAGAGATGGGTTTTTTTTTGGTTTTTTTATACCTACCTGATGTTGCAACCATTCCGACTGCTCCATAAGTGGTGGCAATCACTGCAAGACAGAGCTGACGCCGATTGATCTTAAATAACATCGTCAAATTGCATGTTGCTGAGCTTCTCATAGAACTCATAGAAGATTCCTCATCAGTTATCTTCCCTTCAGAGTCCAGAGTTTGTTCAGCTCTGGATGTGAGAAGCCTGTTATTCTATTCTAGACTATTCTAGACTCGGTGGCATAATGATTAAGAGCATCTGCTCGGTGTGTGAGAAGTCCGCTGTTGATACTTGACTCCAGCCGAGTCTTACCAAGACATTAACGTGGTATGTGCGTGCTGCTTCCTTGCTTGATGCTCAGCATTTAAAAAGCAATAGAGCACATACAAACAGCTATAGGTTGGCAACCATTATGCAGGCCTGATTGGCCTAATGGCCTTCTGCGTTTCACATCCTTGTCGGGGAACTTGTGTTATACAGTGACGGATCCAGTTGTGGTTCACAGAATGCCGAAATCTTTTTTGAAAGTCTCATTCCGTCTTTCATATTGCCTACCTACAATGTAGCAAATATTTTCGAATGGTGTATGTAATCACTTGTTGAATGAGAGCATCTGGCAGTGGAGCCAACATAGCCATGGCATCAGCAACGGCTGGGATAGTCCAACTACTACATTACATGCAGGATTGTCAAACAAAATATCATTGCACAATCAGTATAACATCATCTTTTGACACCAAGCCACGCTCCCGATCCTGAGATTTCTGTGAAGACTACATCGTTGCTTGCTCTGGATCACAATGGAAAGGTGATGTTTTCTGTATGCTTTCCAACCGTAAAAACACTGCAATCCTCAACCATTTTAACTTGTGAGTTTGTATTGTTGCAAGCATGTTTTTTGTTGGGTTTTTTTTTTCTTAGTTCAAAGCTGCTTCATGAAAAGAAGAGGAAAAAAAACAATCGGCAGGCCTTGTATCTGAAATCGAACACATTTTCTCCATATTTGGGAACATCACGAAGTTGTATTGGAGAATGGGTTTTAGTCGCTCCCATCATTTATAAGAGTAGTAAAAAGGTGTCCTTTACAACCAATGGGGCCAAACATGCATAAAACTTTACCCCATATAGAATAGTTGTCGCAGTAGTCTTGGTAGCAGTCGTGGTAGGGGTAAGTTCACAAGATAATGCAAGACCCATCACACCCACTTCATAATTGTTTTCGTTTCATTTGTTCAGGCATTTTGCCTTTGTGCTTCACTTAGTTATGTTGTCGCTTTAGACAATCGTTTGTGCAAAATGCAATTCACACGTTCAGTGTTGATGCAATGCAAGCACTCCTTGCCGTCATCATTGTTCTCAAGCTGAATTGTCGGTGCATGTACAATTTCCATGTTTTTCACATGAATAATCGATAAAATGAAATTATATTGATGTTTCATTTTGCAGAACTAGTTATTTGAACTTGTATAATGTCTAATAAAAATATTAAATCACCATTGGTTACACTTGGTAAAACTTTACTCTCGATAATCTAAGCTCTGTCAATTTACACAATTTTAAAGCTTCGGCGTCTGGAGGAAAGATTGCACCAGACCTCACCCCCACAGCCGTGGCTTTGCCATGGCTGTCACAGCAGGGTGAAACCCATTAAAAAACAAAAAATCCAACATTTGCCCTTGCTCTACGTTTTCCCTACGTTAGCTCCACACTCCAGCTCACCATACAAAGTGACCTAATTCTACCAAAGCTCCATCCTTCCAGTGTGAATATTTATGTATTTCTTCCAATTTGATGGAGCTGTGATTGATGCTTAGCTTTGACTTCATATTCTTACCAATATCAATGAACTCACATCCTGCACCCAGACTTGCAGACATTTTCAGTGTACACATGGATTTGTTGTTCTATTTTCCTTCTCCTTCTGGATTTATTTGATCCTGTCCTCTCTTCTCCTGTAAAACTATTCTGTGAAAGTGAAAGTATTCACAGTGGCCTGCAAAAGTACTCACCCCTCTCCAAGATTTTCACATTTTGATGCCACCGGAGCTTTATTTCATGATGCTTTCAAATCAAACTTGACATATACAGTTTTTTAATCTACTCCAAAAGTCATAAAGCTAAAAATGCAGATAAAATGTGAATAAGTTTAATTAACAGAGATTATCAGATGATTCTCAGTTGCATGAGTATTCAAACCCTTTGCCAAATTTACCCTAAATCATTTCAGAAACAAATTATTTGTTTGAAAGGTTATAAAATAAGTGTAATATGTTTCACCTGTATGTAATCAGTGGTTTAACTCCAAAATCAAGCTCCTCCACTTACCGAAGGAGTTTTAAGGTGAAACTCACTTGGTCAACCAACAAAGTAAACATGAAGACCAAGGAGCTTTCCATAGAAGTCCGACATGAAGTGGGAGAGAAGCACCATTCAGTAGAGGGTGATAAGAAGATTTCAAATCACTCATTATCCCTTTTGAGTGCGATGAAATCAATTATTAAGAAATGAAATCCATTATCATACCACCCAGACTCCACCCAGATCAGGTCTCCATCCAAACTTAGCAGCTGGGCAAGCAGGAAACTGGTTCGGGTGTTCTCTGTAAATCCAATAATGACTTTGAAAGTCTGTAAGGCTCTATGTCCGAGATGGGGTCAGTGTTCATCAATTAACAATATCCTACTCCCTTCACAAAGCCGGCCTCCATGGACAGGTGGCAAGAAAGAAGCCATTACTGAAAAAGATACATCTAAAAGCTCGTATGGAGTTTGTGAAAAAGTATCTTCATGATACTGCAGGCATGAGGAGAAAAGTTTTGTGGTCAGACGAGACAAAAATTGAACTTTTTTTTGTCTAAATTCAATGTATTACGTCTGGCGCAAAACTAACACTGCACATCACCCTCTCAACACCAACCATACTGCCAAGCATGGTGGTGGCAGCATCATGTTGTGGGGTTGCTTTTGATCAGTAGGGACTGGCAAGCTTGTCAGGATAGAAGGGACCATGGACGGTGCAACGTACAGGAGAATCCTTGATGAAACCCTGCTCGAATCAGCCATGAATCTGAAACTGGGTAGGAGATTCACATTTCAGCAGGAAAATGATCCGAAGCACAAAGATAAAGCCACACTGGAGTGGCTGAATAAGAAGAAAATAAATGTTCTTTAGTGGCCCAGTCAAAGTACTGACTTGAACCCAATTGAACATTTACAGCGATACTTGAAGATCGCAGTCCATCGACGATCCCCTCAGACTTGGCAGAACTCGAGCAATTTTCACGTGAAGAATGGGCAAAGATTTTACCATCTCACTGGCAAAGCTGGTATTGGCAGATCCAAAAACACTCATAGCAGTCATTGCTGAAATGGTTCTTCCATCAAGTGCTGACCTGAGGGAGTGAATATTTTTTACAACCAGTGAGTTTTGATTTGTACATGTTATTTACAGGTATTCCTGACACGTAATCTCCTTAAACTATAACAGTGCTTACTTTGATCTCTTCAGTTATTAATAAAAATCTTAAAGTTCATTTGGAAAAATTGTTTCTACATAATTTGTGATTCATCTGAATGTGCCATTATTGGGAGGGGCGAATACGTTTGCAGGCCACTGTGTATCCTGATTTATGTTCTTGTAATTACCTCCGCCATTGAAGGTGGACTGAGATGATGTTTTCACTCCTGTCTGTCCATCCGTTTTTGTCCATTTGTCTGTCTTTCTTTATTTGTCTGTCTGTGAACAGGATATCTCAAAAAGTTGTGGACGGATTCAGATTAAATTTGGTGGATAGGTTGGGTTTGTAACCAGGCCAAACATGATTAGATTTTAGTGAAGATCTGGATCCAAATTCAGATCTGAGAATTTTTTAAAATCATTCTCACCATTGAGTGACGGGGCTTAAAAACTATATATAGCATTATACCTCAAAAAGTTAGTGACTGATTCGGACGAAACTTGGTGGACAAGTTGGGTGTGTGACAAGGAAGAATTGATTCGATTTTGGTGAATATCCGGATCCAGATTTTAGAAAAAAATATATATATATTTTTTTTGTTGTACAAGTGATTCTTCACCAACGATAAATGGGGCCAAAAAACGATATATTGCATAACACGATATCTCAAAAAGTTGTGGATGGATTATGTCAAAACTTGGTGAATTACTTGATTAGATAACAAGAACAAGCCAATTAGATTTTGGTTCTAGTCAGCAGATCCAGCCTAACAGTGGGATACAACACGTAACAGTGGGATACCGACTGCCGTTTTAGTTTGCCTTGTATCACACTGACATTTCTGGAAGCCTTATATTGTGCATGCCATTTTCACTGCTGTCTTGGTGAATTACTTGATTAGATAACAAGAACAAGCCAATTAGATTTTGGTTCTAGTCAGCAGATCCAGCCTAACAGTGGGATACAACACATAACAGTGGGATACCGACTGCCGTTTTAGTTTGCCTTGTATCACACTGACATTTCTGGAAGCCTTATATTGTGCATGCCATTTTCACTGCTGTTGCCATGTATGGTCTTCATTTGCTTTCTTCTTATGTTATTAATACAGACAGAGGAGCGTGTGTTGAAGAAGATTCGGCGAAGATCCGTAACAAGCAATCTGCCACGGCGAGCAGGCGTCGAAAAAAGGAGTACGTCGATGGATTGGAAAATCGGTAGGAACAATCTTTTAAAATCACATTTCCCTATACTTATCTTGAAGTACATAGAAGTGTTTGTGTATATTCATGTATGTATGTATGTATATACATGCCTTGCTGTACCTGACCTCTACAACAGGCAAGAATACCAGGTTCATCAGGATGTATTGAACCTGAGGCAATGGTCTGGGGAGTATTTTATACTTTAAGTACTAATGGGTACCCGGTGTTGCCGTGAGATACCTCAACTTTATATGTTAGATTAGACAATGGTGAGATACCTCGCATGAAACCGCCATGTTTGCATGATATTTCCACTCTTCCTCTTCTCCCTCACATAGTAATCGGCACATAAACTTTCTGTCCTCTATCCTCTAACATATTTTTCCATGAGTTTTAGTCTGTTATAAAAAAAGGCTCCAATTATTAGTGCATTCCTGCTATTGCAGACATCGCTGCATGATGACGTCATGTGTAGTTACAAGCGACATTCAGTTACAAGCGACACGTCACTGTCTCACACACAGAAAGTAACTGCATTTGTGTTGTTTAAAAAAATAAAAAAAATGAAGTATTGCTATTTTCTTTCCTCTGCATAATATGAGAATTAACGTACCTTCATTGGGCGGTGTATTGTTATGTTTGTGGGGTAGATGGAGGAATTTCATAGCAAAGATAGGATTGTATAGAGCAACATGATCTGTGGACGAGCAGGAGATATCTTGATGTAAATAAAGTAGGGAAACCATCAACTTAAGATTGTTATGTGACACCGCACAGGGGGTGGGGGGGGGGGTTCATTTGGTAGGGTTTAAGGCTAATTTCCACCAGTATGTGATTGCCCCCATGACCTTTTCCAACGTTTGTGGAAAACGTATTTGCAGTGAGCGGACCTGGTGTAAGAGAGGAGCAGGGTCGGCACATTCGTTCGTGAGAAGAAACTGTACGAAGGTTTGTGGGCCCTTTACAAAGGAGACCACCCGCGCAAATTACCACGTACGTTTCCCGCCAAGAGCGGCTCGGCGCCATTTTGGGTGCGGTTGCCTACACAGTGACTACACGGCTTCGACGATGCCAGACTCAGAAATGATCACGCCTTTTCCGCCCTCCATCCCGTGCGCGCTAAAATCTCCAAGGATCACATGTTCGCCTCCAAGATAGAACTGTTCGGAGATATATCCAGGTTGGTCTTAACCGGCATGGACACGACAGTATATTAGACAGCTGCCGCGATCGCTGCGGACAAAACATGTGTCTATAAAGTACATATTATGAAATGCTCTTGCAAAACTTTTGAACTAGAAATTACCATTGCATAAATTTAACCATAAACGCGCGCGCGTTTTTTTTAAATAACTTTTTCAACATCCGGACCTGAACTAAAATCTGATCAGCTTGTTCTTGTCACCTACCCAACTCAGCCATCAAGGTTCGTCCGAACCCATCCACAATGTTTTTAATATCATGCTATCTATCGTTTTTAGTCCGATCTCTTAATGGTGAAGAATCACTTTAAAAATTTGAGTATCTGATCCGGATCTTCACCAAAATCTAATCAATTTGTCCTTATCAACAGCCAACTTGTCCAAAAAGTTTTGTCTGAATCAGTCCATAATTATTTGAGATATCCTGCTCTCAGACAGACAGACAAACAAACAGACAGGCATGAAAACATAACCTCCAGCCACTTTCGTTGGTGGAGGTAATTAGGAAAGCCTGTTGAGGGTTAATTGGCTATGGCTACTCGTGCCATATATCCAGACTGTACCGTGCGCCTCTTGACTTTGCTCGGCCTGATTATAGATGAGGTGGACGTTATCAATTAGCGTAGAGCTTGACTGATTCGATGGTCCCACAGATACGATATCGAAAGTGGGAATGGCGTAATCCAGCCCGGGTCCATTGACTCAAGCTGACTGTTATGGTAGCATTGAGACAAATCGTCGGACTCCTCGCAGACAACTGGCACAACCCGCTTGACGACACATTGGTGTCGAGAAGTGAGATTTGGACCTCAGGTATGAGAAACCGTTGCCTTGAAGCAAAATTGCAGAGGGCGTGAATTGGCACTAAAATTATAATTACCATGGGGGATAAAAGCATTCCAAACCAGGAGTACCCGCACTGGACCGATGCCACAGCGACCCCGGTAGAAATGGAAGTGGAAGGACCTCTAGAGGGCGCAGTGGAGTCCTCTCCATTATCTATAGGCCCCATAGACTCACCTCCAGTTAGCCCAGTGCCCCCAAATGAACCAGCGACAGGGAGCAACAGGCAGCATTAACGCATCAGCGGGGAGATGGCCCAGACATAATAGCCATGCTAACGTGGCTTAGGGCTTACGTGGGAGCCAGATTGAGGCAAAACGTAAGGGCTAATGATGCAGAGCTGACAGACAGGCTGATGGCTAAAATGGAGGTGGGCCAGGCTAAAAATGGAAGCGATCCAGGATAAAATGCAAGCGTGCTAAGCCGGGCTGGTGGAGAGATTGGAGGCGAGCCACAACAGCCTGAACAGCATCATTGACAGACGTGCAGGGAGTGCAGCAAGGACTGGCGATAGTTCAGGCCAAGGTCCATGTAGTGGCCAGGGCAGCACATAGGGTAGTAGTAAGGAGGGTAACCAGGGGAGTAGTAAGGAGGGACGTAGAAGTAAAGGGAACACAGAGATGGAAGAAGTCAAAATGGAGACAGGGTAAAATAATATCGAATCAAAAGAAAGGAGGAGATAATGGAGAGCTAAAAGGTATGTAGCCAGTGGACAAATACAACGTGGAAGAGAGGAGATTAAAGGACGCTCTGGGAGAGAGAGGTGCGAGGCACACATGGGCCTGCAGGTGCAGGAATCCGTGCTGGAAGAGCCTGTGGAAAAGCACAATTGTGGAGTGGAACCGGCAGTTGCCCTGTGGTGGTGCCCCCCGTTAAAGTCTTTGGTGTCAAATACAACAAGTCCTCATGGCCTCGCTTCCACAAGAGGTTTACACGCAACACAACTTACCCTATTTTGCTGTCCTGTTAACAATACCTGCCCCCGTCAGTGCACGTATTACACATGATTTACCCCTGGCAGATCCTGAATACAGGAGTAAATCTAACCTACTCGAACAAACGGTCCATACTAGTCTTACCACATTCTCGCGATGGATGCCCCACCCCGACTCCCTCAACATATTTTAGCACTCTTTCCCATGCTGTACCTCTCAAAGCCAGCTTCCCTCAACATGTCTTTCTCGGAGCAATCCTGATTCTGACATATCTCTTTCTCTGACTGTTGATGTTTTTTTTTTATAAAATAAAATATTGAGCAACTAGTCGCTACTGAAACACATCTTTTATTGCTATAAAGTTCCCTGCTCTCACCTTTTCTCTCCATAAACACCAGATGTTTAATCTGCCAATTTATTTTGTGGTTAGCCTCTTGAAAAGGTACAATCTTGAAGTTTCAGGGTTAGACTATCTGCTATGACCTGTCTTGGGTTTATCGTATCTCCAAGCTGATCTCCACGGCCGGCTGCCTCCTCGGCATTCCCCGCTGGGCTAAGTCCTTCACAACCATCTTCAGCTTAAATTTGTATACAAGGCTTCATTTGAAGTACCATGGAGTATGGCTCTCCATTATGGAGTGATTTTTCTGCTTTCGATGTTAGCCGTGGAAACCTCCTTGTCAATGGCATCTTGTGACAGCAGGAAACCCCTCTTGTCAATGGCATCTTGTGACAGCAGGAAATCCCTCCTTGTCAATGGCATCTTATGACAGCAGGCCAAGTCTTGGAGTCTGCTTTTTCCTCAATGTAGGGAGGTCAGTGGTCTTGTAATCTTCCATCATCTATCTTCTGGTCTTGTTTTTCTTGTCTTTTCACCTCTCCACCGAGCCTTTGCTACAAAGTTCTCATGCATTCTACCAGAAACCCTTACCTTTTACCCTTTCCATTTCTAAACTTCATTGTCCTCATCTATTGCCTGTGGAACTGTCTTCTCAGGTCTGTTTTGCCATGCTCTTAATTATTTATTCCTTCAAGTATGTGCCCACTGTAGTCCAGCGGATTAGCTCAACATATCAAACCAATTGTTCATTTTTTGATAAAAGCACCAAAATTGGCACAAGCATAGAATATTATATACTAAACAATTTCAGATATGGAGGCACTTGACAGTTTACCTCTGTCGGGCAGGGCAGCCATTTTCCAAAATGGTGGCCATATGGCATTCGCAATATAGATATGCCGCTCTAGATGTCACTTTATGATTCTAAAAGTCGTTTTAAAGGTGTAAGTTGGTAATAATATTGCACCAGAATATAAAACAGAGGGTTACCTAAAATATATATGGCCGCCATTTTACGAAAATGGTGGTGATTTATTGAAAATTTCAGTGCTAACTCAATCACATTACAAATGAATCTAATAGCGACCACAATCAACCTAATAATGTGTTGTTGCATGTCTTTGCAGAGTATGGTGGTGGTGTGGTGGATGGTGGATATTGTGATACAGAGGTGGCGGTTGCAGTAATAGGTGACCCGATAGCGACTAAGACACTTAATTAATCATGTCAAAACGTTCAAACCTGTGGACACATGGTGCATCGCCTGCATATCAACAGCCAGCTCATACAAACTGGGAACTTGTGTTATATGCCAGGAGCAAACAATGGAGTCACTTTGATGCCCGGCACTGTCAAAACGGTCATACATTGGAAGAGGGTACAAGTCACTTGCTGATAACCTTGTCAAATTCAATGAACTAAGACAGTTACCAAGAACATTGCAGTCGGACAGAATATATGGTGGTTCTGGTATTGAAGCTGCTATGGTTGCCAACGAGGCTAAGTGGCATCACACATGCATGCTCCGCTACAACAGTACAATGCTGCGAAGAGCAGAGAAAAGAACGATGCCAAGTGTAGCAGCTAGGTCGAGTGGAAGTGGTGATACTCCATGCAAACGGACTAGATCGTGGCCTGCTAGCACAGAAACAATTGCAAGCAAGCCTTCATGCTTCTTCTGTGGACATTTGGCTGGTAATGATGGCCTTCATGAGGCTTCAACATTTCAGATTGACCGCAATGTACAGGCAAGTGCAGCAATTGTTGAGGATACTGAGCTATTGGCCAGGCTCAGTATGGGTTACATGGTGGCATTGGAAGCCAAATACCATACAAAGTGTTTGCTGGCCCATACAATCGCACAAGAAAGGTCAAGACAGATGCACAGCAAGGGACAGATAGCGAACGTGTAATTTCCGGAATCGCCTTTGGTGAACTTGTGATGTACATTGAAGAAACTCGCCTGGAATCAGAACTGCAGCAGTCTTTAAGCTTGCTGATCTGGCACATCTCTACATGTCAAGAATGGAACAGTTGGGAGTTGCACACGACAAAAGAGTAAATACCACACGACTGAAGCAAAGACTCTTGGCCCAGTTCCCAGACCTGCGTGCTCAGAGTAAGGGGAGAGATGTTGTGCTGGTATTTGATGAAGATATCGGTGCTGCTTTAGGCAAAGCCTGTGATGGGGACATTGATAGTGATGCTGCACACATTGTACGTCAACACATGTTCGAAGACTCAGTGCCTTTCAATGGGGCATTTGATGAAAGGTGCCAGGAGAACTCTGTGCCAAAACTTTTGCTTGCCTTAGTAAGCATGGTGCTGGAGGGCCCCAGCATCAAGGACCAAAACCTGGTGTCTTCGACACCAGCAACACTGGCTATTGCCCAGCTTCTGAAATATAACTGTGTCAAGCACAGGCGAACTTAGAAAAACACTACTCCATCAGTCAGACATGATACCTCCCAGGAAACACCTCTTCCAACATACCTTGGGCTAGATGTTCGTTCACTTGTGAGTGTAATCGAGGAACTGGGCAACCCTTTTGATGAGGAGAGCCAAGACTTACTTGTCCTTGATACCAAAGAAATTGCAGACCCTTCAGTATTGAGGACAGTCCGTACTGCCAAGAATCTAGGCCAAGAACAGTTTGATCAATTCACAAAGGAACGTCTCCTAGACAGGACCAAGTCATTCGATGATGTACTTCACCATAATAGCTACCACTTTTAGGCACCCCTATAGACAAAGCACCTAAAGGAAAGCAACAGTTTGCCTCCCTGAAGAGTGACATGGAATTATTTTTTCGGTTGTATATCGGCTGTCAGACTCGGGATGGAAATCTTGATGAATTCTTTCGACACGAGAACCAAGGATGCCCACCAGCACTCTGAGGCAGGGAGACTTCACCTAGGCACCAAGAGTGACTTGTTGACATGTCTGGAAGGCTCTCTAATGCGCAATCAGAAGCTCCTAGTGTCACCAATATAGTATTAGATGGAGCAGCCATCATTCAATGCTGAAGCCAGGAACTGCAAGACATTTCTTGAATATGCCAGTCAGGTGTTCATCCCATACATCTTAGGACAGCTTCAACATGCATCACGTCTAGATCTGGTCTAG
>CM068961.1:115382019-115397152 GCA_035128595.1 Eptatretus atami | reverse complement strand
AAAAAGAGAGAGATTGTTGGCAGCTTGGGCTGCTGGGTACATCATGTTGTTTGGGTGTAACATGTGCCGCTGATGCGATGCCCATATACCAGTAACGCTGGTACTCATGTTTCACCTACCTTCGAAGTAGTGACAGGAGAGTAAACCCCACCTTGGTGTTCTCAGGTGATAAACAACGGCTGCAGAACTCAGGCCCTAAGATCCCAAGCCAGCCACCCTAACCACAAAGCCAACACCAGGCTAGAGCATGCACCATTGAAAGGCAGCAGATAGGATGTGAAATGAATAAACTCACAAAAACAAACAAACAAAGGTATCTGTTACGTGTGTGCCAATTGTTATCTCCATATGTGGTTCATAAGGTGGAATGGAGCCCTCCAGGTCTCAAAGTATCACATGTGTGTGGCATGGGGAGGTGATAAGCATGTAGAAATAGGGCCTTAGCAAAGTTGATGTTCATAGTAACCTTCATTCATGGTATCCTTAAGGATTTAGCAATTACCTCTGCAAATAAAGTTAATGTGTAATTCTAAGTGGTTTGATGTCGCAGCCCACACAGGGGACAGGTGTGGTTCAATTTAGTGCTTGTATAGGTTAAGGACGCCTCGTCTAGGTTAAGACGCCTAGTGTGAGTCATAAGTCTCACACTCATCTGAACCGAGTAGGTCCAGGTGAGGTGAATAAGGATCTGGTGACAACAAGGTGTCCAATTGTGGTGTGACATCTTTCTTGTCAGGCATGATTAGCCCACATTGTTTCCTGCAACTTTTCCATGTGCACTGGTAATTGGCTGGGGCCTTGGTCAGCATGAGTGGCCGCAGTGATGTGGTGAGTAGCTGGAGCTGGGATCCTGATGGCTGGATATTACCCATGGCTGACAGATGACCCAGCTCCTTCCTGTTGGCATGGAGACTCGGGTGGGACCAGGAGAAGTTATAAGGGAACAGCGGGCATGATGTCTCATTTCTCTTCACCTTTCCACTGCTCTTCCACACTCTAGGTCCTTTCACGCAGGTTGAATTGGTGTTTGGCCTGGGTTGTTAGTCAGGTCGGGAATGGGACATGCGCCAGAGCAGCGCGTCGCTGCGTCCACTTTCCGCCGGTACTCAGGGGGCTCCGTCTGGCCATCCCCCAGGCAGATGCTGGCCATCCCCATCTCCTTGAGATGCCGATCAACGCTGCTGCAACCAGGAGGCACGTGGTCGGCCCATTGGCCAACTCCACTCACGAGACTCCCTCGCTGAGAGAATCTGGTGAGCAGGATCAGCGTCAGGAAAACGAGCCACATGTCCATACAGCCGCAGCTGACGCTCACAGACTATGCAGTTAACAAATCTCATTCGAGTCTCTCTCAGCAACCGCTGGTTGGACACAAAGTCCAACCAGCGATAGCCAGGATTCTCTGAAGAGACATGGTACCAAAGGAATTAATCTCCGTCTCAGATCATTGGTCAGAGTCAAAGTCTCACATCCACAGAGCAAGACTGGAAGCTGAAGAACCTGAAAACTTGGACTTTCGTCCTCCGCACAGGTACCGGCAAGCACCACACCCCATTATCCAGTGACTCCATGACCCCCAGGCCTGACCCAGATGTCTATTGACCTCTGACTCACAGCCAGCAGAGACATGAATATCACTGCCAAGGTAAGTGAATCTCTCCATGACCTCAACATCCTCACCATAAACAGGCACAGAGAGGACAGCAGCATCCAAGATGTCATTGAAAGCCTGGATCTTAGTTTTGACCCAGGAAACCCGTAATTCCAGCAGCTCCGACTCCTCATGCAGCACCTCGAGGGCCCCCAAAAGGACATCTAAAGTCTCTGCAAAGAAGACTGCATCATCTGCGAAATCAAGGTCATAGATCTGACATTCCAAATGAATGCACCGCAGTTTTGATCTCTCCGACATCCTCCCAATAATCCAGTCTATACAAGTGCTCAAAAGAATCCTCCAGAGCATCCCAATTCACCGAATCAAAGCTTTACAGAGATCAACAGAAGCTGCAAACAGCCGCCTGCCGAAACTCTCGCCTGCATTAGGAGGACCCGAAGATCAAGGATACGGTCAATCGTTGACCCTTTGGTGTAAAGCCTGACTGCTCTGCACGCTGGTGCTCAAGTAGATTGGTGGTGAAACCCTATCAAGAATTATCCGAGCAAAGACTTTGCCCAGCACTGAGAGCAGCGTCACCCCTCGGTAGTTGTTTCAGTCTTGGCGAGCACCCTTCCCTTCCAAAGAGGGACAACAAGGCCCCTCTTCCATCAGTTGGGATGATGCCTGTGTTCCAGGCAGAGCACAGAACTACATGCAACGACACGGGTGCAGCAGCATTTCCACCAGCCTTGGAGAGTTCAGCATGGATTGCCACAGATCCTTGGAGCTTTACCAATTTCAACCGTTTTCACCGCAGCCTGTGTTTCCACAAGCGAAAAGGTGGACCACATTATTGTAAGACCCCTGACGTCTAACTCGACAGCTGGTGGATCAGCAGAGTACAACCGCTCAAAGTACCGGCCCAGCGGGCCTTCACTTCGGAGACGACCACTTCACACTCCTCTGTCAAGAGCCTACCACCCTCTGCTCTCACTTGCAGTACACTGAGGGATGGGCTTGGATGAACGCAATGCGCGAAATTCCCCTGTAAGCCAAGATGAAAATCACTTGACCACAGGTGATGCTCTACCCTCTACAGATTCCTCGCACATAGGCCTCCTTGTCACCCTTAGCGCACGTACAGTTTTTCGCCTCAGCTCCTGAAACAGCTCAGCTCTGCCATTCAGCCTGGCCCTGCGACTCTGGTCAATGGTATCCAGTGTCCCTTGAGAGCAAAGTCCTTTTTCGCCCAATGATTAGTTCAAGACATCCACCAGAAACATCAAGGAACAGTGGTCTGGGAAGGCACTCCACAACTCTTTCAGGACCTCCCAAAGCATCCAGACCCCCCAAAAATCTCCACTCAGCTTGTTTGCAAACTCCACAGCTACCCTCTCATTCTTGAGCTTGCCAACATCCAGCCTCGGCTGGGATGGTACCATTCTCCTGGATTTAAGGTGCAACTTAAGAGTTGCTACAACAAGCCGGTGGTCCGTATTGAGAGAACTGAGCCTCCGGTAGACCCTGCAGTTCTGGATCATCTCCAGCAACCATCACGAGGACATGGTCAATCTTCTTTGCCACACCACCAGCGTTGGAATACCAAGTCCAGCGAAGAGCTTGTGGGTGCTAAACCATGAACCGGCCACCCTAAGTCCATGACTTTTGCAAAGTAAAGGAACTTAGTGCTATTGAGGTTAACAGTTCCTGACCATGGGGACCAACAAACATCTTCATAACCATCCCTATCAGTTCCAGTCGATGCATTGAAATCCCCCAAGATCGAGCGTGCATAGAATGCATCCATCACGGTGAGATCACTTGCCTCAGTCGGAGCATAAACAGAGACCAGGAAAATGACACTCAAGGAGTGACAAAAATCCTTAGTCTCATAATACGCTCGTTTGACCGGTGTTACCTCAATTATCATTGGAGTCAGCTTCTTGGACACAGCTACAGCAACTCCTTGGGCATGGTAACCATCAGAGCGACCAGACCAATAGTAGGTGTAACCACCCGCCATGATCTCGCCGCAATCCGGTCTCCGAACGTCAGAGAGTGCTGCAAATACCGATGTCCAACGCTTGAGCTCAGATGATAACAGAGACAGGTGATCATCCTCTCTTAGGGAAGGACATTCCAGGCACCCATCTGAAGGGACCACCTCGCTTAACCAAGGAGACGCGCCGTCTGGTGGACCACACCTCAGCACCACTCCGACACACTCTCCCGCAATCTGACCCGGGAATGTTACCCCATGTTTCCCTCCTACATCAAAGATTGGGGTCCGAAGGCTTTGCCCAAATCCCGTCATCCAGTTGAGCTGCCCTGCGAAGGGAAGCTGCACAGTAGGTACTCCCACAGAGTGGGTTTTTCAGATTTATTTGCGTTTTTGTGTTTTGCGGAATGAAGGGTTTTAACGGTGGCCGGAGTGCAAATCCTGCCACCAACCTCCTAATAAGAAGTAACCCAACTGCAGGAAGACGTCCGCAGACACAGTTGGGCACTAGATATGGATGGCCGTTGGCTCACAAGGAGCTCCTCCGCCTTTTGTCAGGTTTTGTTTTTAATTCTGCTGGGTGTCCATATCCAACACCCTCCTCACCAAAAACTGGTGGGGGAGACGGTTTAGTCGCCGACAACCCGACCATGGAACAGGTTAGTCCAGGTTTACATGATACCTGTAGCAAGTCACAGATCTAATCTGGCCTGACCTGACATAAGTCACAGCAAGGATCACCTTGCATCAAAATCATTTCTTGAAACCCACGAAGTTTGGTGCGAACGATTCGTGTGACTGTGGCAGCTTAGCAGGGTGTTTATTATTTTTTTCCAGTGTTATTATTCATTTCTGTCTCTTTCTTGCATCATGATTCCCAATTTTTGTTGTCTGTGGAAAATGAATCCTTTACTGTATTTTCTTGAGGTCATGTGTCTGCCTCACTCTGCATCTTGCAGTGCTCCTAAAATGTTTCGACCCATTTGGTGTTCGTGGAGTGGATTTGAGTTAATTGATGGGATTATCGCAATCACCTAGAAGTATGCACACTTGCTTCGAAGCTGTCGAACCTTCGTTAGAATCCCAACCCAGCTATAAACTGCTATCCCGGTGTTTCATAGCGGGGTGATTCATCAATCGTGTGTGCCATCCTTCGGATGGGCATTAAACTAGGTGTCCCATCTGCCAGCATTTATTGGTGGATGCTGAAGATCCATGGTGTCCTTCACGAAGAGTAAGCGAGATATTTCCGGCACCATGGCTAAATTACAATTTCCTGTCCTAGTCTTAGTTGAACATCAGGCATGGCCAGCCAGTTCGTGAAAGACTTGGCTAAGCTTCCCCTGGCAACCCCACAAGGATGTGGGAGTAATTGACGCCATTAAAAGGAGAAGGAAATAAGATGGGATTATATTCTTTTATTGTCGGTGCACTTTGGCGTGGCCACACACGAGCTGGAAGAAACCGCTTGATACCAGCTTGTGGGCAAAGTAAAACAGTTCTGGTCATTCACAGAATGAACAGCTTCTGCGTGTGACTTCCATGCCCGATCCAGTTAGTGGTTGTGGAGAGGGCCAAAAAAAGCAACAGCACTAAAGTAACAAAAACTAGTAAAAAACAATTAGATGCAAATGCATGAATGGATGTACTCCACCTGCATTAGATGTCAACCCCCTGTTAAGTTTAATCTTATTCAAGGTCACACGAAAAAATGAGTCACATTCGAGAGATTACTAAAAGAGAGTCAACATCAGATGCTTCAAACTCAAGTTATGGTCTTCAAAATGATTTTCAAAGCACATGTGACCTTATCTGTTGAACCTAAAACAATCAGATCATCTTTGGATTATTACCTCTGCCACGAAGATGGACGAAGGTATGTTTTCACCCCTGTCTGTTTGTTTGTCTGTCTGTCTGTGAGCAGGATATTCTCAAAAGGTTGTGGATGGATTCGGACAAAATTTGGTGGAGAGGTTGGGTGTTGACAAGGAGGAAATTATTCGATTTTCGTAAAGACCTAGATCTGGATACAATAGTTTTTTTAAAGTGATTGTTCACCATTCAGAGATGGGGTCAAAAACGATATTGTATCCTTACTAGAATTCACAGACCAGTGTTTGTGCATTTGTTTGTGTGTTATCGTGCTACTCCTGCAATTCTGGCTGATTACATCCAGACTTGCTACACAGGATCAGCATGACCCAATTAATGTATCGGGTGTTTTTTATTTATTTTCTTGGCCAGTGGTTTTGAGGGGTAAGGGGGTGGAGGACACAAATTTTCTCTGTAAATGTGTATTGTGTAGCACCCCCTCCAGGTGGGGAGGGTATTACAAGTCTCATCATTTTACAGTGCAGTATTCCTGTCCCCCACATTTTCAGTGCAGTGAGGTGTTTTGAATTATCAGCAGTAGGTATGTTTTTGCTTCATGCACGTAACCCAGGGGTTTTTTGCCTATACAGAGCTGTCAGTTTCCTACACACCACCCAAATAAAGGTATGTGTCAGAAGAAAGTGTTGCATTCTTGGACAAGATTGCTCGTTGGGCGGGTACTCTGCTAGTATAAAACAATATCTCAAAAGTTGTGGACGAGTTATGACAAAATTTGGTGGAGAGTTGGTTAGGTGACAAGAAGGTGATTCGATTTTGGTTCAGGTTCAGATCCAGATCTGGCCTATCAGTAGATACAAATGTAAACTGTTCAGCCTGGCAGTGGTATGCGCTGTACGGATTGCCGTTTTAGTATTCATAGCTTTTCCAAGTTTGGTTGAAACCTCTTTCACAGTTATCATAGTAACAGTGGTTCAACAAATTATCATGGTAACAACAAACAAAAAAAAAAACAGCCTTCTGCTGCGGAGGCATAAAAACAAAAATCGTATCATTCGAGTCGTCGTTGAGAAGCACTGAAATAAATTTCGAAGAAACAGCCCATCAATAAATAAATTATATATATGTACTGTATCTGAATAAATTAATAAGAAATTACCCTATTTCTGCTATTATTGGGTTGTTGTGTGCAGTTTGACATTCGAAAATTGTGCACCAACAAGAAGTGCTAATGTGTGAGGAGCAAAAGCTGTCCTCGAGGAGCAAAAGTGAAACCCATGAAGTGAAATCTCTACGGCAATGGCACAGGTACAAAAGGTGCAATTATGTTTTGTCAATGGATATGGAAGTTTGTCTGACAGAGGCATTCTGTTCACAACATGAACACAAAGAACATCACCACATGCATGCTATGATTTAAATTGATAGACAATGCACTCGATTTTTGCATTGGGAAGTATGTTTCCTTTCGATTTTGCAAGTCTTTCGACTTGCACAATACAGGACATTATCAATAATCACCCACTCGGATTTAAAGTGGCAGCTCGGTGGTTTCCAAGCGATTTCTGTTATGGAAAGCATCATCTCGATGGCGTTCGGTGTTGAAAGATATGGTGGATTACTATGAAAAGTGAGAAGATTTCAGCAGATAAAGAGATGAGGTGTGGAAACACCAATTATTTCATTAAAAAAGCAGACCAGGATTGAATGAAATACACTGCATCATGCTCCATTATTTAACAATTATGGCTACCCCATCTACAAAAAGGGGCATGTTATCCACAATGATACGAGTGCATCTGTTTAGCTTTGGGGTGGCAGGATAGGCTTGAGGTGTGCGTACTCACCTCCGAGTTGTCAACCTGGTTTCGAATCTTGGCCCAGCTATAATTGCCTGTGCAGAACGAACAAGTTGCCTGTGCTCGCATGGGATTCTAAACGGGATCGGGATGAATGAGGCAAAATGCAAATGGCATCTTTTGCCATCAAGATGACAAGCTGGGAGCAACAATTCACATTTATTGCCACATCTGATGCAATTTAAATGCTCCAATGGCGGCCAGGTGCTCCATTTGAAACTGTTCAATAAATGTAGCTTTTCACGCCTAGGGTCTGTAATCATTGGCCAATTGCAAATTAATAGCAGGATATTAGGAAAGAATTGTGAATGCATTGTTAAATCAGGGCTGCCCTAGATGAAATGATCCCCAGGCAAAGGTGGTCTTCGGCTTCCCCTCTCTGTGTTCAACTTTTGAATACCTCATGAGTAGGGAGTGCAGGCAGTGGTGAAGGGTAGTGAGGGCAGGCAGAGGGAGGGGGTTGTGAGGGCAGGCAGAGGAAGGGGTTCGTGAGGGCAGACAGTGGTCGAGGTGGTAGCGAGGGTCGAGTGATAGGATTTTTAAGGGTATAACCAATATAAGTGCAGAAGTTATTCAGCAGAATAGACAGTGATAGGACAAGGGAGCATCGCATCAGAGATAAAAGAGCGGAGATTAAGACGGTAGTAAGGCAGGGGTCTTTCACTCGAGAGATAGTTAATGCATGGAATGGTTCCTCTGGAAAGGTTATGGAGCAGAAATAGTCGATAAGGTTAAATTGGAATTAGATCGTACCTAGAAGATTGGAGATAGAGGGTAACAGAGATATTGGCAGGACTTGTAAGTAACTTGGGTATACCTGGGTGATGTGCACATCTAAGCAGAGTGTGATGTTTAACAAAGGTCTTGTCAAGGGATAGTGTGGCTGATGTTTCATTTTCTTCACTCCAAAACCTCCTTCGACCATTCCCTCCACCCACCCCTCAAAAAAAGTTTTCATTTTTATTTTAACACCCCGGTGATATCCCTGTACCTGCCCCCCTACTTTTCTCATCGACACCACCATCCCCAATGGCAGATCCAGGGGATTAACTCGGTGCACGTGAACCCCCCCCCCCCACTCCACACTCCCCTCCGTCTTACAATTATGTCACATGATCATCGTGCGAGATATCACTGGACAATCAGCAATCACATGTCATTTGCTTTCACTCGGTAATTAATCAGAGCCGTGATACTTTTTGCCGCTGGTTCTGTTAATCACTGCGACTCCAGTGTTTAGTTCTGGCTCCGAAGAGAAGGCAACATTTTCGGGATCGTGTCCTACAAGAAAGCGCAGTGCAATCCTGAACTATTTCACCAGGTCATTCACAGTTTCAGTGGCTACATCGCCATTATTATAATTAATGATCTGATGATCCGCAATGGCAGGTTTAGTTTTAGTGCTCGGGGTCATTTCGCCACATTTTGTGCTTGTCCGTTCCATATTTTCATTGATCGGAAACATTTTGGTGTATTTACATTGTTGTTGTGAAGATCCGTCGAAAGATTCCAAAATCTTCAGCTTTTCTTTAGAATCAGTTAGTGACAGGCCTGAGGCCTTTTTGTCAAGTAGCTCAATATTCCAAATTTTGCTGTGGAGAAAGTACATTTATGGTCGGACACTGCTAGCTCTGGACAGATTAACCGGTTTTTCCTCAACGATTACATTGACTTGAATAAGCTTGGTGGTATATTTCACAATACGAGAATATCTTAACCTTAGTGAACCCCCCCTCCCTCCTCAAAAAAAATTTCTGGATCCACCCTGATCCCCGAATGAAATCGAGTTGTTATCTGGCGGAATAATTTAGTCAGGGGTATGTTCCATTACAATCAGCTTACTGTTGCTTGCCAAGCCATCCATTACTTATCAACTGTTTTGTGAGTGCTTGCTCGAGTGATGAAGCTACTTGGCAAATGCTCTACAAGCTGATTGGAAATGCAACACACCCTTGGTGTTGGTGTCGCGCAGGCATGATGGACCGAATCCGAATGGCCTCTTCAAGTGCCACATTTTGGTTACTCCTTGTTATATCTTCATGTCAGGCTCACCCAGGCCCGGCGCACCCCGCCCACCGGAGACCGGCACCCAAGGTGGCCACCTGGGTTTCCGATCCCTAAATCCAGCCCTGGTTATACTGCAGGACATTGAAGCATCAAAGTCCAGAAAGGATGGCATGGAAGTAGTGTACTTGCCTTTACCAGTCTTGTCTGTGTTTGAGTCTCAACCTGAGGAATAAACTGTTGCATCAGAGGAGTTAAGCTTGAGATAGGTCTGCAGCAATAGCTGGTGGAAATCAAAGATCCCAATGCGTCTTTACATTGAGTATGGGATTAGATGCCGGCACCCTGGCCAAATTCTAAATCTCTGTCCTAATGTGCAGGGGCACTGCATCAGCTGCACAGCAATGCAGTAATGATGCAACCAGCATGCCAAATTTGTTATTGCATTCGCCAATAATGATGATAGCATCCAAAAGGTTGAAATAAGGCATAAAAGCTCGACTTTGGTGGTGGACAATCGGAAAGAAACAGTTATGTGTGTGCATCAACAGTAAAATATTGTTACGAATTTGAATTCAATTGCACACAACATACAGGTTCCCTTAGTCAGCTATGTCAATAAGTGCATGTTCCCTAGATAGCTCACCTTCCATTGTTAAAATGTTTTGAAATCGATTAGATGCGCTGCGGATCGATTTAATAGTTAGGGAGCGAACAATGGAGACGTCCCTCCCCCTCTTCTGCGAAGAGGAAGAAAACCCTGCGGTGCGTCAACAACTCCCCTCCACCCGTGGTTGAGCGGGGGTGGATCACGAGGGCATGAGTCACGCCGGGTGCGGGGGAGGGGGTGCAAAGGATAAAGAGGACATCTTTTCTTTGTTCGAGAGTCCGTGGGAGTCCCGTGGTAGGCTGAGTTCGTGGGCTGAGTTCGTGAAAGTCCGTGTAAAGAGTTTGTGGGAGTCCCGTGGGCAGAGTTCGTGTGCTGAGTCCCGTGGGAGGAGTAAGCTTTTTGCTTCGGCTGGCTCAGTGAGCTTCGGCTGCTGCTTTTGTTTTGGAAGGAACTTGAGCCGGTTGTTCGGCTCGAGCTGCGAGTGGAGGCTTCTTCCTCTTCTTCCTTGGTTCGTGGACTTTTCGTTCTCCATTTTGTTTCCCGGCTTGGTGCGACGCATCGGCCTCTTCTTGGAGTTGGATCTCGGGGAAGCGACGATCGAAGGAAGGATCGGCGCCTCGTCTCACCGGCACGTGTTGAGAAGCGCGGGAGGATTCGCGGGAGCTCGGGAAGGATCGCGGCGATTGGATCCAGCTCGCTCTCGCTGAAGCCCGGGTCCGGACAAGTTGAAGACCACACGAGGTGGAAAGGTTCGAGTAGCTCTGAGTTTCAGCTCACCTGTCCTCCGAGCTGGAGCTCGTGATTAAAGGCCTCAGCCACCGTTTTTGTGTGTGTGTGTGTGTGTGTGTGTGTGTGTGTGTGTGTGTGTGTGTGTGTGTGGTACGTGTGTCCGTGGGCCCGTCTAATAAGTAGGAACTGCTGTTAAGTGTAAATGACTGTACATAATAAGTAGACGGTTGTAGTTCTTTTGTCGTGCTTTTGTTGCTTGTATAATTGCATACGTGTTTTGCCTTATTAATTGCATACGTGTTTCATTATAATAAATGTCCTTGTGTGAATGTAAACCTGCTCGTTGCGTCCATTCCCTCATTGACTGAACATTTCGTGTGTGGGAGTTAAGGCCCAGTCACACCTTGACGTTTTAGCCAACGTATGCCGATTTTTGTAAAAATTGTCTAAAACGCTGGTACACGTCGAATACGTTATGGGTAAGTTTTGATAACATTGAGAGCACGCTGAAAACACTGCCATACGTGTTGCACGCTGGCTTTAAACGTTGTACTTTTCGGGTGTCCTCAAAGCTTTCCATGCTTGAAATTTTACGACTTATGCCAGCGTATGACTCACACGTTCCACATAACGCTCGCCATAAGTTGTAGGCACGTCACGCGATCGTTGACACACGTTACTTGTAAGTTACTCATAAGTCGAAACACGTCGAGGTAATGTTTAGCGTACCCGAAACTTATTTCTAAGCTATGAGTTACGTGTTGTACTAACGTTACGCGATCGGTGACACACATAGACACACGTTACTTGAAAGGTGCTCATAAGTCGAAACACGTCAAGGTAATGGTTAGCGTCAGTGTTCCAGACTCCCTGGTTTTATTTTTTTTTTAATTTTTTTTTCTTCCTTCCTTCGGTATGATGGTGATGTTGACACTTCGATTTCTAGTGCGGTTGTAATATAATATAATTAATAGACTGCCGCTCAACGATTTAAATCATAACGCACTGTACACTGAACACCGTCATACGAAGAAAAAAAAAACCGGGAGTCTGGAACACTGACGCTAACCATTACCTTGACGTGTTTCGACTTATGAGCACCTTACAGTAACGTGTGTCGATGTGTGTCAACGATCGCATATCGTGCGTACAACTTATTCCCATCGCATGCGGAGCGTGTGTCATACGGCAAGTACGTCGTAAAATTTTCAACATGCTTAAAATTACAAGACGTACTCCACTTAATAGGACGTATGATAGCGTACTTTAGCGTTTTATTCACGCATACCAAACTTACCCATACCGTATTCGACGTGCGCCAGCGTTTTAGACGCATTTTTCAGAGTCGGCATACGCTGGCAAGATCGCCAGGTGTGACTGCGATGTTGACACTTCCATTTCTGCGGCGGTTATGATTTGAATCGTTGTGCGGCAGCCTTTCCATAACTACACCACGTCATCGTCGGCGATGCGTGCAGCGTGCTATGCATGAGTTAGACTATCGTTGGCATAGGTTGTGAACGCCGACACAGGTTCAGCATTCGTTGGTATAAGTTATCTATAACACAACGAAACGTTCTGTGTCCATTACTAATACGTTATGCATAAGACCAAGTCGTTATGAATACGTCGAATCTTAAAAAAAACACAAAAGTTCAACGTAAGCCAGCGTTTTACATACATTCTAATACGTTGCCATCGCTGGCTAAAACGTCAAAGTGTGACTGGGCTTTAGAAAGCCGTTGGTTTGCCGTAAAGGGGACATTTGGACCGACGGTTCTCGGCATTACGCGCTCGGAATCGCGCACGGACAGGCTCGCCTCGGCGGTTTGTTCCGTACGAGTTCCGTCGAGGGTGGAATACCCCGGTAGTTGGATCACGTGGGTATTTAGGTAATGAAGATTGGCAATCGACCCTACCCCACGTGATCTGCCCATTGGCGTATTTCGGTTCTTGTACAAGGACCCGTCGCTCGAGTTATCCGGGGCGATCTATATTCGGGCGATCGTCGGGCCGACTCGACTTGCGGCTCCGTTCAGAGCGGTCGGTTGGCGGCTGACCCCGGCTGTAACAATGTTGTCAGGAGTGCGATTCGGCCCCTCCGCCTCCGTAGCAAAATTCACGGAGTCGGATCAGGGTATACGGAGCAACCCCCCCCCCCCCCCCGTGTCCCCAAATTACGAGCGTATAATTTTATCCCAGCACGTAAAATGTTCAGCCAAGGCGAGCTGAGCCAGGTGGGTAGTGAGGTGGATGTGGAGTTAATAGAATCCATGGCCCGGGACGGTTCGTTTATTATAATCGCCACCACGGATGTCGTCAGTGGGAGCGGCCTGTGCAGGAACGTTACCGGCAACCAAAAACGAGAGTCGCAAGATGGCGGCGCGGCCGCACCTCAGCGCGGCACGAGGTGTGAGCGGGCCGCGTTTTAGACAATTTTTACAAAAATCGGCATACGTTGGCTAAAACGTCAAGGTGTGACTGGGCCTTAACTCCCAGCACACGAAATGTTCAGTCAATGAGGGAATGGAGGCAACGAGCAGGTTTACATTCACACAAGGACATTTATTTATAATGAAACACGTATGCAATTATATAAGCAAAACACGTATGCAATTATACAAGCAACAAAAGCACGACAAAAGAACTACAACCGTCTACTTATTATGTACAGTCATTTACACTTAACAGCAGTTCCTACTTATTAGACGGGCCACGGACACACGTACACACACACACACACACACACACACACACACACACACACACACACACACACACACACAAGAAACGGTGGCTGAGGCCTTTAATCACGAGCTCCAGCTCGGAGGACAGGTGAGCTGAAACTCAGAGCCTAACTCGAACCTTTCCACCTCGTGTGGTCTTCAACTTGTCCGGACCCGGGCTCCAGCGAGAGCGAGCTGGATCCAATCGCCGCGATCCTTCCCGAGCTCCCGCGAATCCTCCCGCGCTTCTCAACACGTGCCGGTGAGACGAGGCGCCGATCCTTCCTATCGATCGTCGCTTCCCCGAGGATCCAACTCCAAGAAGAGGCCGATGTCTCGCACCAAGCCGGGAAACAAAATGGAGAACGAAAAGTTCCACGAACCAAGAAGAAGAGGAAGAAGCCTCCACTCGCAGCTCGAGCCGAACAACCGGCTCAAGTTCCTTCCAAAACAAAGCAGCAGCCGAAGCTCACTGAGCCAGCGAAGCAAAAAACTTACTCCTCCCACGGGACTCGGCACACGAACTCCCCACGGGACTCCCACAAACTCTTTACACGGGACTTCACGAACTCAGCCCACGAACTCAGCTCTACCACGGGACTCCCACGGGACTCTTCCGAACAAAGAAAAGATGTCCTCTTTATCCTTTGCCACCCCTCCCCCGCACCCGGCTGACTCATGCCCTCGTGATCCACCCCCCGCTCAACCACCGGTGGAGGGAGTTGTTGACGGCACCGCAGGTTTTCTTCCTCTTCGCAGAAGAGGGAGGGACGTCTCCATTGTTCGCTCCCTAACTATTAAATCGATCCGCAGCGCATCTAATCGATTTCAAAACATTTAAACAATGGAAGTGAGCTATCTAGAACATGCACTTATTGACATAGCTGACTAAGGGAACCTGTATGTTGTGTGCAATTGAATTCCAAATTCGTAACAATATTTTACTGTTGATGCACACACATAACTGTTTCATTCCGATTGTCCACCACCAAAGTCGAGCTTTTATGCCTTATTTCAACCTTTTGGATGCTATCATCATTATTGGCGAATGCAATAACAAATTTGGCATGCTGGTTGCATCATTACTGCATTGCTGTGCAGCTGATGCAGTGCCCCTGCACATTAGGACAGAGATTTAGAATTTGGCCAGGGTGCCGGCATCTAATCCCATACTCAATGTAAAAGACGCATTTGGGATCTTTGATTTCCACCAGCTATTGCTGGCAGACCTATCTCAAGCTTAACTCCTCTGATGCAACAGTTTATTCTCAGGTTGAGACTCAAACACAGACAAGACTGGTAAAAGGCAAGTACACTACTTCCATGCCATCCTTTCTGGACTTTGATGCTTCAATGTCCTGCAGTATAACCAGGGCTGGATTTAGGGATCGGAAACCCAGGTGGCCACCTTGGGTGCCGGTCTCGGGTGGGCGGGGGGTGCGCCGGGCCTGGGGTGAGCCTGACATGAAGATATAACAAGGAGTAACCAAAATGTGGCACTTGAAGAGGCCATTCGGATTCGGTCCATCATGCCTGCGCGACACCAACACCAAGGGTGTGTTGCATTTCCAATCAGCTTGTAGAGCATTTGCCAAGTAGCTTCATCACTCGAGCAAGCACTCACAAAACAGTTGATAAGTAATGGATGGCTTGGCAAGCAACAGTAAGCTGATTGGTAATGGAACATACCCCTGACTAAATTATTCCGCCAAGATAACAACTCGATTTCATTCGGGGGATCAGGGGTGGATCCAGAAATTTTTTTTGAGGAGGGGAGGG
>CM068961.1:115356433-115368332 GCA_035128595.1 Eptatretus atami | reverse complement strand
GCCCCACCCCACCCCACCCCACCCCCACCAAATTCCTTTCCAAGCCCCAGTTTAAGTTCAAACCTTAACCTTACTCCTTATCCATGCAGGTTTTCCTTTGCTGTTTTGTATTGTTCGTGCTGCCATCTTGCAATCCCTTCTCCAAGGGCAAGACTATGGAGGAGCCGCACATTGCAGTGAGGGGTAAGTGATGGTCCTCATCTGATATATTAAATAATTGTAATGAAAAATAATGCTGCAATACGTTATTTGCAGGAAAAAACAAAACTAATCTTGAGTTGTGTACCCTCTGCAGGAGCCTCACGAGCATTGAAGGGTATCGAGTTGGACGACGTGGAGGAGATGAAAAACGAGACTGCTTTAAATGAAAACACCGGCTCGGATGAATACCTTTTGTCGGAATCATCAAACGTAGCTCCACATCACGTGGTCGATTTGTTGCATACAGGGGCAGATGAGAAGGCAACAAATTCAGCGAATGAGAAGGACAAGGAAGACACCATGAAAGATGGGGGAAATGGGAGCAGACATGCAGCAGCAATTGTAAATGAAAACACAATTCAACAAGACTCAAACCAAGCGATTCCACATTCAACGGCAAGATCAGAAGCCGAGCACGTCCTCGAAGTTAAAGAAATTGCTAAAGTGATACGGACAGATGAGATGTGAGCAAAGCTCGTATTGTCTGTGCCAAGGATAAACTTTGCTGTTTCTTCTTCGTTGTCTTCTTCTTTTTCTTCTACTTATTCTGCCTCCTTCAATCCTGAAGATTCTTGCAGAACGACTTATGGTTGCTTGTCGATGCTTTATCCTTTTTGAAGACCAAGCATCAAGCAAGCAAGCTGCACGTACAATTTTAAGTCTTTGGTATGACTCGGACGGGGTTTGAACCACTGATGACCAAGATTCAGAGCCAATGCTCCAACCATCACATCGAGTCTGGTGTGATTCAACAGAATCTCAACTCAAATTTCAAAACCTGAAAAGTACTATCCGATCATTATCCACTTTTTCACCTTACATCCTCACATGAAGATAAATCCACCATTATGCAGCAAAAGCACACCTTTCTGAATTCACCAGCAATTCCTGTGGAGACAACCATGTCGTGCCTTTTTGTGATTCCATGATTGGCTGTGGGAACGTATGACGTGCATTTCGAAGCCTTTTATTTTTTTTCGATGCTGTGCTGATGGTTCCCATTTCGATCGGCGCATTTCCTTGGCTCTTCCACACTCTGCGGTGGTATCTCGGTGGTATTGTTTTGCTGTCTCACCGAATGTCAATTAACCGGCCCGATGTATTAATGTTCCCTGCCATTCCACCACCATGGAAGCTCTCATCCTCTGTCAGACCGAGAGTTGCTTCTAATTATTCTGTAATTCAAGTCTTCAAGACTCGGTGCTGTTCGATCGAGCAGTGTTTGGGTAGGGGTCGTAGACACTTACTTTTGAGATAATTGCTGGCAGAGTGAAGTGATCCTTGAGCTTTACATGTGGATAAGTCGGCAATCCAATCGTGCCTTTTTATTTATTTTTTATGCCTCCGCACCAAGGGTGCCGGAGGCATTATATTTCCGGGTTTTCCGTCCGTCCGTTCGTCCATCTGGATTTTCGTTTACGCGATAACTCAAGAAGCAAATTGTAGAATTTCATCAAACTTTGGTAAAAAGGTAAAGTAAGACAGGGCAATTAAGTGATTAGATTTTGGGCCAGATGTGATAAAGGTCAGTCAAACTCTGAAATTTTACTGTTTATGCCCTAACTCAAGAAATATTGGACAGAATTTCATCAAACTTGGTACAAAGGAAAGTTAGACAGGGCAATTAACTGATTAGGTTTTGGGCCAGATATGATAAAGGTCAAGGAATATGTCAATACTCAAGTGTTTGTGCGGGAGAGCGGAGGCATACCCGTCGACTGCGCGCAGTCGAATTACACTCGTTTTTTTTTTGTCTTTCTAATCTCTGTACCTCCTGCTCTTCATACCAACCTGATCATGTCACTTCTGGTAGGAACTGTGATTTCACAATCTTTTGTCCTCTTCAATGAGCCTTGTAGTTGCCATACCTGGGTTTGTAGATGTTTTCACAATGCACACTGGGTTTCACTATCTTGTTTTACTTCCTCTCCCCGTTTTATTCTCTCCCCGTTTTATCCTCTCCTGTCCTTTCTTCTCATGCTTGGCATTTATGAACTATTTATTTGGTTGCATTTCACACTGTATTAGATGTTTTTGCTTTCATTGTCACAGCTACAGGTGTGTGTGTGTGTGTGGGTGTGTGTGTGTGTGTGTTTTGTTGTGCTTGGTATCTACTGCGACCGCTCACTTGTATACAGGCAATGATACGAACTCGACTCCTCACATCCACAGATATTTCTCGTATTTCCGATATTTCCGTGAGTCCGATTTGTATCCAGACACACAACAATTATGGTTAACCATTTTGAAATTGCCACTCTTTTGTTCGAATGCTGAAGATTAGTCCTCCCAGGCTTCAAAGTGTTCACCTCAGTTTCAGTAAAGGATCACAATTCATGGACCAACCGATGAAGTTTTCTTTTTCTCAAAGTTTTGTTCCGAGGGATCTTTTCAGGATCGTCATCGAGCCCCGAACAGCTTCCAACTGCAGTTTGTTTGTAGTAATATTCCCAGGGATATTCTTCATCATTCCCGTTGCTCCAATTATCACTGGTCCAATTTTGGTGCTCTTCAGCTTCCAAGATCTTTTGACTTCACTTTTGAAATTCTGGTATTTGACAATTTTCTTGATTTCTGCATTGTTTTGGAGAAAAATTGCTGGGTACTGAAACCTCAATTAGAAATGGCACCTCCTGTCCTTTTTTTTTTGTACCTCAGTACTATATTCGGGCACAATGCTTTGTTTTCAGGTCATCGCCGCAGGTCGATGGGATCATCAGGTCGTACGTGAGCATTGCTTCCTTGTTTTCAATGATCGCTCTTGGTTCACGTTTCCACGAGTTTTCTGAAACTGGGATATTGAAATCTGTGCAGATGTACCAGTGAATTGCTCGACACGTGTGTACATGCACATGTCCATATTTTTTTGGTGTGATCATGTGTTGACCTTAATTTTCTTTTTTTTATTTTTTTTGTTTGTTTGTTTTTTTTGTTTGTTTTTTTTAATTCCCAATGTGAGCTTTTCCATTCGTGCATTTATTTTTATTTATTTTTTAAAATATGTAAATTAAAAAGCAAAAGTCATGACGAAGACTTATATCTGCCTCGGGGAAATATATCGGAAAATTATAATGCGGTTGCATTTGCTGTTTAATGGGGCTAGCAGTTATAGATTGAAGGTACCCTATTCACCTTTTGGCTGTCTAGTTTAGGTTCGATTCCTGACCCATGTACAAACTAACACCCTGTTGCATCGCTGAGTACATCATCTTTGGGAGCGGCAGAGCTTGGCATTTGCTGGTTTTCTTGTGCATGTTAAAGATCCCACAGTGTCCAAAGAGTTGGCATTGTTGATGATGGTGCAGATATAAATGCCATTGTGTGTCAGCACCTGTTTTTTTTCCTTTATTCAATACCATTCTGTGACAGCGGGGCAACATTTCCAGGGTTGGTTCTCAGGCAGAACCATTCCCTACTTGTTGTGAGTGCTCCAATACTCTGTGGAGAGTGTGGGACATACATACCATGACTGTTTAAAGGTGCATATTTTCAATAAAGGGTGGATTTAATTTTCAATTAAATAAATTTCACTATTCAATTTTCAATTAAATAATAAATGTTTTACCCTGTACGATTAGAACTATTAATTCTGTGTTTTATTTTAAAATACGAGTTTTGTTCCAATTTTACATTACATCATAAAATGATCCAGCCTTTGTAAAAATGGATTGCTGCATTTGAAGAGTACTTTAGAACATTCTGGAATACAATGTAATTTCAGGTTGTGCTCAATTCTGAATCGCAGATCTTTTTTCTGAAATTTTTAGATTTCAATTTTTACCTCCACCAGTGAAGGTGGATGGAGGTTATGTTTTTCCTGCTGTTTGTCTGTCTGTTTATGAGCAGAATATTTCAAAAAGTTATGAACGGATTCGGAAAAGACTTGTTGGACAGGTTTGGTGTGTGACGAGGATGAATTGATTAGATTTTGGTGAAGATCCGGATCTGGCTGCTAGAATTTCTGAAATGATTTTTCATCATTGAGAGATGGGACCAAAAACGATACATAGCATGATAACCCAAAACATTGTGACAGATTATGACAACTCTTAGTTGGTGGGTTGGGTAGGTGACAAGAACAAGCCGATTAGATTTTGGTTAAGGTCCAGATGTAGATCTGGCCGATAGGTGGGATACAAAATGTAAACTGTTCAACTTGGCAGAGGTATGAGGTCCACTGAGTGTTGTTCGATGGAATTTCAAAACAACAATACAATCTTCTTTTTTGTTTAATGCCTCCGCTAACATAATCGCCGGAGGGATTATGTTTTCGTGTTGCTAATTCTCTGTTTTCTCTGAAACAGCTTATCCGATTGACACAAAATTTTCACCATGGGTGCGACGACTTATGTGGAATATCTTGATGATAATTATGACATCATAGGTCACATTGTGTTGCAGCCATATTGGAAAAAAGGAAAAACTTTGGACCTCTGTATCTTAGAAACCGCTTCCTTGGAAAAAAATTGAAACTTGGCACATGTCAAGTATTCCCTGTGGGAAATGTGATTTTTTTTTATGTCATAGGTAGCTTCCTTATGATATCATAATTGCATACGTCTAAACACTTTATCACATTAGTAGGAAAATATTTGAGGGTCTTCTGGGGCTAAATTGTATTGGGTGGGGGGGGGGGGGGTTATGACGTCATCGGTCACATGGTTCGGTCGCCCTATTTTTTTAACATTAAAACCTTCAAAAATCTTCTTCTCTGAAACTGCTGAACTTGTTGAGGCAAAACTTTACAGGCATGATTGCCGATCCATGAGGAACAAAAAGTTATCCACCTATGACGTCATAGGTCACATGGTTTAGCAGCTATGATTTTTGGAAGAATATACCTTGAAAAATCTTCTCCAGAACAGCTTGACAGATCGAGGGGAAACTTTACCCACATGTTCCTCAAGCCTTTGAGATACCAGTTGGTTCACAAGTAATTAATAGGTCACATGGTCTGACAGCCATATTGTATTAAACAAAAATCTTTTTTAAAAATTAATTAAACAAAAAATGTCACAATGTTTTGAGAAGAAAGATTTCTCTTTAACTGCTTCATCAATCCATGTAAAACTTCACAATTATGATCTAGTAGTCATGGGAAATATATATTTTTAATTTCAAGCTGATTGGACACATGGTCTGGCAGCCAGATTTATTTAATTTTTGAATCTGGATCTGAAAAAATCTGGATACATGAATGTATAACGATTTAATAATGTTGGCGGAGGCATATCTGTCGACATGATGTCGAAGTGCCGTTCTCGTTTCTTATTTAACTCTCAATGCAACCGCTGTAAATATCGTGAAAAGACTTTGAAGGTGATTCTGTGTATGGGTGTAAATATGATCATTGGCATTGAGTACTGTACTTGCCAGGTATAAGCTTCTTTGGAGATGGTTTGATGTCTTCATTGATATGAAAAAAGCCTTGCAAAGCTTTTTTTCTTGCTTTTTTCTTTCTTTTTTTGGTGGCATGTAAACCAAAATTTCTGGTGTTGTGAAGATGTGCCCAGCAATTATTTGATTACAAATCCTATTCTTTATTTGTTTCATGTTTTAATGTGCCTTCACTAAATGGTTGATTATTATTATTATTATTTTAGTAGATGGATTGTGTGGTGTGCTATTATGTGAATTGGAAAATGACGCTTACCTTTCGTCATCCACTGACTTGCGTGCACATATCCAAAAATAAAATTTAGTTGAACACCTACATTCTTCACAAATTTATCCAATACTAGAATATAAGACCCGTCGCTTCGCTGACAAAAATACCAATCTTTGCTGTGATGGCTAATCAATAGGGCAAGAAAAAAGATTCCTGGGAGTGCGGATAGAACCAACGTCGCAAGTTGGCGTTTGCAGTTTCGCCACGTGTGCCCATGCACCCATAAAAAAAATTAACAATATATATACTTCTTTTTTTTCAGAAACCTTCCTGGGAGTTTCCTGAATCCACCGTAATTGAACTTATTGAAATCTGTTAATCCGTTCTCAAGTTATAACACGACAGACAAACAAAGACAGGCCAAACTATATATAATATTATATATATATATATATAATATATATATATATATATTATATTATATATTATACAGTATATATATATTTTTTATTTTATAATACATACATACATAACAGCTTTCAAAATGATGTAATCCACCCAAAAATGCTCGGTGTGCAAGTACAGGATCCCATGGAAGAAGTGGTGGTCAGGGTATGTTAAAGTATAACCAGATGCATGATAAGGGGTGTTACATAAACTGGCTCACAAAGCTTCTTAAAGAAGCCACATATACTTGGAAAAGTACCTGAAAGAAAGCGGTGTGGAATTCTCAGCAAAACAATTGGAGTTGGAGAACAAAAACACAACAAAAGAGTGAGAGAACATCTCAGCTCATGGAAAGGCAAACGCATGCACTGCAAACACCCAATGAGATGGGCCAGTGGGAGGCACGAATGGACGGGCGTGTGCTACCCAAATTCCCGACGGATCGCTACCAGTGAATGGTGTTTGAACCTTGTGGGAGCGCCTCCTGTAAACATGGCAGGCTTGATGATTTATTTAATGGATGTCAGCAATTGGAAAGACGATGATGTGTGTCATTACCAAGTAAGGTAACCAACTCTTCAAGAAAGGGCATCTTCACGAAGTGAAAATACCCAAAGATTATGCCAGCTATTATTTACGTGGGAGCGAGATGTAGACTTCCCTGAGGGAGACACCATATATGGTTTGGGTACTTCTCGATACCGATGGGAAGGTCATGTCTGGGGCTTGTGACTGCACAGGGTACATTGAAAATCAACTTTTGAAATTACGAGCACACCCACTCCTGGAGGGCATGGCAGGAAGGGTCATGTTATTCTTCTCTCTGGGATATATAAATTACAGTAGATCTAGGCTCGAGCTTCAAGAACATCAGCTTCCCTCCCTTTCAGTTTGTTGTTAAACAGCAGCAGCGACTGTATAAAAATGTAATCATCCATGTTTGTGGTTTATAATTTTTTTTACTTCTGGTAGACTTGCCCCACAAAATGGCATGAAGAACTATTCCCTTCCTTTTGTGTGCAGTAGTGGGGCAACTTAGCATAACAATTGTGCATTTTGTGAGGAAAGCACCAAATTTGGCACACTAGACGGACAAAAGTTAGGCAGGACGATGGATTTGGACCGGACGGGTTCTCCACGCGAGCTGTGTTAAGCTCCAACGGGCAGAGCACATGTGTTCGCGTGGGGAGCCCTCGGAGTGTGAGGTTTGCTTTTGGGGGTGCGCAGTGACGTCATGGCTGCACGTAGGGTTGGAATCCGGCAGGAGGGAATCCCTGCCGGATGGACCGTCCAAGAGGACGAGGTACGCGTGCAGCTGCATGACGTCACGGCAAGGTGCAAGTGCGTGAGCTGTGAGTTGCGCGCTGGCTGCGCATAATTGGAAATACAAAATTAACGAAAGCAAGCCTCGCTTCTGGTGAACAGGATTCCTGGGCAAGGGGTGAAGATCCCCTTACCAGGGCACAGGATGGAACTAGCTAGGAAGGGTTAGCTAGTTAGACCGACTTCATGGGCAGGGTAAGTCCTCATGGAGTCCGTGGAATGGATTAGGTAAGGGTTTTAGTTGAGATTTAGGTTGGAAATATTATTGAGGATTTGAGGACAGTGACAGACAGTGAGTGTTAGAGGGGACGTAGTTTAGCTATGTAGTGTTAAAAGGAACGTGCTGTAGATTAAGGGACGACGGGGAGCACGAGTTAGTTAGGGGAGGTAGTTAGAAGGATGGGGGTCAGCGATGTGTGTGTTGAAGAGTTGGTGAGTTGTGTGGAGACATGTTGAGTAGTGAGGCCAGCGGTCTGTGTGTTTGGAGCGAATGTGGAATGCATGGTGCGATGAGTGATTGGGGGAGGAGTGACTCCCGCCCAAGGGACCCCGGGGTCAGTGTAGAGTGAGTTAGCTGGGTTAGTTAAATTGAAAAATGGAGGTCTTTTGCTGTTGGTGGGAGTGTAGGCTCGATACCCATTTGGAGGGGTGCAGGAGCCCTGTTGACGGGCTGGGAGCGTGGCTGCGAAAGGTGAGTATCGCTGAGTGGGTACCGGGCACCGGGCTAGTCGGCCGTGGTAGGCCAAGGCCCATGGGGGCCGGGTTAGCGTAGTGGGCACGGTGCGCCCGCTTGGCGGGGCCCGGAGCGCCGTTAGCCGCGTGGCAGTGTCGTGGGCACGGGTGACCCTCGGAAAGGCCCGGGCGCCAGCCTGCCACGTGTGCGTTTCAGGGGAGTTGCCATGGGGCACTCCCCGGTGTTTAGGAGCTGGTAGGCTCGGAGGCAGTGTAGTGCCCGGGGTGCCATCGTAGGGGATTCGGCAGAGGGTCGTGCCTGCCAAGGAGCCACGCGTCCCAGCACGAAACCGTGCAAGGGCACGAGGGAAAATTCGAGGGCGAGGCCCGAAATTGTAAGGACACCAACACAGGCGACGGAATCTGGGTTGTTAGAACCAATAGATTAAGCGCGAGGCGCTTGGTGAAAGCCCCGGGGTAGTTTAAAGGTTAATGGTTAGGGTAGATAGGAAATGTACCCCTCCGCACCATCCATCCTTTCGCTCACGTTGTGGGCCGCTGGACCCACTTTGGGTTAGATCGCTGAAGTCTGGGGAGGCCATCCTGAGGCTCGAGTTGGGCCTCGACACATGACGCTAGCTCTCCCTTATTCCCTCCGGGAAGGGAACGTAGGGTTGGGAGTAGGCTAGGACGATAGGTTAGCCGAACAAGGACGATAAGGGGGTTAGGGGACGATTTATAGTGGGGAAGTAGGGAAGTGAAAATAAAAAACAAAAAAATAAGTTGGGGGCTAAATTGGGTTTTACAAATTAAGGGGTGGGTATGAACAGTGACAGGCAAAGGCGATAGGTGGGAGAAAGACAGGTAGGTAGGTCCGAGCCCGCCTTCCGAGTGGCCAGCACCACCGCACTCCTCCACCAACCTCCACTGCACGGCAAGAGGCCGGCCAACTGCATCGGCTGGCTGTGTTTTGCTACAAGGGCTGTCCGCCGGATCGTCTGCAGCTGTTGTTTTGCTGCAAGCCTGTGCCGGTCGGATCGTCCGACGGCTGTTTTTCTGCAAGGCCTGTGCCGGCCACTTCGTTTGCCGGCTGTGTTTGCCTGCAACGGCCTTTTCTGCAGGCTATGTTGCCTTTACCTTTGCCATGTCATGCCCACTGCCCTGTTCACCAGCCCGTTCAATTTTGCTTTGCACCCCCTATTCATTTCCATGCGCGCCAGGATCCGCAAGCAACAGTTTGCAAGCTGCAGGAACTGTCCTGTTGGCAGCTGCAACACGGGCCTGCAGTGGCGGCCCGTGCACCGGTTTTCTGTTGACTCTTACCTTTTTCCTGCAGAGTCCATTGATCCTGGGCCATGGAGTAGTGTAAATTATAAGGTTAAGGTTAGTTGTGTAAGTTGTATTGTAAATATGAGTGCGCCCCGGCATGTCTGTCAGCGCCGGCAATTTTATTTAAGTCGTCCGTGTGAGTGAGTTTGTTTAGTTAGTTACTCAGCCCTCAGGTTATTTATTTTGGGACACGAATACCATGAATGTCGCACTCAGGGATCCGTAGGTAAAACGTACTAGGGGAGAACTACACATGATGGCACACGATAATTTGACGACTCGGGACGAGTCTGTAAAAAGGGGAGGGGGTAGTGTTACGGCTGTGGAAATTCGCATTACACCATAAAGGTCCCGTAGGTGAGATATATTTCTTAAGTACATGTGTAGTTAGCCCAAACCCATTGTTTAGAGGGAATTAATGTGATTCATTCGGGCTGCGATCCTTTGAGTTAGGCGTTTTTCTGTTCTACCTTTGTTTTGAGCCAACCACTACAACAACAACAACAACGCCAGCAGCCACAACCTACCTTCACCACTCGCTACCGCAAACCTCACATCACCGCCATTCCAAACAGCGCCATGGCCATCGGACACCGCCGAAAACCCTCCACCACCTTCTCCTACGGCCACTCCCGCACCACCTGTGGACACCGAGCGTCGGGCTATCTTCAGCGATACACGCGAGCCGCGAGTGCAGATGGCGTTTTTCCGAGGAATTCGGATCAGGAATGCTACACGCCCACATCTGATCCATCCAATTAGGAAGCGCGGGGCGGCTTGGCCCCGCCCCAGACGCATCTGAGGGAAATCGGCATATGCAAATTTGAGGATCAGGAAAGATACACGCCCCTTTTTCTCCATCCAATCGGCGAGCGTGGCTCCGCCCCTGAGGTCGTTTGGATCCGAGAATTTGCATATGGTGGGTTCCTGGAGCCGATAAAAAGACGAGCGCAAGGCGAATCGTGGCAGTATCGGTGGCATCGGGCGGAGCTCGAGGCAGTATCGTGGAGAGCGGGAGACGGAGCTCGAAGCAGTATCGGTGGGGCAGAGTCGGGAGACGGAGCTCGAAGCAGAAGTGTGGCAGTATCGTGGGCAGAGTCGGGAGACGGAGCTCGAAGCAGAAGTGGGGCAGACGGCTACGGAGGCGAACGGCTACGGAGGCAAACGGCTACGGAGGCGAACGGCTGCGGAGGGAGATCGGCTGAGGAGAACCTGGAGGCTCGGGTCCGGGACGAGGAAGTCAGCGACGAGGTCGCGTTGAATCCGCATCGCGGGACTCGAGCAAGCCAGCCATACTCCCTCCCCAGAGCATCAACAATTCCCCCTTTTCCCCGCGCTGAGAGAGTGCGACAAGGGGCCCCGTTCCCACTTTACACCAGCAGGTGCCCACGAAACCGCCGTGCAGCGACATTTTGCGGCTCGCCACGAGGGCGCGGGTAGAGACCCTTCGGTCTCGTGGACCTGGCCGCTCATCCAGGTTCCACGCGCATAGGCCCACGGGCCCAGTCTGACTCCCTTGCCTTTGAGGGGGTCTTTTCTTTGCTTAGGTGTGAATGCGTGTTGTGGCGCCGTGTCTTGTAAGGTAGAAACTGTATAAGTGTTGCCGAGTGTTCGCGTTTAGTCGGTCGTAGCTCTGCGTTGCTTGCATTATTGTTTTTGTCTTAAATTGATATATTGGCATTTGCTAATTGTGGCTGTAAATACGTGCTATATGTGTGCTCCGTGTGCCGCGGAATAAATGTGCATTGTGTGAACTGTTTTCCCGTTTCGCTTCGTCTTTTCTTCATTGACCCTCCATCCTGCTTCACGTAAAGGGTTCGTAGTGGGTGCAAAACGCCCGGTAAATAATCTGAACCGTCGAGGTCGACGATAACACCGCTCGGTTATCCGATAGTAGGAACGGGCCGCCCAAGCGGCTCGGTTCCGGAGTCGACCTGCGGCGAGGTACGATCGCCGCGTTTACCATCCGCGTGGGTACTTAGGTAGGTCGAGTTTGGCGAACAACCCTATCCTACCGGGTGGCCGATGGCACGATTGTGTGAGGTCGAAAGGCCCACCCGTGACTGGCTCCGGGCGATAGTTCCCGGAGGGTCACGACTGAATTGTCCGTCCGGTGGGCACGTGCCGCGATCCGAGTTACGTGGCCGTCCGCACGCCGACGGGCGCGAATTCGCAACAATATTATGAACAGATTTGGATATTGGCCATCTCAAATTCAGCTGCTGATGGCTGTGCAGCCATTCTCACTGCCATCAAAAATTTTGAGATGGCCCAATATCCAAATCTGTTCATAAATGATAGGCTACTAGTGTGCAAATG
>CM068961.1:115292371-115310179 GCA_035128595.1 Eptatretus atami | reverse complement strand
AACATCCCCCAGAACAATCATGGAAACACAAACCAAATCTGATCCTTGATGATGAATAAACAATGCTCACGTGTCACAAGATGATCCCATAAAGTGTGGACATTGCAAACAAAGCACTGCATTCGGACATAGTGCTCGAACACAAAAAGGAAAAGTCAGCATTGATGATCAAGGTTTCAGTTACCAATGACTTTGGACTAACTGCAACAAAAATCAGGAAAATGACCAAATACCTGGATCTGAAAAATGAGGTACGTGAGACTGGATATTACCTGTAAACATGTCAAAAACTGATTCAAATTAACGATCCTCACTTCTCCTTATTGCTCCATTGGCACCATTTGAAAACAAAGCGAAGGTGCTTTTGTTTTCCAAAATTTCATCCAGACAATGTTTCCAAATTGTAATAAAATGACGCACGCATCTCTAATCTTCGTTTCATTATTCTCAATGTAGCTTTCAGCTTCAGTTGTATAAGCCACAAATGTATTCAATGTTTTTGTTTTAGATAGTTTTTTCAAAATGCCGAAGTTGTTATGACTTGACAAGCGGCGTCCGGTGCTGGTCAAATTGCCAAGGATTTCCCTCAGCTTGTGGCCATTGATTCTCGCCAGCCATATTTTCGTCCCCAGCCAACCTTTTGCTCGCTGTATGCCGAGTGAATGGTGGTGTGGCCGTGAAGGGGATTATGCGGTCTCATCGGGGTGGGTTGTGTTATAAACCACATTGGGCCAACAGCCTATCAAATGGATGGGTTAGGTTTGCTGAAAGGAATGGTAGCTGTGGGTCCAATTTATACAACCGTTTGATGATGGTTTGCATCTAACTCAAGTAGTCTTAGTCATGGACGACAATAAGGAGCAAAAATAAAATAAAATGAATGCTGTGTGAGCATAGAATTATGGGTGGTTATCGAGTGACTTCCTCTTGTGTGTGAGCATAGATTATGTTGGTTCCAAGTGCTTCTCTTGTGTGTGAGCATAGTTTGTAGGTTACTCAAGTGCTTCCTCGAGTGTGGTGCCATAGGATTATGTTAGGTTACTCGAGTGCTTCCTCTTGTGTTGTGAGCCATTAGATTATGTTGGTTACTCGAGTGCTTCCTCTTTGTGATGTGAGCCATAGATTATGTAGGTTATCAATGCTTTCTCGAGTGGTGTAAGCCTAGATTATGTAGGTTACTCGAGTTGCTTCTCTTGTTGTGAGCCATAGATTATGTAGGTTACTAGTCTTCTTTGTTGTAAAGCCATAGATTATGTTAGGTTTATCGAGTATGCTTCCTCTTGTGTGTAAGCCATAGTTATGGTAGGTTACTCAAGTGGTGGCTTCCTCTTTGTGTGTAAGCCATGATTATGTAGGTTACTCGAGTGTCTTCCTCTTGTGTGTGAGCCATAGATATGTAGGTTACTCGAGTGCTTCCTCTTGTGTGTGACGCATAGATTATGTTTGGTTACTCAAGTGACTTCTCTTGGGTGTGTGAGCCATAAGATTTATGTCGGTTACTCAAGTGTTCCTCTTGTGTGTAAGCATAGATTTATGTAGGTTACTCGAGTGCTTCTCTTGTGTGTGAGCCATAGATTATGTAGGTTACTCGGTGCTTCTTGTGTGTGAGCATAGATTATGTTGGTTACTCAAGGTTGTTCTCTTGTGTGTGAAACCATAGATTATGTCGGTTTACTCAGTGCTTCTCTTGTGTGTGAGGCCATTAGAAATTTGGGGGGGCGTTAGGGTTACTCAGTGTTCCTCGAGTGTGTCGCTAGATTTATGTCGGTTATCGAGTTGCTTGTCTTTGTGTGTGAGCATTAGATTATTGTCGGTTCATCGAGTGCTTCCTTTGTGGTGAGGCCATAGATTATGTCGGTTACTCGAGTGCTTCCTCTTGTGTGTGAGCCTAGTAGATATGTTTGTTACATCTAAGTTGATTCCTTTGTGTGTTTGCCATGCATTATGTATGTTACTCAGTGCTTTCGAGTGGTGTAGCCATGATTTGTTAGTTATCAGTGCTTCTCTTGTGTGTTTGGCCATGATTTTGTAGGTTGACTTGAGTGCTTCTTTTGTGTGTGAGCCATGATTTGTAGGTTTATCGAGTGCTTCCTCTTGTGTGTGAGCTAGATTATATTATGTCGGTTTCTTCGGCCGCTTCCTCTTGTGTGTTGAGCCATAGATTATGTCGGTTACTCGAGTGCTTCCTTTGTGTGTGGCATAAGATTATGTAGGTTACTCAAGTGCTTCCTCTTGTGTTGTGAGCATAGATGTATGTCGGTTACTCAAGTGTTCCTTTGTGTGTAAGCCATTAGATTCTGTAGGTTACTCGAGTGTTTCCTCTGGTGTGGTGAGCCATAAATTATGGTTAGGTTACTCGAGTTTTGCTTCTCTTGTGTGTGAGCATAGATTATGTAGGTTTACGTTCGAGTGTTCCTCTTGTGTGTGAGGCCATAGTTTTGTTGTTACTCAAAGTGTCCTCTTGTGTTATATGTAATGCGGTGTACTCTTGTCGACGTGTGGTCCATTTAGATTTATGTTTGTTTACTCAAGTGCTTCTTTGTGTGTAGCCATAGATTATGTTAGGTTACTCGGAGTGCTTCCTCTTAGTGTGTGTGAGCCATAGATTGTGTGGTGTACTCAAGTGATTCCTTTGTGGTGTGGGCCATAGTTATGTCGGTTACTCAAATGCTTCATTTGTGTGGTGAGCCATAGATTATGTAGGTTACTCGGTTTGTAACATAGATTTATGTCGGGTTTCGAGTGTTCCTCTGTGTGTGAGCCTAGATTATATCGGTTACTCGAGTGCTTCCTTTGTGTGGTGAGCATAGATTATGTTTGTGTTACTCAAGTGATTCCTCTTGTGTGTTGCCATGGATTATGTTATGTTTACTCAGTGCTTCTCAGGTGTGTAAGCCATAGTTATGTAGGTTACTCAAGTGCTTTCTCTTGTGTGTGAGCATGGGATTATGTAGGTTACTCGGTGCTTCTTTGTGTGTGAGCCTAGTTATGTGGTTTACTCGAGTGATTCCTCTTGTGTTGTGAGCATAGATTATGTCGAGTTTACTCGAGTGTTCCTCTTTGTGTGTGGTCATTAGAATTATGTAGGTTTATCGGTGCTTCTCTTGTGGTGTGAGCATAGATTTATGTCGGTTACCCGGTGCTTCTCTTTGTTTGGTTTTTTTTTTTTGGGTTTGGGGCCAGAAGGAATTAATGGGTTCGGTTACGAGTGTTCTCGAGTGTGTTGAGCCATAGATTTGTCGGTTCTCGAGTGTTCCTTTTGTGTGTGACCATGATTATGTAGGTTACGAGTGCTTCTTGGGTGAGCCATAGTTATGTCGGTCCGAGTGCTTTCTCTTGTGTTGTAAGCATAGATTATGTAGGTTACTGAGTTTTCCTTTGTGTGTGCAGCCTAGTTATGTCGGTTACTCAAGTTGCTTCTCTTGTGTGTAGCATAGATTATGTAGGTTACTCGAGTTGCTTTCCTCTTGGTGTGTGAGCATTGGATATGTTGGTTTTCAGTGCTTCCTCTTTGTGTTGTGATCCATAGATTTATGTCGTTACTTAAATGCTGTTCTCTTGTGTGTGAGCATAGATTATTAGGTTACTCGAGTTTGAGCATAGCTTATGTCGTTGATTCGAGTGCTTCCTTGTGTGTGCAGCATAGATTATATCTTGTTATTTGATGCTCCTCTTGTGTGTGGCCATAGATTATGTTTGTTATCAATGTATCCTATTTCGTGTGTTTGCATGGATTATGGTTTTGTTATCAAGTGCTTCCTCGAGTGTGTTAGCCATAGGATTATGTAGGTTACTCAAGTGTTCCTTTGTGTGTGAGCATGGATTATGGTAGGTTACTCGAGTGCTTCCTCTTGTGTGTGAGCATAGATTTGTAGGTTATCGAGTGCTTCCTCTTGTGTGTGAGCATAGATTTATGTCGGTACTCGAGTGCTTCCTCTTGTGCGATATGTCTTCCGGTTTTTTGGTGAGGCCAATAGAATAGTGGTAGGTTGCGGGGGTTATCGAGTGCTTCTTTGTGGGGTATTGTTTAGTTTTTTTTTGATGGGTGATTGTGAGCCGTAGTATTTATGCTATTGGATTTATTTTGGATATGGAGTGTCGGTTTTACTTCCTGTAGGTTGCTTTTTCCTCTATGTGTGTGTGTGATGCTAGATTTTGTCGGTGGTATTCTGATGGGGTTGTTCCTCGGTGGGTGTGTGGCCATTAGATTATGTCGTTACTCGAGTGCTTCCTCTGTGTGTGAGCATAATTATGTTAAGGCTTATGGCTTTTTCCTGATGGTGATTCCTCGTGGTTGTTTGAGCGGGGGGCAGTTAGTATTTTTGTTTCTGTGTTTTACGGCCGGTGCTGTCATCTTTTGGTGATGTGTATTCCATAGATTTGTAGGTTATCGACTGTGCTTCGTTCTATGTGTGTGAGCCGATAGGATGCTGTGGATGACTCGGATTGTCTGTCGCTTTGTGGTGTGAGAGTCTTAGGTAGGGATTAGTGTAGGTTAACCGGAGTGTTCCTCTTGGTGGGTCTTTTTAACGCCATTCGTATGGGTGCAATGATGTCTTCGGTTACTCTCGCTGAGGTGCTCTGTATTGGTTAGTGCTGAGCCATGATGTATTTGGTAGGGTTATCGAGTAGTGTTCCTTCATTGTGTGTGAGCTCCATAGATATTTGATTCGGATTGTTAGGCTCGGTGCTTCTTCGTGTATGTTGTGATAGATTCGGATATGTTTCTCGTCGGTTATTTCTGTTAGTTTGGATCTTCGTGCTTGTGTGTGTTAGACATAGATTATGTTTGTTATCAAGGTATTGTGCTTTCGTCTTGTGTGGTTCTTTTTGGATAAAGGTAGTGTTAAGCCATAGATTATGTAGGCTTATCTAGTGTTCTTAGTGTGTGATGAGCCATAATTATGTCGGTTCACGCAGTTGTTCCTCTTGTGTCGTGATTTATTCATTAGATTATGGACTGATTACTTTTTCGAGTGTTCCTCTTGTGTGTTGCTATTCATTTGATTATGTTAGGTATTCTTCGGTGATCCTTATCTTGTGTAGTGGAGCCGGATATATGTTTGTATAACTCGATGTGCTTTTCCTCGAGTTTTGGTGGAGTCCTTATTTAGATATTTATGTTGCGTTTATATCGAGTGCTTCCTCTTTGTCGTGTGAGCATAGTCATTTTTGTATCGGAGTTACTGCGAGTGACATTCCTATTGTGTTGTGAGCCATTAGATTATGTAGGTCTCGGATGGCCTTACTCGAGTGCTTCCTGCTTTGGGGCTTGTGTGTGCTGAGCCTTAGATTATGTCAGCGTACTCAATGCGGTTTTTTGATCTAGTGTGTGTGAGCTTTATATAGAATTATGGCTAGGTTACTCGAGTGACTTCCTCTTGGTGTATGGCCACGGGATTATGTAGGTTCGTTGTGAGTAGCTCGTCATTCTGTGTGAGCGCTAGGTTGTGATGATAGGTTACTTCAGTTGGTTCCGTATTGTGATGTTGAGCCAATAGATGTATGTCGGTTACTAAGTGCTTCTATTGTCTGTGTTTAAGCAGAAAGGTGATTGTGTCGAGTTAATCATAAGTGATCTTCTTTGTGTTCAGGTATGAATTGTGAGCATAGAATTGATGTCGGCTTACTATAAGTTTGGGCTTCTCTTGTGTAAAGGGGACTGCCACGGGGTCGTGGAGTGTATGCCAGACACACATGTGTGTGAGCCATTAGTTTATAGTCGGACTTACTCAAGTGCTTCATCTTGTGTGTGAGCCATAGGAGTATAATGTCGGTTACTCATAGTGCTTCGCTGGCTTGTGTGTGGTGCCATAGATTATGTACGGTTACTCAAGTTGTTCTGCTTGTGTGATTGCATAGGATTTACTTAGGGGTCGAAGTGTTCCTGGGGTTGTGTTTTAACCCATAGATTATGTAGGCTTACATTCGGAGTGCTTCCCTCTTGTGTGTAGCCATGATTATGTTTGTTACTCGAGTGCTATAACCCCTCGTGGAGCTGTTTGCTGCAGGGATTACCAGATCATCTATGTAGGTTATCCCGAGTGCTGGCTCTTGTGCTGTGAGCCATAGTTATGTAGGTTACTGCGAGTGCTTCCTTTGTGTTGTGAAGCCATTAGATTATGTTTAGGTTACTCGGAAGGTGCATTCTCAGGGGAGTTGTGAGCCATAGATATTATGTAGGTTGTACTCGTGCTTCCTGTGGGTGTGTGTAGTCATAGTTGGTTGTAGGATTCAGTCGGTAGTTGCTTCTCTTGTGTGTGAGCCATAGATTTGTAGGTTACTCGGTGCTTTCTTTCTCGATGTGGTTGTGGAGGCCTGGTTAGATTAATGTAGCGTTATGATGGCTTTCCTCGAGTGTGTGAGCGGATTTAGTTGTATGGGGTCGGGTTTCTCGAGTGCTTTTTTGTGTTGTGAGCATCTTGGATTATGTACGAGTTCTCAGTGCTTTCCGAGCGTTGGTTAATACCATAGGATTGTCGGTTACTCGAGGTGCTTCTTTTGTAATTGGGGTAGTGGTGGTGGTTGTGAGCATAGTTTGTAGGTGAATCGTGCGTGCTTTCTCTTGTGTGTGGAGCTCTATCAGTTTCTATTGTCGGATTTACTCAAGTGGCTTATTATTGTTGACGCAATACATTGTGGATGAAAAGCCCTTACTCTCAGGCCTTCTTTCCACCTCGTCAAACGATTCACTATTAAAGAAATTAATCCAGATTTGTCGGGTGGGCTACTTTGGTGAGCCTAGTCTTATTCGGCGATGATAAAATCGAGGATACTACTACTAGGCGTCCACACCCATCTTGACCTGTTGTGAGAATGTCGGTCGAGGCTCCTCTAGGGGCTTATTCTGTTGGTCATTTCACTCCTCATTGTTTTTTCACTTTCTTTATTGTGCGGATTTAGTGGATGTTTGTTTTACTCCTGCAACAGCGGGGTCTCGAGGGCGATTAGACACAAAGAACTGTTTTCATACCATTTTGGGAGTTCCTCTGATGTTTGATAATATTATTTATTTGTTTTTAAATTAAAGTTTCATTGGAGTTGATTGGATGCGAAGATGCAGCGGCGGGGCATTCTTGGCATAAGTGTATATGTTCCTAGTGAGCATGTTTTATGCAGACATGTCTGTGTTTTCTGGCAGCGTTCAGAATAATAGCCTCAATCCTCGTCGTTTCACATTCTCTCAGTCCTAAGATTATTTACGAGGCTTTGTGTGATGAGAAATGGAAAAGGGACTCTCCTGAGAGTACTGGTCAACACAAGGTTCAGAGTTTTAGTATTTTATGTCATTTTTTCACCTAGATGGTTTTCTTGATTGTCTCACTGCCTGATGGTGCGCGTCTCCTAAGTGTTTTCAGACTTGTGCTACTTTTTGAGGATATTGTATGTCCGAAGGCAATGTTATCAAACAATGGAGCTAAGCTAGTGGTTTTTCTATCCGGATAATACTTGTGAGGAATATTTGTTGATTAGGATTTCCTCGCCTTTCCATTTTTTTTGGTAGTTTGATGGGTTTGAGGGCGCGGTAGGGATTTTTTGTTGGGGGGGGTTGGGGGCTTTTTAGAAAAAATTGGGGTCTCAACACATCTCTTCATGGCAGGTGTAGATGTATCTGTTGCGCATCTTGTGCGTTGCTTGTTGGTCTTAGATTTGCACTCCTTTTTTCAGTAAGAAAAGGTATCACCAATTATTTTATATGGCCTTTCTCTTCAAATGTCACTTCACAAACAGTCTGAATCAATAAGAATTTTGTGTTGTCTGACAATCACTTTGGGTAAAATACAGCTTCTACAAGTATCATGATGCACTCAGGATGGTGATGATGGGCCGGCGTTCCAAAAATAATAAATCAAAGTTTTCGTAGGAGCAAGGGTTGCAGGGTGTTTCACGTATCAGGAATAAACTCCGCGCTCCTGAATTCCTGTGTTGCTGAAAAATCCGTTGCAGGAGCCCTTTACATCCCTTCGAGTTTTAACCATCTGATCTTTGATAGTGCATCCACACCACGAAATTATGTTTTATCTCAATTTTCAGTTCGCAGCGTGCAACATTTCTGGATGACTTTGTCCATGAACGTGATTCTTGTTGTTCTGTTTGTGATGGATGATTATTTGTACATAAAACTTTGCGAAGATACAACATCCAGATATTGGATGCGGATTGTGTGTCAAGCAAGCCCAGGTGTGGGATATGACTTGTTGGTTCTAAGTTTCCAGTTTTCTTTCCAGGGATATTTCCTTTCCGGCGGTCTTCTTACCAAACTTGGTGCATAGAGACTGTGTTACTTATTGTCTATGTGGTGTGAAAGTCAGCACAAGTAGTTAACTTTGCCCTCTCGTGTGATCTTCTCCAGGGGGCTCACAAGAAGGTTGATAGGTGAAACGATAGTATAGAGCATTTAAAGTTGAGGCTTTGTGTTATGGAGTAAAGTAAGAAGTACAAAGTTAGTTACTGGTTTGAATTGTTGATCGTGTGATTTTGCAAGTTGAAACTTTCTTTGCAGTAACCTTGGTTAATAATATTAAGTGGACAGTTGAATTTTGGCGCAATAATTTGATTATAGATTACTTAATTGGATGCAGTGATTTGGAATTGAGGAAAGTACTGGGACCGGAAAACAAGGGGAATGATTAGATTATGGTATTGGTGAGCATTCTCACTGAGCTGTCTCGCTTTGTTTTCCAATCTCGACCGCTATAGAAGTTGTGTCGTTCAGGTGTTTCACAGCGTGGGTGGGTGATCAGTGTGTTGTGGCCCTGTCTCAGCAATGACGTTTAAGTGGAGGGAGACTTGTTTGCATAGCAGCAGGTTGTTTTGGGGGTGGATGTTAATATCATTATTTGTTTCGTGAAGAGTGGGGGTGAGGTTCACCAGCATCCTGCAACCAAACTTGAAATTTTGGTTGACCGACTTTCTCTCTCTTTAGTACCTCTGAATCGCCTGCCGCAAGTCAGTAGTGATCTTGTTCTAACTTACCTTTGAGCCTCATTGACTTTTCTGCACAGATATGTTGGGCGTAATTAATTTTAGGTGGGCTAGTGTTATATAGCACGTTTCATTTGGTTTCATTGATTAGTCTCGTTCGACTAGACAGTGTTGTGTTTCAAGCTGCTTTGTGTGCATTGATATGTTTTTTGGTTTAATACTAGTGTTGTTTATTTTTTTTTATGTAGCTTACAGTTTGCTGTCGTTCTTCAGTTGTTTGGTAAAGTGGCTCGTGACATCGCTATATTTTTTTAGGTGATGTGTTGGTATTGGGTCTGTTTATTTCTCGCTTTGCTTGTTGCTTTATCCTTGATGTCGAATTGTCACATTAATTGTTGGCCCCATGTGGATCGCTTTGGTTACGATTGTCGTGATTGTTGTTGAATGATTTGTCCTTTTCACGTGTTGTCGAGAGTGGTCTATTGCTCTACGTTGTGTGCTAGGTAGTAGTTGCCATTATGGTGGGTGTTTTTCTTGGCGGTTGGTTTAGCGCGACCAACTCGCAGCATTGGGGCGAGGAGCACAGTAAGCTGGTAGTACATGGTTGTAGGGGATGGGGTTATTGGCTTAAATGGATTTTGTGGTTGGGCGTGGTGTCCTTGTGCATCATCTCTCTCAGTGATATATGGGTGTGTGTTGATGTTTTGACATGTGTTTGTCCTGGACACGTTGTCGCACTCTGTACAGTCGCGATCTTTTGTCTGCTGTGGTTTTCGGTGCCATGCCTGTGGTTATACGGAGGAGGTATTGTGGATTTTGATGGTACATCTCTTTCTCAAGCAGGTGAATGGTTGTATATGTTTATGTGATTGTCTGTTCAAGGAATCTATATAGTTTTTTGATATTATGTGGAATGTGGAATACGGGGAGGTTTATTATTTTTTTTGTTGTGGATGTGGTATCTTGCAGTGACTATTAATTCCGGATGGAGCTGTAATATATTGGCAATAATAATTTTGCACGCTGATAAGCAACTCTGTTATGTGCTCTGCTCGAAAAGTAAAAGGGATGACCCCCCGATCAGGGTTTTGTGCATGCTAATGTGTGTCACGGTCCATATTAAGGAAATCAAGGAAGGGTCTGGTGTTCGTTGGTGTCACAGCATATTATTTAAATTAACGGTCTAAGAGTGATTGTGCATCGCGGAGCTCGCTCTGGTGTCTTTCCTTCGCGTTCTGTGGGGGTGAGATAGGATAATCGAGCATGTTCGATTGGTTGAAAGATTTGTTGATGATGCTCTTACCACTTAGGTGTGGGTTGATGAAGGTTACGAGCTTTGGGTTGGTTTGGTATTGTAGCGGTGTGGGTTGGGGACTTGATTACAAGATAGGGATTGTTGATGGGGAGATAGGGACATCTATGCATCATAACAAGATAGGACCATTCATGTAATGGGAAGGGAGAATTGGACAGGCATGGACCTGAAGTTGATGACAATGGTGAGGTGCTTTGTGGGGAATTCTGTTAACAAGAATATCCTTTGTGGACGGCACTCTTATCCAACAAGAACATCGAGAAGGTTGACCTGGAATCCCTGGAATGCAAACTTAAATGAGATGACACTTTCAAAGATCAATGACATGGCACAGCTCTTTACAGGCAAGAGTGCTTGGAGGAATTGACTCGGTAGCATAGTTTTAAATGGTCATAGCAAGTAATAGAACAGCAGTCCTTATCTCTTATCTCTCTATCTCTCTAATCTCTCTTTCTCTATTCTCTATCTCTCTTATCTCTCTATCTCTCTATCTTCTCTATCTCTCTATCTTCTCTTTTCTGCTTTCTTATTCTCTTCTCTCATGTCGAGGGGTGTGACTTTTTTTTCGAAAGGGCGATTGGTGGTGGATGTTTAGGCTTTGTGTTGGGGCCTTTGTAGTTGTTGTGAGCTGATTTTTCTGGTTTATCTCTGTTTGTCTCTCTTGAAGTCCGTCTTAGTTACGTGGTGTTATTCAGTGTTCGGTTGTCGGGATTGGATTTGAGTTTTGGGTAGATGTGCCATGTCTGGGATGGGATGTTTGGATTGGTCAGATGACGACAAGGCGTGCCTTCTGCAGTGTCTTGGCTCGATTAGCCTCTCTTCATTGCTGTGGGTTTCGATTGTGGTGCGATTCAAGTTGTTTTGTAGCTTTGTATGCCTTTTTGTGTCACTCCTGGAGGCTGGTGTGTTGGTGGTTCCCTCTCCGAGCCATTCCTAGTCCGCCTCATTTCAGCAGAGTCACCGTTATGAAGATCTTACGCATGGTGGAGAGTGGATCTGTTTGGGTCTAATATCAATGCTCTATCCATTGTGGACGACGTAGCATGCGCCGCTGCGGCTGAGAGGTTGGATGTGGGAGGTTAGATCGTGGGGTGAAATGCCATTGGTGAAAATTTGTCTCTATTGTCGTAACCTTCATGTTTATCACGCACGGTCCTTAGGAGATCCCTTGATGGTATTACTGTGTGCACAAGTTGCGGGCTGGGGTTTTGTTACTACTGGTTCTGGGGTCTCTTTTTGGTTAGTTGGCGATCGGTATCTCTGCAATTGTAAGTCTTAGGCTTATGGGATGTGTTTATCTTCAGAGATTATCCGCTGTTTAAATGAGTTTAGGAAGAACATCCGGTTGAGTTTATATTGATGAGATTTTGAGACTGTTGTGGAGTCACTTCACTTGTGCACCTTGTCGCATTATTGTTTGGAGGGTGTTTTAGTCTGTATTGTGTGGTATTTACAATTTCGCTATTTCTAGGTGGTGGGTTATTTTGATTTACTGTAGCTCTTTAAGGTTTATTGAACTTGTTGTATTCTGCCTTTATGATGATTACATCATTATTTTCGTGAGCGCAATATGTTGTGTGTTGAATTGTTGGGTTGTTTGTCTTGGGCTCTGTTGTGTGGTGTGGCGTGCTTTGTGGTTTTGATTGGTCAAATATTGGGATGGTCACTTATTTTGACTTGTGTTAATGTCTGATCTGTGTTGTTTTTTGTTCTTTATCTGTGTGTGAGTGTGTTGTTTGTGTCCGGTTGTGTCTCTTGCGTGTGGGTTTTTTGATTCGGTGTCTTGGGTGTGTGTGTGTTTTTGCGTGTATGTGTGTGTGTTTTGCTTAAGTGTGAGGTGTGTGTTTGTGCCGCTGTCTCGCTTGTTGATGTGTGTGTGGTGTTGTGTGGATTATGTTTGTTCCATGCCGGATGACTTGTGTAGGGCTGCTTTTGCCGGTTTGAGTTTGCATCGCATGGATCGTTAAAGGCATGGTTAATATTAAATGTTTTGGGTTATCCATCGTTTCGACAGGTTTTACTTTTGATTGTGCTTTTGGTTGTGTGAGGCGCGCTGTATTTTCGACAGTTTCGGTACTGGTTGATCTATGTGGAACGTTGTGCCAATGAGATGTAGGTTGTGAGGGACTAGAGGGGTGGTAAGTTTGTTTTTTTTTTTCTGCGGTTTTGAAATGAGTTTTTTTTGTTTATGCTGTATAGGTGTCTCTCTTCGCGAGAGTTATTTGGGTCATTTTGGATATTGACACCATGACAAGAGCGCGTTGTGCTGCTGGTTGGTGTGCTGTGTTGTGTGTGTGGTCCGCGTGTGTGGGTGGTGGTGATTGGTGGTGGTGGTGGGTAGTGTTTGGGTCTTCAGTGCGCTCTTTTCCTGTTTTGGGGGTGATGGGTATTCAAAGATTTAGATACTTATGTTGTGTCTTATGTGTTATGGACTTTACTGATTCTTCTACTAGTTTCTCGCGAGTTTCTTAGTTTTTTTGGGATTTAGTAGATGAACACTCAAGAGGGAGCTTTGTTATTTTTGTCGGGAGATTCTGTGTTCATTTCATTTGATGGAAGCGAGAGGTTAGCGGCTTTGTGTGGTTGTTTGAAGTTTTTATTTGTTTTGACTTGTGTAGCTTTTGTGTGTTTTTGTTTTTGTTTTTTTGTGTTCTGCTTGGTTTTGTGTTTATATTTCCTTTGCTTCTGAGGCGACATATTGCTCTTGGAAGGTTAAATTCTCTGTTTGAGGGCTCGGCTAATTGAATTATTGCATTAACTAATATTTATGGGATATCGTACTCGATATTGCGGAATTCCGGACATGGCGACTTAATTCCGCTTCGGATAGTGCGAGGTTACTGTATCTTTCTCATTTTATTTTTCGATGTTCGATTTTGGGTAGAGCTGTCTACTGGGTCTTTCTTTGTGGTATTTGCTTCTGTATCGTTTCGTCTTATTTATCTTTCTCTGTTAGATTTTTCATTAGAGGGAGAACCGGTGTTGGTCGTTTTGCTGAGTTGCTGTAATTCAGGGAACGGACTTGGTTGTATGTGTTTGAGTCTGTTTTTTGGTTTGTGGGACGTCCGGCCAGCACGTAACGTTTGGAGGGGTCACGTGGAAACGCGAAGGAACGAGGGATGTGTGGGTTGGTGTTTGAGGTATGTTTATGGTTTTTGTGGATCGGGGTTTACATTGGTCTTACGGGCTGTAGGGTCCCTGCCGCATGTAACTGGCATGGACGTGAGTTTAGCGAGTTTCGTGAAGCGAAAATTGGAAGGCTTTCTGATTGTGGTTGTTGTTTCTGGCGCACGCTCGTGGTTTTTAATTTTATTTTTTTATTTTCGTGTGGATTTGTATTTGTTTTTTGCGTGTGTACGCGCCTGAGGTTGAGGTTAGGCGCATGTAACGGGCATGTGTCACTTTACGTGTTGTCCATGAGGCTTGTGGATTTTTCTTTTGAGTTGGGGCTCTTTTATCGGCCATCGGGTGGGGTTGGTTGGGGTCTAGCTAGAGCATTATGGTTTTTTTGTTATTGTTTGATCATAGTTACGAGTACTGAGAGACCACAGTGCATGAACGATTTGTGGATGTCTCATTAGGGTCAGGTAAGTTATTCTGGTGTGCATCAATATGCATGCTCTTTATAGTTACTTCGACAAATCTCTCTGGGTCTCTAGTGGACTTTGTCGCTAAGGATGGTATGCTTTTCCATTTGTGTGCGTGCTGTTTAGCTTGTATACTTGGTGTGAGGTGGTGTTTTTTCACGTTTTGGTGTTATAGTCTGTCAGAAGGAAGTATTTATCATTAGGTGACGGGGGTGAAGCATCGTGACTATATGTGTATTTAGGCAGTGATGGATCGTCAGTCTGAATAATTGTGCTTGATGTCCGTATAGGTTGTATAGACTGTTTTGTCGTGTCTGGAGTTTTTTGTCTCGGTTCGTGGTTACCGTGAGCTCCTGGGCTTGGTGGAGTTGCATAATAACTAGATCGTCATCGGACGAGGCTGGGCTATTTGGTAACTTGGGCCGAAGATGGCAATTGGCAATTATTTATTTTTGGATAAAACTTGGGAAGGTAGAGGGATTTGTTTTTTTTTTCTCCTACATAAGTTTTTGGTTTTTTGGTATTTGTGAGCGGGGATTGGGGGGTTGTACATTCCTACTTTTTTCAAATTGATTGTAGGGAAATTTGCAAACAAAAGCATATTTCACAAGATTTGTGTCATTTTATGAAAATTTTGCGGAAGATTTTTTTGAATTGGGGTTAGGTCAATTACTTTGTGTTTTGGTCTGAACATAATGTTTGGTGTTTATCAATGCGGTTGAGAAATCCTTAAGGGTAGCTAGAATTGTGCATGAAAAAAAGGGGTATTTTCTTGAATTTTGTTTTGTTACGAACTATGGCCGCCTCATGCGTTCTTTATTGGATTTGGGGTCACTGTAATACATTATTTATGTGCATGTGTCCTTTCTGGGTGATTAGATATGTCGGGCCGGCGCTACGCGGCAATTGTTGAATTGTCGGGCTCCTTGGGGTTTTCGTGGTGGAATAGTGTTCGGAGTTCATATACACGAGACAGCGATGTGTTGAAACGGTGGACTCGGGGGTGTTGCATAGTTTTCGACTGGCGAACGAGCAGGGTGTGAGAGTAAATAGGGTGAAGGGGTGGGTTTGCTTGCTTTTGTTGACTCTGTGGATGTTGGAATAGGGTTTCAGTTTTGCTCGGTTGAGTATTTATATGAGTACGGCAGGTGCGCAGGTCTGGTACCGTGTTATTGGAGGTTTTGGGCAATTGCCATGATGTGTACGTAAGACTCGAGGGGCAGGGCTATAACGTGTTCGTGGGTCGCTTCCGTAGTGTGTTGTGGCGGTGATGACTCGATTCATTGATCGAACGTTTAGATTTTTGGTGGAGTGGGCGGCAGTTTGCGTTTTAGATTGCGTCATTTAGCTAGTTGGGCAGTATATGTCACTTGTGTGATAGCTTGATTGGTCGAGGGTGTGAATTGATGGTGTTCACTGGTGAGATGGTGTGTCTAAGCAGTCAGGGGTATGGGGGGGAATATGTGACGATGAGATCTTCGCAGGCTTGTTTTCTTCTGGCGTTTGCCTCTATTGTTTGCAGCTCGCGCTTGCGTGTTTTGAATTCTTTAGGAGGTTTCTATGGCGCTCTTGGCTCACTGGCGCCGCAGGAGAGAGATTGATATCTAGTGCTGAGTAAGTGACTCTCTTTCGGTTGACTGTCACGATCCTCGCCCAGACTGTTATGATCAGAGTTCGTGACTATCGCAAGTGAATGTATGTGGAAATGTTGTGATGGGAGTACTTAGTTTATTGCACACGGGAGGTAACTTGTCATGATCTGGGTGCAGTCCTTCTCTCGCTTATTCGCATGCGATTGAGGGTTGCCCGTCAGATATTTCTCTCGCGTTCTACAGATACGGTGTCTATTGCTTCACAAATCGAGGTAGGAGTCCTTGACTTCTTTTCTGCATCAGCGTTTTGACGGTACGGATTTTAGGTGACGTGTGGCGTCTGTGTACGGGATTTTCTGTATTTGGTCCATATATTTTGCGCTGATCTTTTTGGCTCCAGGCAAGAATGAACGATAGCCGTCTTGGTTGCGTTGTGTCGGGGCATTCCGCCGCCAGATTGTGTGTTCTTATTTATCGTGTCGGTGGCAGATGTGTGTTGGCCTGACTCGTTTGTGTTTTTCACAATGTCGTTTTCGAACCCTTATTCCCATATCGTGCTAATATGAGTCAATCGTGTCTCGGGGTATTGACTTGCGTGTGCGAAGCGGGAGGCGGGGTTTGCCTGTTGGATCTGCTGCCCCGGCTTGTTATTATGGTTTTTTGGTTATGGTTGTTGTATAAATTTTTTTATTGTTGGCTTGTATGCGTGAGGGGGAGGTCTTGGAGGTTGTTATCCCTATGTTTTAACGCAACTGTGTGGTGTAATAACTTGTACTTTTCTATTGTTTTATCGAAGTGTTTCCTACAGTCCGACCAGCCTTGTGCATCCTGTTGATGATATCTTTCCCACGTTATATTTTAACATGTATTCGTATTTGTCGTGTCGTCATGCAGATGTCCACGTTCTACTGGGGTTTGCGGTTGTCATTTTAGACGCACAGATACTCTGTTTTCCTACTCTCATCCGTAAGGTGGACGAGTTTTGTTTTACCGGTCTGTCTGTTTGTGGGAATTCAATGTTTTGCTCTTTGTAGCTCGTGGTGTGTGGAATGAACTGATTGGGTTTGTTAAAATGGTTTGTGGCGTTGTGCCCCGTTTTTCTAGCGTTTGATCATCTTCAAGCATAGCTCTCATATGTGTGTGACGTTACAAGGGTTGCTCATGCTTCGGGGATCCTGAAGCTATCAGATGACCGTTCTTTTATGATCTCCGTATGGGTGTTGGTGTGTCCTGGGGATTTCGGTGGGGGTGCTTCGTGAATCGGCGGTTGAGTGAGTTTGTGATGTCGATGCGTGCCAATGCTTTTAGTGGGTTGCATTCGGGTATTGCAAATGCAGGTTTCTATAGGCTTTTCTCTTTGTATGGGGAGGTGTTGGAGACTTGGCGCGCGCCTGTGGTGTCAGCTTCATGTCGCTGACTGTTTGCGCCATCTCGAGGTACTCGTCTGGCGTCGTTGGCGTTGTTATTCGTGGTCCATGTTAGCAGGTATGCGTATGCAGGTCTGAGTTCAGTTCTCGATAGGTTATTCGTTTCATTGTCGTCCGTGTGGTCTTTGCCTCGGATGTAGATCGTTGGTCCTCGCAGCGAGCGCGTACATTGGCGCCGACGTAGTTGTGTATGTAGTTCGATGTATGGTGTGTAGTCAATAAGCGGATTGTATTTTAGCGCGATTTATTTGATAGGTTTTGGTGCGACTCGCAAGGCTTGTGTGGAAGCGTTGGATGGGAAGGTTGTGTGGTTGCATGGGAGCACTTTTTTGTTTACTCGGTTTGTGAGACGAAGTGTGAGATCGCATCAGTGGATGTGTTTGGTTTTTGGATTGGGTTCTGGAGGGATTTGTTAGTGGTAGTTCATGTAGTGGCTCTTGGATAAAAGTCAGTGGCGACATCTTCTGTTCAACGCTGTGCCTGAGATATAAGGGGGTAGGCTTTATATTGTCCGGAGTATTGACGAGGTGCAGATATTGCAAAAGGTGAGTCGGAAGTTGAGGGTAGGGGGCATGTCTGGACGTTTGTCTTTGGGGTAATGGGTTGATTGAGAGGGGTTACATCTGTGGCGTCACTGGCAGGTCTGCTCGTGCGATGAGAGGGTCCGTGACGTTGGAGAGGGAAACGGGGTCAGGACGCGGTCGGGGGTTGAATGCCATGTGTCTTGATGAGTTGGAGCGATAAGTTTCCCAACTGAAATCTTCAGCCTTTTTTCGGTTCGGAGGGGGGATCTGGTGACCATTGCGACCGGGAATCTACGTGCCTATAGGATCTTTCAAACGAACGGGACGCCTTTGTAGCTGATTCATGTCACTATTCTCCGATGTCGACTCAGTTAGGGTTTTTCTTTATCTTCTGTTACTTGATTTACTGGCATCAGTTTCCTAGTTCCAATCCGCCTG
>CM068961.1:115258331-115274814 GCA_035128595.1 Eptatretus atami | reverse complement strand
CTCCATTGTGTGTTTTGCACGCTTTTCCCAAATCCATAACTGGAATTCTTCTTCCTGAAGATACTCTTTCGGCTTTCATGTCCGCAACTTCCTCGTATTCATTTCTTATCCTTAACGTCGCTTGTATTTTCCTCTCTCCTGTTGATTTCTTTTCCATTGCTTTCAATTCCTTTTTCTCTATTCTCCTGTCTTCCTCTTCGTTACTTCCGTTCTTCTTCCCTCCTTTATCCATAATCCTTTTTCCAATTTGAGTTGCACGTTCCTTTCGCGCTCAGTTCTGTTCATTTTTCCTTCACCAACTTCTCTCTTCGTATCAGATCGAGCTTCAGTTTGGACCAACCTGTCCCATCTTTCCTTCAGATGTTTTGCTCACATGCCATTTTCACCTTTAACCTCCTCAAGTTTCCTCCACCGTCGTTGTTGTTCACTTTCCTGGACCTGCCACTACCAATGGCAGCTCTGGACGGCTCCAGGGAATCCTTGTAATCCTTGGTTTTTGGTTTATTTTTGTGGCCAGCATTTTAAAAATGCAAGATATAAAACAAAGTCTCAGTTCAAGCAAAACTAAGTTCTTCATCATCAATGTAAACTATTGAATGCATGGTTTAATAAAACAACACACATGTTCTATGAGTGTGTATGCAATGCCAAGGATAACGTAGAGTAATGGAGCCTGCAGATGTAACCTTAAACACGGAATTCAAGGAATGGGGTTGTGGAACGATGAACCCAAACATAAACAAGTAAATATTTATCATCATACAATCCATCATCATCCCACATCCCTAGTAACCACTCTTTTCCCCATTTTATGTGGTTGTTCCGACTGATGGAATATCTCTATTCACATCTTCTTTCTTCAACCCATCTTTTTTTATGTCGTTCATTACATTCCTTGCCAAGTTTTAACAATTTCCCTCAAAACTTACCAATCCGCCTATCAATTATTTGTCATCATCTCTCCTTCTGGCTCCATGCACTGCGACGACTGAACCTTGCTGCTATCCTGGAAAATCTTTTCATATTCCGAACGACTCCTACACGACCGGCCATTTTAGTTGTTCTGAAGATCCATGATACATCCATCTTCACAGCCATCTCTAAATATCAGTATCGTACGTGACGCATACTGTCTTATTAATCCTGTTCCGATCCCCACGCCACAGTTTTTACTATCGATACAACGAGCGAGGGCTCCACATCAAACCTTTTGCTTTGGTATGCTCTTCGCGGAGAAAATTAAACAATAGGGACAATACCCCAGGGTGCTGACATGGAAGAATAGCCTACGAGGAGGAAGTAAACATGGGACAGGAACTCAGGCAAAAAGTACCAATGAACCAATGGGTGGGCCCAAGTGTTTATTATGGAATAGACTTTGGTAGCAAGTACAGCGGGTGATGAAGGTTGTGGTCAAGTTTCATCGAAAATCCTGTGTCCTGTTCCTGACAGAAGAGGTTCAAAGTGTTTATACAGACGGACGCACGATGTGCCATTTCCATAAACCCTCCCCGGAATGACGTTCCGGTTGAGCTAAACGTCAGAGTAACAAAATACAAAACGCAAAAAAATAAAAACATTTCACCTCTTAATGCCACGCAGGTGAAGGAAAGTTTATGTTTTTCACCCCTTTCCATCTGTTTACCTGTTTGTTTGATTGTGTACCATGATATCTCCATGTTGTTGAATGGATCACAGGATGAAAGGCTTCGTTGACAGGTTTTGGTGTGTGACAAGAACCAACTGATTCGATTTTGGTGAAGATCTAGATCCGGATCAACTACGTGCGAGAAATTTAGTGATTCTTCACCATTGAGAGATCGGGCCGAAAAAGGATATATAGCATGATATCTTTAAAAATGTGGACGGATTCGGATGAAGACTTTGGTGGAGGATTTGTGTGTCAGGAAAGAATTGATTCGATTTTGATGAAGATCCGGATATGAGAATTATTTTAATTTTCAGTGTTTCTTCCACCATTGAGGATAGGGACCAAAAACGCATGTTAGTCCTGTAACTCTGACACATCTTCACACACGCACCTTGGATATCCTCAACATCTCCCAGCGCACTACACCTCTGACGCGCCACTTTTTGTGAGCATCAACGACCCGAGTCCACCAACAGTTCTTTTCAGAGCTCGCACAACCACGACTACACTCCCACCGCGACCATGCGGGGTCCCGTAAGGGTGATTGCCGGCGTCGAACATCAATACGCCACACACAAACTTCTCTTGCCCTCTATCTGTGCAGCCTTCCTTGTCGGAAATTTCCGCAGATGTCTAAGCGTGCGTTTTCCATGTTTCTTATGTGAGGTCAAAGGTCGACAGGAGATTTGAGTGCCTGGAGTTAAGATCCTTCTTTGTGGCGACACTGGAATCCTTGTAAACAAAACATCTATTAAGATATAAACACAAGACCTTGTGATTTCCAACCCTGCTCGAGGTGTCTCTTTTCTCCATTGGTTCGATATTTATTGTAATTATAGATGAGCCTCACCCCACTGGTTCGTCTACCGGAGATGCGGAGCGCACGTTTCTGCCTCGGACGCATCCTAAACAATAAAGAGTGGAAACGTGGACAAGCACAGAACTTACCTGGGGAAACGAAATCACTCAGGGTTGGTGATTGCAGGATTTTTGGTCAAATTGTGACCCCACAACCAAGAATTAGTCATGTTCAAAATGCAACCTGTATGTTTACTTTAAACGAACTGTCGTGGAGTTATCTGTGCTGGTGGGCTTCATTAAGTCATCACAGAGGGTCGCGGGAAGCGCGGTCCGCAAGAGAGGCCACTCCTTGACGGCCGAGCCGGAAGAACCCGCAACATTATTAATATTTCCCTGCAAGTTAACTCTTCAAGGAAAGTTCATTCCACTGTTTATAGATTAAAATGTAAGTTTAAATAATTAACACCGTTCAATAACCGCACGAAATAGATTGCCGAATGCGACTTCTGGATAGTAATCACTTCATTTTCACTCGTGTCGTCCACGGAATACCGCGCCAAAAGCTAATTGGCATATTTTGTGAATAAATAAAACAAACTTAACTAAAAAATTGTGGAAAACCAAAAACGAGAGAATATGTTGATGGGCATAATAGTTTGGTATGGCATAACTAAATTTGGGATGGGCAATTAAGAGTATGCCTGGTGTTGGCTTTTGTGGTGAGGGTGGTGGCTTAAGATCGAAGAATCCTGAGTTTCAAATCACCGCGCGATCTGTTGAATTAATATCAGGTGGGGTTTACTCTGCTGTCATCCTTTCGAGGTTGGACAAAATGAGTGTTGCCAAGCTTTCTGGTATAAGCCATGTCGGAGTGGTGACCCATTACGATTGTAGCCCAATCGGCACATAGTATGGTCCGCAATGGATGGATAACTCGTCTGTTTGGGTATTACTATCCCCTGACTGTTGTCAGCCTTGTCAGGGATAAATATTCTCAATCCAACACCAACATTTATCATAAGGAATTGTCGATATTTTGAGAAAGAGCTTCAGAGGTGAATTCAATTTGTGAAATCGTAATCAACCGATCGTTTCCACATCTTGGTTCATGTAATGCGCAATTGCGTGCATCCTTCCGCAGACAAGTGTGAGTAGTGCAGTTGAGAACAGGACATCTGTGATCCACAAAGTCATCGCTAAGGCGAAGCCTCCCCCGACCGAGCATCGCAAAGACCAGATCCCTTGTGAAGGTTGGGTTCCTTAAGCGCTATAATCAGGTGCTGCAGGTACCCATTCATGCCGGAGCCTGTACTTCCGGGCCTGCATATCAGGTTAATTACACTTGTTTCGCGCTACCCTTGGTATATACAGTACTTGTTGATTGTGATACCTCTTAACTCTTAACATTTATTAGAAGATAATTTTATCGTCGTACTTACAGCATTTCTGCTCTCCATTGGACGTCCAACATTTATCCCAAATCAAGACACATTTTTCACCCGATTTTATTTCCACTCCAAATCCCACATCTTCCCTGCATCATCCTGTGTCATTCCTTCAAACATTCCTTGTATTTAAACGACCAGGTTCCTGAATTCAAACTACCCTTACTCCAACTACATTTAGCTTTGGGCAACTACCTTTTCATAAACACAGCACTGGATCGAGTTTACCCAAAACACCTGTCATACAGAGGCACGTACCACGAATCATAAAACTTTGGTCTTGGTTCTTAGAATCAGGGTAAAACACTATATACCGAGGAACAAACAACAAGGAGACTCCTTGGTGAAGACAAAAAAGTATGGATGAAGAAGAATGAAGAAACCCAAATCTGAATCTCCTTTGAAATTTTTCAAACCTCGTGTGCAGTGGTTATAACGTGGTGAGTGGTTAAGGTTTAACCAGAATAATAAACTAATGAGAATAGTGTAAAATAATTAAACATTTTATTTTATACACCAAATACACATTCCCACAGAGGATGTTGGAGGACAATGACCAAGGGATGAATTCTGATGAAACATTAGAATAATATATTTCATGTTTTCCATGACAGGTGTGACCCGTAACTGGAGTCACGCTTGCCAAGGAGGGTATGCTCCATGTTGTGCAGCCCTCTGCTGTCACTGGACCAGAAATTCCTCTGAAAAATTGGATTATTTGTAGAATTCAATGTTTAAACTGTTTCATATCTCTGAGCTAATCTTGTCCCTGTGGTATTGAAGGTAATTATTAATGGTGATGAAAGTCGACTCGTGTTCCTCACCAGTGAAGTGCAAGCGCTCTTCCTGACAATCTTCTTCCTGAACCAACGTTGATTGGTTTGCCCATGCAATGACTTACGATGAACCAATAACAAGGCTGTTTTCACACGAAGAGGACATCGCGAACACTGGTCCATCACTCCCTGATCCCCGGATCATTCTGGAAAATCTGTGGATGTGGACAAGGAACAGGACGGGAGAGAAATGTTTCTCTTATTCTATAATTCCCAGGCAATGTGTGTGTGTGTGTGCTGTGTTGCTGTGTGTGTGTGTGTGTTAGTGTGTGTGGAGTCTCGTGTGTAGTGACCGTGTGATTTCTCAGACAACGACTGGTCTGATCTAATTGATATGCGATTAGATTGGTAGGGACCTGAGGGATGTGCCTTTCTCAAGGTTTTGATATTAATCAGACAAGTAGACCTTCCCAAGTTTATGGCCATTTATTTACCAAACCATGACAACGACACGGTTGTTGCGTGTGCGTAGGCCGATGGCGAACGGGAAAGCCGCGCGCCATTCCCCATTTAACGGGTTAACAGACGTACGGGCTTCCGGAGAAGTGATGACTTCGTGTATTCTAATAATTTCTGGATTTCTTTATGCGCATTTATAATGAAACACAATGCCCCAAGTTATGATTGTTTGTCATATTCAACGGTGCAGTAAATTTTCGGTAACATCAGGAGTGCTGGTATGCCTGCGAGACAGGAAGTAAATTTTTTTTCTCTCTTCTGTTCTCTTTTGTTTTCCTTTGTGGACGACATTGCGAAAAAGGTTTAAAATACGTTGGCGCTAATTGAATAATTGGCCATTAAAACCTAAATATGCGAATCATCGTAATCTGTGATATGCGAACTCTTCCGCCGCACGCACGTACGTGGCACGGAGCAGCGAAGAAACGGCCCTGTGTGGTTGTTGTTTGTTGCCTCGCCGGATGGGAATTTTTTTTTTTATTTTTTTTTTTTACGGGCACGTACTTGTTCCATCATATATATTATAAGTTAAAGTGTGTCTGTTTTGTGTGTTTGTCTGTGACCTATGGCACGCGAAAGTACTGGACTGATCCTCACCAAACTTCACATGCTGACAGAACATGTACCCGGGGTGTCCAATGTAAAATGAATTGTACTTCCGACCTTCCGGTTTTCTGAATTATGACATATCACCTGGATTTCGTAACGTTAATTTTTTCAAGTTCCAGCTGAACGGACATGGGTGGCCAACGCCATATACAATATAATCTAACATATGATTTAAGTTTTTGTGTTGTCTGTTTGTTTGTTTGTCTGCACTACTAATCTCCCTGAAAGGTGAAGATAGGAGCTAAACCACTGAAACAAAAAATGCGCAGGATGGGCGCCCGGGAAGGTTATTAGGCTATTGGTGCGCAAGGCCCGCTCGGCCGGGGGGGGGGGGGGGGAAAGGGGGTGTGTGTTCCCCCTTCACCAAACCCCCTTAGCCTATGACTGCCATTGGCCCAATAGGGAACTGTACTGCGCTTCACGTCAGACATATTGTATAGAAGATTAAATTCATTCAAAAAGAACGCCAGGCAGCGCCGGGTTGGCATTCACCTAAGTTTAAATAAAAACGTTAAACAAAACAGTTTTGTTGATTTGAAAGTAAGATTCCATTTTCTCAACAAATGTTCATGAAGAAGTTCGTTTTAAATAATGTGTTAAATGGATAAAAGGGGGTTCAGACCCCACTTTGAGAGGGCATTTTTTCCAGTGTTCATTTTACAGCCATGAACAACGTGATGCAATGTGTGTGGTACAAGTTACATTGAACGTGTCTTTGTGAAGATCGAGCACGAACATGAAGGAGATTTTATTCCTTTAACAGGAGAAACTCAAATACGTGTGGTGGGGAAAGTTCACCTGCAGTATCGGACAAAGGTGACTCACAACAAGAGAGATTGAACAACTACAAGGAAGAAACCAGCGGAAATATAAATATTCGATTAAACTGGGCACCAACACAAAATGCCTTCTCCTTTTTAAAGTCTATTCCTGGAATATCCATTCTACAAGAATGGGCTTGCAGGACAGCCAACTTGATTTGTGTTCCGAAAGGATGGATGAAAGCTGACCGCTCCATGATGAAGCACTACCTTGACAGGGTGCTCAAGGCTGACAGATATGGTCGAATCTGATTAACTTGTGAATCAAACTCTGATGAATGAAAACAAAATGTCCCTCACACCGACCTGGAAGAATAATTGAATATTTCCTGTTTAACCACCTGGAGAAATCCCATCTCGTGCCCTTTTATCTGTCCTTTCTTTGAGCACGTGATCTCTTACAATCTCCACTTACCTCCTGGGGTGGTCGGGATGCTGTATCACCGAGGACGAGCAAGACCGAGATGAGAAACAACATCTCTGGTCAACAGTAACCCACGAACTGGCGAGCTGGGGGATCAACGCCTCTGTGATGCATTTGTTTGTGACTTCACAATGAACCGTGACCACGCCCCCTACTTACTTTCTTTTTCATTGGTCTGTGAGAATTCCCATTGTTAATTGTCACCAATAACAACGCAACGCTGAATGTGACCACGCCCACTATTTTACATCACTTTTTTTTTTTTTTGGGCTCTTAAATTATTAAAATCTTTCCAGGGAATCTCTCACGTACAGGAAAGTTTAACAAAGTTTAAATTTAACAATTAAGGGGAATTACTGTGAGCTTATCAATACAGCAGTAAATACAATTCAAATTCTACTTAACCACCACCACCACCGCCACCACAACAACACTACTTACAAGACCATCTCTCTGATAACAAAGACACTCTCACCAGCATTCCCTCGATCCCTCACACCACACCGCACACACACACCGCACACACGCACACCACTCCCACCACACCATGCCACACACCACTCCACACCACACCGATGAAGGTTTATATTCAGTGTAAGAAAGTAGTTTTTTTATAAACCGTTTTATATTGAATCACACCTGCTGAATCCACTCACATCTTTACAATGGAATCCAATTCCCTCTCGAATCAAGAAACAAGAGAAATGTGTTACTGGAATACACCACCTGTTCACTCTCCCATCCGAGACAAAAATGTGTTTCACAATCTTCCAACAACACAACTCTGATCGTGTTACCTGTGAACTCACCTGAGGACGAGGTTATCATTACAAATCTCCACTTACCTCCTGGGGTGATCGGGATGTTGTAGTCCGAGCGACTAGGAAGACCACGACAAGAAACAACATGTTGGTTTCACACGAACCACGAACCCACCAACTGACGATTCAACTCTGTTTTGTGTTGTTGAAGTGTTTGTGACGTCACCTGTACCGTGGCCCGCCCCCCTACAACGTCATCCTTTTTAATATTCGGTAAACTCATTAATTTGCGAAAGTAAGTTTTCCTCAATTTATTAAACTTATTACTCGAACATCTTGTCCAATGAGAGGGAAAAGTGTCGTTTTGTTTAAAAGTCGAATCTTCTTCTTCTTCATCTTCTTCTTCTTCGTCTTATTCTTGTTCTTCCTCTTCATATACAAACAGAAACTCCACCGTTTGTTGAGAAATATTCCACTGGATTGAAATATAATTGTGCGATCCTTCATTTTACACGGTGTAACATTGTGGAGAACATCACGACAGAGGTCAAAGGGCGTCCTGATAATTTTAACACGGACTGAAGGGAAGAAATTATTTAATTAGGTCCACAGAATCAGGAAATCATGTTTGGTTTAATTAATCGATATTTGGCTTCACTTTACACTTAGTCCTTGATTTTTTATTCAATAAATATCTTGGAAGGAAAATTTTAATGTTATTTGGTTCCTTTCACCTCGGTTAGCCCAGCCCCGAAAACAACGCTGGGTTGGCCCCGCCCCTCCCCTGACGTCATTTGTTTCTTTTTCCTCAGGTCCCGACATGAAGGTTTTTTTTCTTCCTATTTTGTTTCCTCAGTCGAGGCTCATGGAAGAGCTCGTGCAGGTACAATGAACGGATCAGGATATAACAGGACAAAAAGAACAGCAGACAGAGGGGAACCAACAATGGAGGGGGAATTGGACGATGGTGAAGTGGAATCACCACAGACTCAACATGAACCGGGAGATTCCATTGATTTGTGGAACTCCAGCCTTGACAAGGGGAGGAGATGAAAGGATTCCGTTGAGTTCCACACATTGAGGCTCCGAGAGTGGAGGAAGTCAGTTATCCGTGTGTGGAGTCGGCCTTGGATACCATAGACAGATGAGTTTAGAGCAGGGCGGATGTCACACTGTTATTCAATAATCGAGGATATGTCCAGAGAGACAGGAGAGCAGGGCGGGATTGTCACACTGTATCAAATACACGAGGATGTGTCCAGAGAGATAGGAGAGGAGGGCGGGATGTCACACGTGTATCAAATTCACGAGGATATGTCCAGAGAGTTTAGAGAGCAGGGCGGGATGTCACACGTATCAAATACACGAGGATATGTCCAGAGAGTTTAGAGAGCAGGTAGGGGGATGTTCACACTGTATCAAATACACGAGGATGTGGTCCAGAGATGACAGGAGAGGAGGGCGGGATGTCACACTATATCAAATACACGAGGATGTGTCCAGAGAGACGAGGAGGGCGGGATGTCACACTGTTTTCAAATACAGAGGATATGTCCAGAGAGTTAGAGAGCAGGTGGGATGTCACACTGTATCAAATACACGAGGATGTGTCCAGAGAGTTTAGAGAGCAGGGTGGGATGTCACACTGTATCCAATACACGAGGTATGTCCAGAGAGACAGGAGAGGAGGGTGGTGTTCACACTGTATCAAATACACGAGGATGTGTCCAGAGAGCAGGGAGGAGGCGGGATGTCACACTATTATCAAATACACGAGGATGTGTCCAGAGAGTTTTGAGAGCAGGGTTGGGAGTGTCACTACTGTTTATCAATACACTGAGGATGTGTCCAGAGAGAAAGGAGAGGAGGCGGTATGTCACACTGTATCAATACTAACGAGAGATGTGTCCAGAGATGACAGGAGATCAGGGTGGGATGTCACACTGTATCAAATACACGAGGATGTGTCCAGAAGACAGGAGATTCAGGGTGGATTTCTCTACACTGTATCAAATACACTGAGGATGTGTCCAGAGAGTTTAGAGACAGGGTGGGATGTCACACTGTATCAAAATACACGAGGATGTGTCCAGAGAGTTTAGAGATCAGGCGGGATGTCACACTGTATCAATACACGAGGATGTGTCCAGAGAGACAGGAGAGGAGGGCGGGATGTCACACTGTATCAATACCGAGATGTGTCCAGAGAGACAGTGAGAGGAGGGCGGATGTCACACTGTATCTCAAATACACGGGATATGTCCAGAGAGATTGTGAGAGGAGGGCGGGATGTCACACTGTATCAAATACACGAGGATATGTCCAGAGAGACAGAGAGGAGGTGGGATGTCACACTGTTCAAATACACGAGGTGTGTCCAGAGAGACAGGGAGGAGGCGGGATGTCACACTGATCAAATACACGAGGATATTGTCCAGAGAGTTTAGAGAGGCAGGGGTGGGATGTCACACTGTATCAAATACAACGAGATTGGTAAGAGAACAGGAGAAGGAGGGTGGGATGTCACACTGTATCAATACACGAGGATGTGTCCAGAGAGAGACAGGAGAGGAGGCGGGATGTCCCACTGTATCAAATACACGGGATGTGTCCAGAGAGTTAGGAGGAGGGTGGTGTCAACTTATCAATACACGAGGATGTGTCCAGAGATACAGGAGTCAGAGTGGGATGTCACACTGTATCAAATACACGAGGATGTGTCCAGAGAGACAGGAGAGGAGGTGGGATGTCACACTGTATCAAAATACACGAGGATGTGTCCAGAAGACAGGAGGAGGGAGGCGGGATGTCACACTGTATCAAATACACGAGGATTGTCCCGAGAGACAGGAGAGCAGGCGGGATGTCACACTGTATCAAATACACGAGGATGTGTCCAGAGAGACAGAGAAGCGAGGAGGGCGGGATGTCACACTGTATCAAATACACGAGGATGTGTCCAGAGAGCTTAGGAGAGGAGGGGATGTCACACTGTATCATACACGAGGATGTGTCCAGAGAGACAGGAGATCAGAGTGGGATGTCACACTATCAAATACACGAGGATGTGTCCAGAGAGGTTATGAGAGCAGGGCGGGATGTCACACTGTATCAAATACACGAGGATGTGGTCCAGAGAGTGAGAGCAGGTGGGATGTCACACTGTATCAAATACACGAGGATATGTCCAGAGAGTTAGAGAGCAGGGTGGATGTCACACTGTATCAAATACACGAGGATATGTCCAGAGAGATAGGGAGTCAGGCGTGGATGTCACACTGTATCAATACACGAGGATTGTGTCCAGAGAGACAGGAGATCAGGCGGGATGTCACACTGTATCAAATACACGAGGATGTGTCCAGAGAGTTTAGAGCAGGGGGATGTCACACCTGTATCAAATACACGAGATGTGCCAGAGAGTTTAGAGAGCGAGGTTGGATGTCACACTGTATCAAATACACGTAGGAGTGTGTCCAGAGGAGTTTAGAGATCAGGGCGGGATGTCACACTGGTATCAAATACACGAGGATGTGTCAGAGAGTTTAGAGGAGCAGGGTGGGTATGTCACACTGTATTCAAATACACGAGGATGTGTCCAGAGAGACGGAGAGCAGGTGGGATGTCACACTGTATCAAATACCGAGGATATGTCCAGAGAGTTTAGAGAGCAGTGGGTGATGTCACACTGTATCAATACACGAGGATGTGTCCAGAGAGTTTAGAGAGCAGGAGGGATGTCACACTGTATCAAATACACGAGGATGTGTCCAGAGAGACAGGAGGAGGGCGGGATGTACACCTGTATCAAATACACGAGGATGTGTCCAGAGAGAAGAGAGGAGGGTGGGATGTCACACTGTATCAAATACACACGAGATGTCCAGAGATTTAGAGAGCAGGGTGGGATGTCACACTGTATCAAATACACGAGGATTGTCCAGAGAGACAGGATCAGAGTGGGGATGTCACACTATTCAAATACACGAGGATGTGTCCGAGAGACAGGAGAGAGGGTGGGATGTCACACTGTATCAAATACACGAGGATGTGTCCAGAGAGACAGGAGAGGAGGGCGGGATGTCACACTGTATCAAATACACGAGGATATGTCCAGAGAGACAGAGAGAGGAGGTGGGATGTCACACTGTATCAAATAACCGAGGATGTGTCCAGAGAGTTTAGAGAGCAGGGCGGGATGTCACACTGTATCAAATACACGAGGATGTGTCCAGAGAGACAGGAGATCAGAGGGGATGTCACACTTATCAAATACACGAGGATGTGTCCAGAGAGTTAGAGAGCAGGGCGGGATGTCACACTGTATCAAAAACACGAGGATATGTCCAGAGAGAAGAGAGCAGGGCGGGATGTCACACTGTATCAATATCACGAGGATGTGTCCAGAGAGACAGGAGAGGAGGGCGGGATGTCACACTGTATCAAATACACGAGGATGTGTCCAGAGAGACAGGAGAGGAGGGCGGGGATGTCACACTGTATCAAATACACGAGGATGTGTCCAGAGAGTTTAGAGAGCGGGTGGGATGTCACACTGTATCAAATACACGAGGATGTGTCCAGAGAGACAGGAGACAGAGTGGGATGTCACACTATCAAATACACGAGGATGTGTCCAGAGAGTTTAGAGAGCAGGGCGGGATGTCACACTGTATCAATACACGAGGATGTGTAAGAGAGACAGGAGGAGGAGGGGATGTCACACTGTATCAAATACGAGGATGTGTCCAGAGAGACAGGAGAGGAGGGGGATGTCACACTGTATCAAATACACGAGGATATGTCCAGAGAGACAGAGAGCAGGGCGGGATGTCACACTGTATCAAATACACGAGGATGTGTCCAGAGAGACAGGAGGGTGGGCGGGATGTCACACTGTATCAAATACACGAGGATGTGTCCAGAGAGTTAGAGAGCAGGGTGGGATGTCACACTGTATCAAATACACGAGGATGTGTCCAGAGAGACAGGAGATCAGAGTGGGATGTCACACTATCAAATACACGAGGATGTGTCCAGAAGTTAGAGAGCAGGGCGGGATGTCACACTGTATCAAATACCGAGGATGTGTCCAGAGAGTTTAGAGAGCAGGGTGGGATGTCACACTGTATCAAAATCACGAGGATATGTCCAGAGTTTAGAGAGCAGGGTGGATGTCACACTGTATCAAATACACGAGGATATGTCCAGAGAGTAGGAGTCAGGGCGGGATGTCACACTGTATCAAATACCGAGGATGTGTCCAGAGAGACAGGAGATCAGGGCGGGATGTCACACTGTATCAAATACACGAGGATATGTCCAGAGAGAGAGATCAGGGCGGATGTCACACTGTATCAAATACACGAGGATGTGTCCAGAGAGACAGGAGATCAGGGCGGATGTCACACTGTATCAAATACACGAGGATGTGTCCAGAGAGTTTAGAGAGCAGGGTGGATGTCACACTGTATCAAATACAGAGGATATGTCCAGAGAGTTTAGAGGCAGGGTGGGATGTCACACGTATCAAATACACGAGGATGTGTCCAGAGAGTTTAGAGAGCAGGGAGGGATGTCACACTGTATCAAATACACGAGGATGTGTCCAGAGAGTTTAGAGAAGCAGGGTGGGATGTCACACTGTATCAAATACACGAGGATGTGTCCAGAGAGTTTAGAGAGCAGGGAGGGATGTCACACTGTATCAATACACGAGGATGTGTCCAGAGAGTAGGAGAGGAGGGCGGGATGTCACACTGTATCAATACACAGGAGTGTTCCAGAGAGACAGGAGAGGAGGGTGGGATGTCACACTGTATCAAATACACGAGATGTGTCCAGAGAGTTTAGGAGCAGGGGGGATGTCACACTGTATCAAATACACGAGGATGTGTCCAGAGAGACAGTGAGAGAGAGGGCGGATGTCACACTGTATCAAATACACGAGGATGTGTCAGAGAGTTTAGAGAGCAGGCGGGGATGTCACACTGTATCAAATACACGAGGATGTGTCCAGAGAGACAGGAGAGGAGGGCGGGATGTCACACTGTATCAAATACACGAGGATGTGTCCAGAGAGACAGGAGAGCAGGCGGGATGTCACACTGTATCAAATACACGAGGATGTGTCCAGAGAGACAGGAGAGGAGGGGATGTCACACCTGTATCCAATACACGAGGATGTGTCCAAGAGAGACAGGAGAGGAGGGTGGGGATGTCACACTGTATCAAAATCACGAGGATGTTCCAGAGAGACAGGAGACAGAGTGGGATGTCACACTATCAAATACACGAGGATGTGTCCAGAGAGTTTAGAGAGCAGGTGGGATGTCACACTGTATCAAATACACGAGGATGTGTAAGAGAGACAGGAGAGGAGGTGGGGATGTCACACTGTATCAAATACACGAGGATGTGTCCAGAGAGTTTAGAGAGCAGGGTGGGATGTCACACTGTATCAAATACAACGAGGATATGTCCAGAGAGTTTAAGAGCAGGGTGGATGTCACACTGTATCAAATACACGAGGATATGTCCAGAGAGATAGGAGATCAGGGCGGGATGTCACACTGTATCAAATACACGAGGATGTGTCCAGAGAGTTTAGAGAGCAGGGTGGGATGTCACACTGTATCAAATACACGAGGATGTGTCCAGAGAGTTTAGAGAGCAGGGTGGGATGTCACACTGTATCAAATACACGAGGATGTGTCCAGAGAGTTTAGAGAGCAGGGTGGATGTCACACTGTATCAAATACACGAGATGTGTCAGAGAGATAGGAGAGGAGGGCGGGATGTTCACACTGTATCAAATACACGAGGATGTGTCCAGAGAGTTTAGAGAGGCAGGGTGGTGGATGTCACATGTATTCAAATACACGAGGATGTGTCCAGAGAGTTTAGAGAGCAGGGAGGGGATGTCACACTGTATCAAATACACGAGGATGTGTCCAGAGAGATAGGAGAGGAGGCGGGATGTCACACGGATGTCACACTGTATCAAATACACGGATGTGTCCAGAGAGACAGGAGATCAGGGCTGGATGTCACACTGTATCAAATACACGAGGATGTGTCCAGAGAGACAGGAGAAGGGGGGATGTCACACTGTATCAAATACACGGGATGTGTCCAGAGAGACAGGAAGGAGGGCGGGATGTTACACTGTTTCAAATACACGAGGATTGTGTTCCATTGAGAGACAGTGATGAGGACGGGCGGTGATTGTTCACACTGTATCATTAATAACGAGTGAGTTTCTCCGAGGAGATCAGGATGAGGAGTGGTGGGATGTCACACTATCAAATAACTTTACGAGGATGCTTGTTCATGAGAGTTTAGAGAGCAGTGGTGGGATGTTTCACACTTATCAAAATCATCTTAGAGATGTGCATGATAGAGACTGTGTTTCATGTGGACAGCGACCTGCACCGTGATTTGATTCAAAAGCTCCAGACAGTAAGTACTCCATGAATATTATCCGTTTGTAAGTGTTTATAAACAAACCGCCGAATGACTGGAAGGAGAAGAAAATGATTCCATGAAGTTTGTTTTGAGAGCGGATCCAACGACACATTTACTGCGCTATAATCTACTGACGGCAGAAGTAGTAGGGGTTATCTTACCGGGAAGTGCTGATGTTCCATCGCACCACGACATCGTTTTGTACAAGCGGTCAAGCCTGGATCCGGAAAATCGTGACATTATCCGCATCAATGAGACCCACCCCGATTATGACCCTCTTCATTATGTGTTACTACCACATGGAGATCTGGGCTGGACATCTACCATCAAGAAACGAGATGGCAAATGTGTCAGTACTATGGAGTTTTACACTTACCATTTGATGGTTCGAAGTAACTTTCATGTAATACTACGTAGTGGTGGATTACTACAACAATGTATTGTCCATCAATACGCAAAGGTTGAACAAGGACCCCTGAACTACGTCTGCCACAATCAACGGTAATTGCGGGCGGAGCTGTATCAAGGACTGTGTCTGATGCAGTCGCCGCTGGGGATACTGACGGTTCCTCAATCGGTCGCCGAGTTGTCCTTCCGTCGTCATTTACCGGAAGCCCACGAAATATGCATCAACTGTATCAGGATTCGATGGCTATCGTTCGGCGATACTCGAAACCTGACTTCTTCTTAACATTTACGTGCAACCCCAAATGGGAAGAAATGCAGAATGCGTTATTCCCTAATCGGGTTGCCGCTGATCGACCAGACATCGTAGCCAGAGTTTTCAATCAAAAGAAGAAGGCTTTCCTTCACGATATTGTGGTTGGTCAAATTTTTGGAAAGGTCCTCGCGTACGTCTGCATCAACTCAGCCACGTAACCGATGCCAAACATGATCCATCCTCTTTTCTCATGACTGACTACGATGTTCAAGCAGAAAAAAAAACAAGGCGGATCACAACTGCAGACTCCTCAATCAAGATCAAAGGGTGGTTTACGAAGCGGTGATGGAAAATGTGACAATGAAGAATGGGGCAGTGTTCTTCGTCGATGGCCCTGGGGGCACTGGAAAAACGTTTCTTTACAACATCCTACACAGCGTTCGTTCCACGAAGCTCACCGCACTCGCAGTAGCATCTTCCATGATAGCGGCTGAGTTGTTGGACGGAGGTCGAACTATTCATTCTCAGTTCAAGATACCTCCACCTAT
>CM068961.1:115217995-115241562 GCA_035128595.1 Eptatretus atami | reverse complement strand
TCAGCTTTATCTTGATTTCCATTCTCTTTCTTCTCGCCACACTCAGGGGCCGAGGGTCTATGCCTTTTACCACCCCGGAGCTGTGGTGGCGCCCCCGGGCTATGTGTCGAGCAGCCATTGGGTTGTATCGTCATCAAAACACGCAGACGGTGTGCCCCACTTGGGGCACGGGATATGGGACAGCCAAGGATGACATGGTATGCGGGGTGTTCCTCCACGCCACACTCACAAGCCGCAGAAGGTGCCACACCCCATCTGTGCTTATTTGAGCGGAATCGTCCGACGCCGGTACGTAGACGGTTTAGTCGTACTAAGCCAGTCTTGGCAAGGGCATTCCGGTGGTATGGGAACCGAAGTCGGGAATGAAAGCGCGGAGTCTGGTAGAGTTCATCCGCCATTCCGTGCTCCAGTTGTGATCCGCCCAGTGGGTCGCACTGATGTTAAGGTCGTTGGCTATTTTCAGCAAACACTGTGCGGCAGGCACAAATGGGGTGTCTCAAATTCAGTCGCCGGGGCTGCTCATTCGATGAAGTAAAGAGCTTGAGATTGAGCAAATGGTTTTGCTCCAGTGCCCGGCGAGTGAGAGATAGAGTGGCTTCTTCGTGGCGAAGCTCAGCGGGTTGGATGCCTGCGAGGATGGAAAGGTTGTCCGTTGGTGTGGGATGCAGGCATCCGGTCACAGTACGCAAGGCGCCGTTGATGGGCGTGTCAATCTGGTGGGAATGAGCACTGCGGGCACCAGACGGGCGCACAGTACTCGGCGGTGGAGTAGACCAGGGCTAAGGCTGCTGTACGTAACGTGACAGCGCCCGCACCCCAGCCGGACCCACCAGTCGTCTTAGCAGCGCAGCGCGGGATGTTAGCTTCTTGCGTAGTGACTCCAGGTGTCGGCGGTACTGGTGAACGACCTGTCCAATGTTACCCCAAGATATTTTGCTCAGGGCAGAAGGACAGGGGTTTTCCATCGATATTGACGTTTAGCTCACGTTTTGCTTCCTGTTGTTCAAATGGAAAGCTGCCGACACTGCTTTGGTTTCGCTGAGCTTCAATCTCCATTTCTGGCGGTATGCCGATAAAGTAGACATGTCCTGGCTCAAAGTCCCCTCTAATGTTTCCCACTTTCTTGCCGCGGTGTCCGATCGCCAGGTCGTCCGCATATGCGTACTTTGCGGAGACCGTATTCGGCATGTCGTGGGTGTAGATATTGAAGAGGAGGGGGCCAGACCGATCCCTGTGGGACGCTGTTCTTAAGGCGTCATAACCTGCTTCGCTGTCCGTTACCGGTGGTGACGGTGAAGCTTCGGTTGTAGACAAGCTCCATGATCATATGGACCATGTGCCTGTCTGGGAGCAGGCAGAGCAGCTTGCAGGTGAGGCGGTGGTGCCATATGGTATCGTTGGTGGCTGTGAGATCGAGGAACACAGCACCGGCCTTCTTTTTAGCCTCAAAGCAGTCCTCGATGTCTTGGGTCATAAGAGTGACCTGATCTACGGTAGATTTCCCGTGCTGAAAACCAGCTTGCTCCCGAGGGAGGAGCGGATCTATAATTGGTTCGACGTGGGCGTAGATAAGATGCTCGAGAATTTTGAAGGGGACACAAAGGAGAGATATCGGGCAATAACTCTTCAGGTACCCTGGTGGCTTGTGATCCCAAGCCTCATGACTACTAGGGCTCTTCTCCAGATTTTGGGGAATTTGAGGTGGCGCAAGCAGGAAGAGAGGAATTCGCGTAACCAGGACTTCAATGCAAAGCCAGCATGGAGTATAAGTTCCGGGCAGATGTGATCGGGGCCCGGAGAGTTGTGTGGCTTCAGTAGTTGAAGGGCGGTGGCGAGCTCATCCGGGGTGAAGTCATCGGAGATACTTTTGCCGTCTGGTGTTTCTGCCCTCAGAGGTCAGACACCTCTTTGGCCACAAGTCGGGATGACTTGCGGTCCCTCGCTTCGTACACCCCGTTCTTCACCAGCTGGGTCGCAATGGCATTAGCAGAAACGGGCACTGGCGAGGGGAGCGTGCTGACCGGCCATGGAGGTTGTTAATGATACTCCATGCTTTGCGGCTAGAGTGCGAGAAGTCGATGGTGTTGACGCTTCGGTCCACCGCTCAAGCTTCCTTTGGTTTGAGCGCGTGAGTAGATTGGTGGTGGCTACATTGGAAGCGGTGCCCGGTGGGGCACAAAGGAAGGAGTGGGAGAGGGTCTCGCACTCGGAATCCCAGCAGTTGTTTCGGCGTACAGTTGTTTCGGCGGCCGCGTGGGATTGCTTTCTTCGCCGCGGATGTTATGGCATTGCAGAAGTCCTGGAAAGCCTCGTCCATATTGATGGTATCGGGTGGTGGTAGACCCGTGATGGATTTGTTGGTAAGGAGGCTGTAGCGATTCCAGTCAGCCTTTCTGAAGTTCCATCGCTTCACCGGTGCGCTCGGGACGGGTGGCACGAGCTTTGGAGCAGTGATAAGCGAGAATCGATGTTGGGACCGCGGGAACTTCTCAAGCACACATCTCAGGTAGTGGGCTGTCAGGGTCGGCACTCGCGAAGGCCAGATCGGGGTTCGTCCCTGTTCCCCAGCGTCTGGAGAGGAAACTGGCTGTGCCCTTTGGATTGTAAAGGAGGGCAAGGTTGTTTGTCGTTTGCTGCCCAGGCAGCCAGACACTCTCAGTCGTTCCTGGTGGTGTTATATCCCCAGTCAACGTGCTGGCAATTAAAATCGCCAGCGTAGAGACTGGGGGAGGGAAAAGTGGGTAACGATGATGGGGATATCTGTGAGGGTGGGGGCTTGTAGACGTTGATGATGTTATAGTTTGCAACGTCCATGCACACCCACTCAATCTCGGCATCAGCTAGAGATTGACCGACGAGAGTCCAGCTCAGGCTCTCGTGGACAAACGTGGCAAGGCCGTGCTTCCTGCTTTTAGTAGACCCAGCTAGTGCATAGTGTAGAAAGACTAGCTTATCTGCAGAGGTGCAGTGGGTCTCTTGGAGGAGGATGATGAGGGCCCGGTTGTCATGGGCAAGCTGCTCGATGACATTGATCTTGCTTGTCGTAAGGCCCTCGACATTCAGCTGCAGTATTGTGGATCGACAGTACTTGTCAGCGGCATGGGCGCCACCACGCCCTAAAAAGGGAGGTTGCCTCGCCACCTGCTGCTGAAAAGCCTGGGTGGAGGCTCGGATATGACAGGCTTGGTTTCGCATACCGTAGTATTTGCTACTTACAGGGGGGACCACGTGAAGGTGCCTATCTTCCCCCCCAAATCTGATCCTTAATGATGAAGAAACGATGCTCACGTGTGACGGCATGATCCTGTCAAGTGTGGACATTGCAAACAAAGCACTGCATCTGGACATAGTGTTTGAACACAAAAAGGAAATGCCAGCATTGTTGATCAAGGTTTCAGTTCCCAATAACTTTGGACTAAGTGTGACAAAAATCAGAAAAATGACCAAATACCAGGATCTGAAAAATGGGGTCAAGAGGACTTGGAAATTGAAGAAAGCTAAAATTGTACCAGTGATAGTTGGAGCAACAGGAATGATGAAGAAAATGCTGACTGAGTGTTTAAAAATCATTCTGGGGAATATCACTCCAAATGAGCACAAGGGGAGGCTGTCAGGGGTTCAGTGAAGATTTTGAAAAGAGCTCTTGGAACAACCAACTTTTATACGGTTATATTAAAACTCGTGTCAGCCTTCCGCAAAATGGAAGATTTATCTGGTGCTTGTCGAGATTAGAGTTCAGCCAAATATCTGTTTGGCCTCAACACTTCTGAGGCACAGAGGAAATGGGACATGATTGAGGTGAAGAACATGCAGTTTAGACAAAGTTTGGAATAATTTGTCATGTAAGGCAAGAATCTTGGAAACTTGCGTTCCAACCGGGACGATGTTTTCATGCGAAGCGGTGGAGGAGGGAATGAGCGCCTCTTCTGAGGGGCCTTTGGAAAAAAACAATAAAAATATGAAAGACTAAATACAATAATATCTTCATTAGTTTGATAACTTTTTTCACGAAAGGGCGCAGAAGGAAATGCACTGATGGAACAGGTAATCAATGAAAAGGTGAATTTACGTGATCTAATCCAATCAAGGGCGTCAAAGTTCATGTTAGTTATCCTGCACGGGGATGACTATGTCAATCAGTTACCTTTCCGCCAAAATTATAATTGCAATTAAGGATATTATTATCATCATTTTGAGAAGGAAGTATGAACAGCAATGTCGAGAAAAGACGAAATGCCGAAATTTCTTTCAAATTCATATCTTGATCTCGGGGTTGGCTGTGTTTGCACCCAGTGTGTTTCCCCAACTGGCCCAAAGTATTAAAGAGTGCTTACCTGCTGAAGGTCCTGCATATGGTGTGGTCCCTCAACACCGCGCTGCTTCTGCTGTTGCAGTCCATCATCATGGAAAGACTTTCCTTCCAACTGGAGCCCCTCAACACCGCACCGCTTCTGCTGTTGCTGCTGCCTGTGATCAGAATGAGGCTTCTGCTTTTCCTCAAGCTCAACGTGTTGTTTGTCTTGTTGCTGCTGTTGAGAATCATTTCGTTGAGGCTTCTGTTGTTGTTGTTGGTCAACACTGTGCAGTTTCTCCTGCTGGAATCCGTCATCATGGGGAGGCTCCCGTTCGAGCAGCGGCCAATCAACAACTTGCTGCTTCTGTTGGAACGTGCGTTCATGGTGAGGCTTCTGGTCGGGACGCAGCCGATCAACATTGTGCTGTTTCTCTTGAAACCTGCCTTGACGGTAATGCTTCTGATGCATCCTGCCAACATCATGGGGCTTCACTTCAATTGTCACTCTCTTCTTTTCTGCATGCTTCTCATGCTTCTTTTGATTTTTGAAGAAGAGCTTTTCCTTCTTTTTCAGCAGTGGTTCCTCTTGCTGTTTTCTATAAGGTTTCCACTGAGCATTCTGCACATTTGATTCGTCCTCGACAACACTTTGTTTCTCCTCTTTGGTCTCGTCCAATTCCTCATGTGGTTTGTTGAGTTCCTGATCAATTCCAGTCTGTTCTTATTTTCCTGGACTCATCTCAACTTCCTCACTTTTGCTCTCCTCTCCCTTTTCAATTTGCTCCTGTTCCACCTTTGGTGTTTCACCTCCCCCACTCTGTTTTTCTTCCACCGTTTGCATTTCATTTTCCATTTACTCTCCTTTTCTTTTTAGACCGTGGGCCGAGCATCCAAAATGTGTCTAGTTTTTGACTTTCCTGACCCACCTTATGTATCTAACTGAAATTTTGCATAGATTTTGATAAAAATCACTTAGAAAGAATTCACAACTCGTCAGTGCAAAAAGTTGCACTAAAATTAGTTATGCTAATTAGCAAAACCTAAGGCACCATCTTGTGTCCATTCTGAGATAGCTATGTATTACTCCATGGGAATTCTGATGTCTGTATTCATATAATAAGGAGACTACTCGCATTGTGTTTTAATCATTTTATTTTAAAAGTACAGTACAAGCAAAGGAAGGCTACTATTTTTGAAATGAATTCTTTCATGTTTAACATGTTCATGTACGTCAATGTAAAACACTGTGGTGACACGGGTCACTGTGTCACGGAGCATCAACTCCTCATCTGATTCTTCGTCATCAGAATATAACTCTTTCGTGGTAATGGAGTTTCTGCAGTCGACACACTTGCAAAGCTCCGTCCATTACACACCATTCCGTCGACAAGAACATGTTTCTTTGCCTGTACCAGACTGCTTCGCACAGCTAGTTTTCTTGCATGAACAATATGTTAGTTCAAGCAAGCTGCTCAGAGATGGAGGCAAATCACCCCAGTCGACGTCTAATTCATCATCTCCAACTTTCCACCCATGTCCTTTTGGACTGGGAATTGGTGGAAACTGTTCCCTACATCTAGTGTGTACAGCAGCCTGGTAATTTGCTCTCATGACATGCTGCTTCAGAGAGTGTCTGCATTGGGTGGAAGACGTGCCTCTGATTTGGATAACATAAGGAACAGATTGTATCTGGCTTCATTGACTTTTACAGTCCTGCCCATACATTTTGCAAACAAATTTCTCCGCACCTTTCACCAATTCTCACTGACTGTGAATGAACTCCCCAACTCTTGAAAGACAGCATGGCAAGCAGTGTCACTTGCAAACAGCTTTGCTGTTTTGTTTCCTGACTCGTGCAAGGGAGAGCGGAAGTGGGCCAAAGTTGTATGTTAGAAAGTGACCAATATCCACCTTCCGGACATTACCGATAATCACAAGTCGCTGGAACAGATTTCTGTCAGCCATTAATGTCGCTTGCTTGCCTTTCACTTTAGATTGAGTTGACTTGTTCATTGACTGGAAGGTCTTGGTCTTCTCTTTCATCAGTGGTTTGAACATACCTTCACTGCCCTGAAGACGTTCCTTGCAGTTTGAGATGAATGCCGCATCTCCCTTTTCTCGTGCATTGATGTAATCTACAGATACCTCCTTGGATGCCACAGCACTAGAAACTATGTGAACTAACTGGTCATGGCTGTCTTCGAAGGGATTAATCATTGCCTCCAAGACAGTTACCACCTTGCAGATGTCCTCTTCATCTCTCTGTATTTGTGATGGCTGCAAGAGGAACAGCAGCACCACTTCTACCATCTCAATGTACGAAGACCAAACTGCAAACGTTGGATTTTTTGACTGATCATTGACAAACTTGTCATACATTGTTGTCACATTTTGATATAGATCCAAGGACACAAGCTCTGTGAAAGCCTCCTCTGGAAATGTTGCGTTCAGTTGGGTCATTAGTCTTTGTGCTTGAAGTGTATCCTCTTCTGCAAGAGAGTCAAGAAAACTTTGCCAGCGGAGACATTCCATTGCTTCCACCACACACTTGTGCATACGAATACTTCGGTTACAGTGATGACCATTCGTTGCACCATTCAGAGATTCTTGCACAACGATACCTGCTTCGATCACCAAGGTCTCGAGACCTGCATCTCAAAACCTTTTTTCGATACATGCTAACATGGCCCGTGAAGTGTGGAAAGCACCAAGACGAAGAATTCTGTGCTGGCTGTGGTGTACTTGTGGCGCCTTGACAGCGACCTTACTTTCGGGGCTTTCTTCCACATCAATCCACTTAGCAGCACATTCCTTAAATTTCTTAAGGCTTTTCTCACTAAATGGAATTACTTTGCTGTTGGTGTTGATGACATGCATAAAACAGAACCCCGAAGAACTGCCCTCAGAATCTTCAGCAGTACGAGCATCAGACGACATGTACGCCGTCATGGCAGCGAGTGAGTTTACAGCTTACCTTAAACGAAGCACGTGATTGGTTGATGAGCGTGGTGCTGTATGTCAAAAGCACTGTGATTGGACGATGTTTATGAGAAAATTGTCACAATTTCAGGGGTTTTTTTTTCCATATTTTGAAAAAATGTACAAGTTTTGTGCTTGACGAGTTTCAGGTATGATTTCTATAATATTTTCACACAACATATAAATACAGGTAGATACACGAGGTGGGTCATGAAACTAAACAAAATGGGAGCTCGGCCCACAGTCTATTTCCCCTGCACTTCATCCTGAACAAGCTTTACTGGTGTTTTCACTTTGTTCTCTCTTCCCAATACCTTCTTCTCTCTCCCCTGCACATCGTATTCTCTTCCTCTTATTGCTCGTTCTTTTTCCAACACAATTATCTCTTTTCCTTTCAACTCCTCACATTGCTCTCGTTGCTTGAGCAATCCTTGATGAGCCCATTCCTTGAATTTCTGCAAATTGTGCTCTCAATGTGCAAGCTCTTTCCCTTTGTCGTGGATACGAAGCTGCCTTTCCTTGAATTCATCATCTTTGGTTCTGATGAGCGTTTCAAACTCCTGTTGCTCCAGCTCCTGCTCCTTACTTCTCTGGTTCGCTTGCTCCATTTGCTGCACAATTCGCATCCTCTTTTTAACGTCTTTCTCTTTTTTTGTACAAAAAGCATTCTTTCTCGACATTCTGCATTTGCACGCTTTTCTCAAATCCATAACTGGAATTCTTCTTCCTGAAGGTACTCTTTCCGGTTTTCATGTCCGCGCTCCTCGTCTTTTCTTTTCCTTAACTCTGCTTGTATTTTTCTTTCCTGTTGATTTCTTTTCCATTTCTCCAATTCCTTTTTCTCTTTCTCCTGTTCTTCCTCTTGTTTCTTACATTCTTCTTCCTCCATAATCCATAATCCTTTTTTCAATTTGAGTTGCATGTCCTTTTCCTTCAGTTCATGTTCTTTTTCCTTCATCAACTCCTCTCCGTATAAGATCTAGTTCATTTTGGAGCAACCTGTCCTCTTTCCTGCAGTTGTTTTGCTGTCACATCCATTTCTCCTTTCATCTCCTGAAGTTCCTCCACCTCATTGTGTTCACTTTCCTGGACCTCGACTACCAATGGCAGCTCTGGAGCTCCTGGAAGAACATTAAATATTTCCTGTTTAACCACCTGAAGAAATCCCATCTCGTGCCCTTTTATCAGTACTTTTCTTGAGCACGTGATCTCTTTCAATCTCCACTTACCTCCTGGGGAGGTGGGGATGCTGTATTACCGAGGACTAGCAAGACCGCGATGAGAAACAACATGTCTGGTTCACACTAACCCACAAACTGGAGAGCTGGCGGTTCAACGCTCTGTTTTACGTTGTTTGTGACGTCACACTGAACCATGACCACACCCCCTACTTACATCACCTTTTCCCTTGCTCTCTTGTTGGAACTCTGATCGATGAAAACAAAATGTCCCTCACACCGATCCTGGAAGAATATTAAGATCAGTACTCAGACCATTATTATATTAAAAGCTAAGCCATATTTTGGACGTATTCTCTTCGGAAACTGCCAGACAGATTGTCGCCATTTCGTCATTGTGTGCTCTGTGGTCTAATGTACAGCATGGCTATGTAAAGATCGTGCCCAGGAAGACAGGTTTGGGAATTTTGGCGATTTTCTAATTTTTACATTCTGGTTGCATGGCACGTGACGTCATCGCTGAGAGATGCCAATGACTAATGAATCGGTTCATTCGCTGACGTCATTACGTCTGTTGCGACAGACCGTTCATCTGAGGCGTAATGCCACTCCTTGAAACCAGTGCCTGCAATGTAAACCCTCTGTCTGCATTATGCTGAACCACAAGGTGCATTGACAAAAAAAATGTACAATAGAACATTGTATATAAAGAAATCTATAAATCACATTGTGAACACGGATATGATTGAGTCCCTAAACGAACCCTCACTTTGAACTCACGTGGAACACGGGTTTGGCTAGTTACTATTCATAATTACATCAACGATTTGGATCGTGGGATGGAGTAGGTTCGAAATTTGCAGATAACAACCAAAGCTTGTAGGTAAGGTGGATAGGCGAGGGGGTGATAATGTTCAGGAATGTATTGATGCTGTTGTGAAATTTCTGATTTGTTCTATGTAACCGACCTGGTGTAAATCCTGTTACTCAATTTGTAAGAAACAATTAATTCACTGTCCACACGAACAAGACATTTATTTCATGTACCAGAGTCCAAACACGAGGATGAGTAAACATCCACAATGATTTGCACTAAACTAAGCTACATTCCTGATATATATACATGCTGTGGAGAGTGGAACAGTAGGGAACAAAGAGAGGCATGATGCCTCAGCGCCTTGGTGAGAGAAGACAAAATCTTAGTTATAGAATGTGAATAAAAATTGAATATAAAGGATTGTGTATATAAAAAGGCAGGAGTACATGGTCTGATACGCATTAGGCAAAAGAACTCAAACTGCCAATACGTGTCCACCAGGTGAAAGAGAATACATAATCATGGCAAAATTTGCAGTGTCATCAACCAGCGTCACTGTTTCATCGTTAATACATCCCCCGCCTCCCCCCATCAACACCCAGACAAAAGGGAAACCACAATTGTACAGCCAATGTCGACACAGCATAAAAATAAATTATATATAAGCACCGCAACAATTAGTAATGAAGTACATTGATTGTAATTATTTTTCTTCCACCAATCCCCCCTTTTTTCCTATCAGGAAAATTGAATAATTATATTGCACTGATCCACCCTACCCGTTGCCTGGAGAAAAAAATATCCGTTTACACAAAGTCAATCAAACAATGCGCGAGTGCTCATATCAGAAAAAAAAAAGCTGGATGACGTACATCTCAATTGGTACCCAGCCAGGTTAGTGAGTTGCGTTTTCTTAATGTCATGGCCTTGTTCTCAGCATGTGTCACAAATCGAAAAAAGACATGCTACCTGAAGTCAGAAGATAACAGTCAGGGTGATGATAGAGCAGCACCCAATGAAACACAGTCGAGCACTCTTTGAGCTGCCAGCGAAGTATCTTGGCAAGTACAGCTTGGCCCGACACTGGGTTGAAGAGACGAAAAGGTGACCCAGATCCAGCCCCAGCATTTGGCCGTAGCAGCATGTTGTGCATCAGGTTGATTCACCAAGTGGGCTGACATGATGAGCAGCCGCGATGCTTGCACAAGCCCCACCCGCACCATTGAACACATGTTGCAGATGATCGCCGTATGGACCTTCAGGGCCTTCGTTGTGCATTGTGCAACCACGCAAGTTCACAAGTATCTGCAGAGCAGCAATTTGCAGAGTGTGGTTGGGACATTCCTCCAGGCAGGCACCACGCAACGGCGACGTTTAAGTCTTTGCCTTGCTGTGATTGACTTGTCTAACCTTCTCTTCAGTGGGTTTCTGTTTTTTTCTCTAACATGCTCATCTTATCTCCTCAGGACAGGGGTATTTCAGATCACGTGTGAATGCCCAATCACCCAAATCTGGGTTACCCCATCGTCCAATCTTTTGGTGGAAGTTCTTCAAAGCTTCATTAGACGAAATTGTACACTGCATAATTCAACTGCTCTCAACACTTCGAAACAAACAAAATCAAGGTGAGCATCGATTAAACATGCCAATCCATAAAGGTCATGGGCTCATGCATTTCAATAAGACTGACAAAGGTTTTTACAGGAGCATTGACTTGCATATATGTTATACAATATTATATCCTTCCTTTCCTTATTTTTTCGCACCTAAACGACATGCTAAAATATACAGAAATCTCAGTTATATGTACACTTAAAAACATTTCATCTCATTTCATTTTCCATGTAGAAAGGCAACAGTCTTATCAGGGGTCCAATTTGCAATCAACAATTCCTTTGACCATCCTCCAAATATCCTTCTCATCAAGAAAAATATAACATCATTTTACAATCATTATGAAGTTAGCTTCTTCTTCTTCTTCTTCTTCAATTTTCCATCACAAGCAGTTCCAGAGCAACTCGCATAATTTATTTATTTATTTCGAGCTACTTAGCACTTCTGTACTGAGGAAAGATGGTCAAGTCAGTGTTAGAAATACCTCAACTTACTTAAGTAAACGTACCAGAAGTATAACTTCATCAAAAATCATGCACCTGTCCAATTAATCAGAAAACAATAAAGCAGTAATATTTTAATGCCTTGTGGTGTCATCAACTCTTTCAATAATATAATTTCTTACACTAACCGATTATACATAATTTCACATAGTAATGCCTTCTGTACTTGGCATGATTCCAAAGATCATTCACTCTTGCATGTCATTTCCCTGGTCTCTGTTTATGCTCCGACTGAGGAGAGTGATTCACCGTGAAGACGCATTCTCTGCCACGCTCGAGTCTGTGGTTGATCAGTGCCACGGTGAGAATACACTTCTAGTCTTGGGGGATTTCCAATGCATCGACTGGAACGATAGGGATGGTTATGAACGTGTTGGTCCCTGGTCAGGAACTGTGAACCTGAATAGCACCAATTTCCTTGACTTTGCAAGAAGTCATGGAATTCGGTGGCCGTTCATGCTTTCAGCGCCCACAAGCTCATCGCTGGACTTGGTATTCCAAGCTGGCGTGTGGCAACGGAGATTTACCATGTGCTCGTTGATGGTCGCTGGAGGATGACCAGAACTGCAGGGTCTACTGGAGTGCTGAGTTCCTTCAATACTGACCACTGGCTTGTTGTAGCAATTATTAAGTTGCACCTTAAATCCAGGAGAATGGTACCATCCCAGCCTAGGCTGGATGTGTGGCAAGCTCAAGGATGAGAGGGTAGCTGAGGAGTTTGCGAACAAGCTGAGTGGAGGATTTGGGGGGGTCTGGATGCTTGGAGATCCTGAAGAGTTGTGGAGTGCCTTCAAGACCACCGTCCTTGATGTTGCCGGTGGATGTCTTGGAACCACTGAAGGGCGAAAGAAGAATTTTGTCTCTCAAGCGACACCTGGATACCATTGACCAGAGTCGCAGGGCCAGGCTAAATGGCCAGAGCTAAGCTGTCAGGAGCTGAGCATAAAAACTGCACATGTGCTAAGGGTGACAAGGAGGCATTATGAGCGAGGTATCCGTGAGGGTAGAGCATCTCCTGTGGTCAATGATTATTATTCAGCTTACAGGGGAATCGCGCATTGCATTCCTCCAAGCCCGTCCCTCGGTGTACGGCAGTTAGAGCGGAAGGTGGTTGGCTTTGACAGAGGAGTCCGAAGTGAAGGCCCGCTGGGGCCAGTTACTTTGAGCGTTGTTACCAGACGATCCACCAGCTGTCGAGTTGAACGTCTGGGGTGTTACAATCACTGTTTTGCTGACCCTCAATCAACGTGATCCCACTTATTTGTGAAAACAGGCTGCGGTTTACCGGTTGAAATGGGTAAAGCTCCAGGGACTGTGGAATCCATGCTGAACTTCTCAAGGCTGGTGGGAAATGCTGCACTCGTGTCATTGCATGCATTTCTGTGCTCTGCCTGGAACACAGCATCATCCAACTGACTGGAAAGATGAGCCTCTGTCCCTCTCTGGAAAGGGCAGGGTGATCGCCAAGACTGCAACAACTACCGAGGGTGATGCCTGCTCTCAATGCCGGGCAAGGCCTTTTGCTCGGATAATTCTTGATGGGGTTCGCCACCATCTGCTTGAGCACCAGCATCTAGAGCAGTCAAGCTTTACACCAAAGAGGTCAACGATTGACCGATTCTTGCTCTTCGGTCATCACCAAACGCAGACGAGAGTTTCGGCAGGGGCTGCTTGCAGCCTATGTTGACTCTGGAAAGCGTTTGATTCAGGAATCGGGATGCACTCTGGAGGATTCTTGGTCTTCGTGGTGCCACCAAAACTGATCGATCTGATGTCTGAAACTGTACTCTGGTGCTGAGATGCTGTGAGATGTGGTGCTACCATCTCTGACTTATTTCTCATTGTTACTGAGTTCGTCAGGGGTGTGTACTGGCCCCCACACTTTTCAGCACTAGCATGGACTGGATTCTGGAGGAGGATATCGTAGAGATCAAGCTGTGGTGCAAATTTTGGAATGTACAAGATCTCTGACCTTGATTTCGCAGATGATGCAGTCATTAATGTGGAGACTGTTAGATATCCTTTTAGGGGCCCTCGAGTGCTGAATGAGGAGTCGGAGATGCTGGGGATATGGTTTCCTGGGTCAAAACTAAGATCCAGGCTTTCAATGGCATCTTGGATGCTGCTGTTCTGTCTGTGCCTGTTTTGATGAGGATGTTTAGGTCGTCGGAAAGATTCACTTCCCTTGGCAGTGATATCATGTCTCTGCTGGCTGTGAGTCAAGGTCAACATATGTCTGGGTCGGGCCTAGGAGTCATGATTCCACTGGATCATGGGGTGTGGCGCTGCTGTACCTGTGCGGGATGACGAAAGTCCGAGTCTTCAGGTGCATGGTGCTCCAATCTTGCTCTATGGATGTGAGACTTGGACTCTGACCAGGATCTGAGACGGAGACTAATTCCTTTGGTACCAGGTCTCTTCGGAGAATCCTTGCTATCGCTGGTCGGACTTTGTGTCCAACGAGCGGTTGCTGAGAGACTCAAATGAGATTTGTTCCTGCATAGTCCGTGAGCGTCAGCTGCAGCTATATGGACATGTGGCTCATTTCCTGACGCTGATCCTGCTCACCAGATTCTCTCAGCGGAGGGATGTCGTGAGTGGAGGAGACTAATGGGCTGACCACGTGCCTTGTGGTTACAGCAGGTTGATCGGCATCTCAAGGAGATGGGGATGGGCCAGGCATCTGCCTGGGGGATGGCCAGACGGAGGTCCCTGGATAACAGCGGAAAGTGGACGCAGCGACGCGCTTCTCCGGCACATGCTCCTATACCCGACCTGACCTTCCTTCACTCAGGGTTAAAATTATCAGGATGCCCTTGACATTCTTTTATAATTCCGAGTTTGTGGTTTTGTGTCGCGCTATCTTCGACTTTGTTCTGCGCTGAGTAACGTGATATTCGGCTTACATTATCTCAAAGACCATATGAGGTGCATGGTACAAAAAAAAGTAAATAAAATGGTTCTGAAACAGTGAAATCGTGCCAAAAACGGTTACTGCATTTTGCTTGTGTCCTACAGGACTTCGCACAGTGGTTACTTCGCTTAGGCAATGGGCAATTGCGCTACAACCATCCCGATATTCCCCACTGCATTCAGATTCCACCTCATTGTGAAGTCGTCAAGGAACATTTGGAAACTGAAGTGTTCATCAAACTACAAAACCCTCGACTCCTGTCAAACACTGTCATCCTGAACACCCACAAATCAGTATGCCCTTAGAATGAATGATGACATCACCACACAAATTACCAGGCACTATCAAAGTATACTTAAGTGCAGACCAAGTCATTTGCGAAGATCCACGAGAGGCTGAGCAATATCCTTTAGAATTCTTAACTCCATTACCCCAACTGGCATGCCTCCGCACAGACTACTCTTGAAGCCTGGTGTCATTATCATGCTCTTACGTAACCTAGATATAAAAAGAGGGTTATGTAATGGTACACGACTGATTGTTAGGAATCTCCACACCCATGTTCTAGATGCCGAGATCCTAACTGGGGCAAACAAAGGTGACTATGTGTTGATACCACGAATCAAACTGGCCCATCAGATGTGAACTTGCCATTCATTCTTGAAAGAACAGTTCCAGTAAGAGTCAGCTACTGCTGACTATAAACAAAGCGCAAGGCCAAACCTTTGATAAAGTTGGGTTATATCTTCCACAGCCGGTTTCAGCCACGGTCAGCTATATGTTGCCTTCTTACGATCACGTCGGTTCTTGGACATTACGGTGCAAATTATACCAACTACAAAACAAGGTCCACAATGACAATGCTATAAACCAAAACATTGTGTATCAAGAAGTACTTGAACATTGTATTCCACTTACTGCATTAAAGTAAAATTACTACTGATACTCCTGCATCAGTTCCTTTCTCAAACACACCCACCCCAACATGTCGCGCAGAGCGCGGGTATGCTAGTCTGAAGAAGAAGACGAAGAGACGACATTGAAACAAAACGACACTTTTCCCTCTCTTTGGACATGATGTTCAAGAATAAGTTTGACAAACTGAGGTGAACTTCCTTCGCAAAATAATGAGTTTTACTGAAATATTAAAAAAGGATGACGCGTCGTAGGAGGCGGGGTCATCTTCATCTTCCGAGGTGCTGGGAGGAGGTGATCAAGGATGATCAATATTTAAAGTTATGATGACGAGGGTTCATCATGGAGGGTTAATCGAACTCGGAAGAGGGAAGACCACGCGGGAGAGTTCCGAAGGGTCGGAACCCCCCAAAGTGGCAGAGGGCCCCTCTACCAAGAAGAGTACAATCACAAACTTATTGTTCTAGTTGGCTTTTGACGTCGTTACACCCCTAAGCCCTGACAACCCCATAAAAATGGCTGCATTGATTAACAAATAATTTGGTGATGCTCTCGTGCCAAATAGCTCAGATCAGGAGACCTCTTCATGAAGTGTAAATCAGTCGAACAATGGAGAAGGTTTTGAAAGCCAGCATTTTGGCGGGCTCCGTGTTTTGTGTCGTATCCGAGGAATCTGAGGGAGAGTCGAGGATCATTCACGGATTGATCCCTCCATTGAAATTGATGATATCATGAGTCATTTAGAGGAGATGGGAGTTGTTGACGCCCGCCGTCTCACCACGATCAGGGATGGGGTCAAAGTCAATACCACCTCGGTGGTTCTGTCTTTTGACAACCCAGTCCTTCCCCCAAAAGTTTTCTTGGGCTATCAAGCCTTCACTGTACGGGATATATCCAGCCCCCTTAAGATGCTACAAATGCCAAAAGTTCGGTCACACTGCTCCAGCCTGCAGAGGCAAACAAAGCTGCAGCAGATGTAATGGAGAGCACAATACGGAAGCTGCATTCGTGAAGAAATGTCTTGGGCTAATTGTGGGGTGACCACAGTGCAGCCTTCAGAGGATGCCCTGAATCTGCCGTGAGACTGCCTAGATCCAACAGATGAAGACGCAGGAGAAACTGTCATATGCTGAAGCTATCTGGATGGTCCCCAAAATTAAGAAACTACGATTCCAGTAAAAGCAATTGAGAGCACGTCCAAAACTGAGTGCCCGGTTAACGTCCTCACCAAATCGGTGGGAGTCCAGACTGAGATGAAAGATACAGAATGCCAAACCGAAAGAGCAACCACCGACATGGCCATGAATTCTACAACAGAGGATTCATCGGCTTCATTACTGAAGTAGTAAATTTTCCAGCTCAAGCAGGAGCAGATCCGAAAAAAACTCTATCATCTCATCTCCGCTGCAGCCTTCAAACACCTGGGCTGGGAGGAGTTTCTTCAAGACGATCAACAAAATATTCAGCCAATCGACCCAAATATGCAGAGGGGTGGTCTCCAAACAGTCACAGATTCCCCTGCTGATCATGTAAATCATCCAATGATTTACACAAAGTTTAGCACTCATGTGCCGGAAACTTATTAAATTCATCAGCAATCTTCATCCACACTGGATATAATCCATTCGTTATTCAAGAAACCTGGTGTAAAAGCCCCAATAGATTTAACTTTACCGGGACATCCTTCAATGTATTCTCTGATGAAGCGCACCAGAGACACTTTGTAACCGAGCCAAATGTACCCTCGATTCTTTAAATTTGTCTGAAAATCCAAAACGGAAATGGGGTGGACAAAATAAAGTAATCATCATTATTTTTTATTTCTATTCCTTATTCCATTTTATCAATATATTTTCCATTTTTGGTTGAAACCTTGAGTTAGTGTGCCTGGCCTTTATAGAGCCTCGCGGCTCTGACGACGCCAATAAACAACAAAGAGAAGAAGGAGCGTGTTCACGGTGTAGCGTGACGTCACAAACATTTGAACAACGTAAAACGGAGCATTGAACCGCCAGCTCTCCAGTCCGTGGGTGATGTGAACCAACATGTTGTTTCTCATCGCCGTCTTGCTAGTCCTCGGTATACAGCATCCCCACCACCCCAGGAGGAAAGTGGAGATTGAAAGAGATCTCGTGCTCAGAAAAAGTACAGATAAAAGGCACGAGATGTGATTTCTTCAGGTGGTTAAACAGGAATATTGAATGTTCTTGCAGGATCGGTGTGAGGGACATTTTTTCATTGATCAGAGTTTTAACAAGAGAGCAATGGAAAAGGTGATATAAGTGGGGTGTGGTCAAGGTTCAGTGTGACGTCACAAACAAAGTAAAACGGAGCGTTGAACTGCCAGCTCTCCAGTTCGTGGGTTAGTGTGAACCAGACATGTTGTTTCTCATCGCGGCTTGCTTGTCCTCGGTAATACTGTTACAAATCTGGAAGCTTACTGCACTCAACATTCAGAGTCCTGAGAGAACAGTTATATCGTAAGTGTGTTTATAGTTAGGCCCCCTTCCTGTGTCTAACGGGAATACATGTGTGCGCTGCGGAGATTTGTCAACAACACGCCTTCACCTCGCTTCCTCACACCGACGCCATTGTCTACGTGCGTGTCAGCACGTACATGGGTGGAGCTTCCTCGGCCACCAGAGCTCCGACTCCGCCCCAGAGAGATGGAATTTCCCCGCAACCAATGAGAGGCGAGAGTCTCAACGGCGAACTTTCCCACGGACTCTCGACCAATGAGATGTGAGACGTCTCAGACACCGACTTTCCCACAAACCCCAGACCAATGGGAAGCGAGACGCCTCAGACGGCGAACTTTCCCACAACCTCTCGACCAGAGGCGAGACGTCTCAGATGGCGATCCTTCCGACGACACCCCAGCCCGCAGGAGAAATGCAATACAAGGAACGCCAGGGCCTTGGAAAGAGCGTTAGGTTGGGCGATCGGGTTCGAGGTCCGGAGATCGACTCGTCTGGTCTGGTTGGCTTGGCAGTGATCGGGTTCGAGTGCCGGAGATCGACTCGTCTGGTCTGGTCGGCTTGGCAGCGATTGGTTCGAGGTGCCGGATATCGACTCCTCTGGTCTGGTCGGCTTGGCAGTGCTCGGGTCGTCTCTCGTCTCGTCCACCTGGCATCCGACGCTTTCCTCCGTCCCTGGTGCTGTGAGCGGCATCGTGTTGCGGGTTCGAATCCCGCCGAGCCGGATCGTCGAAGACCACACGAGGTGGACAGGTCCAAGCGCAGGTCTTGTCTCCAGCTCCCTGTCCTCGAGCTGGAGGCCTTCAATGAAGACCATTGGGTCCATTTCTATGTGTGGCCCATCTTAAGTAGAACTGTTCAGTGCCTTGTACATTATTTGCATTTCATTCCTTATAGTCGGATAACTCTGCCCTTTACGTGTTCCCTCCCACACTATTATAAATAAATATCCATTGTTGAATGTATCACCTCGTTTTTGTGTTTTCTTCATTGGTTTGGCCTGATGCGTATTGAGAATTAGTAAGGCCGTTCGGGCCGGTAAATTGTTCATTTGGTCCGGCCGGCTTTGGTAATTCCGCTCGGTTATGCCGGATCCGAGTCGGTGATAGCGACTCGATTCGGCCAAAGTCGGCCGAGGGTGTGGTTTCCCCGGTAGTTGGACGGCGGGGTACTTAGGTAAATTGGAGTTAGACAAGTGACCCAACCTCACGCCATCAAAATATTGGCGACCACGGTCCTCTCAGTGACCCGTGACCTTTCGGAGTGTCGAGTCATGACCTAAATTCCGGTGTGTTCGGTGGGAGACGGATCCACTGCTCCACCTAGCGGTCGTCCTCGTCGCCAATACAGCATCCCCACCACCCCAGGAGGTAAGTGGAGATTGAAAGAGATCACGTGCTCAAGAAAATACAGATAAAAGGGCACGAGATTGGATTTCTTCAGGTGGTTTAAACAGGAAATATTGAATGTTCTTCCAGGATCGGTGTGAGGACATTTTATTTCATTGGTCAGAGTTCGAACAAGAGAGCAATGGAAAAGGCGATATAAGGGGGTGTGGTCACGGTCAGTGTGACGTCACAAACAATGTAAAATGGAGCGTTGAACCGCCAGCTCTCCAGTTCATGTGAACCAGACATATTGTTTCTCATCGCGGTCTTGCTGGTCCTCGGTAATACAGCATCCCCACCAACCCAGGAGGTAAGTGGAGATTGAAAGACATCTCCTGCTCAAGAAAAGTACAGATAAAAGGGCACGAGATTGATTTCTTCAGGTGGTTTAAACAGGAAATATTGAATGTTCTTCCAGGATCGTGTGAGGGACATTTTATTTCATTGATCAGAGTTCGAACAAGAGAGCAATGGAAAAGGCGAATAAGTGGGGTGTGTCACGGTTCAGTGTGACGTTACAAACAACATAAAACGGAGCTTTGAACCGCCAGCTCTTCAGTTTGTGGTTAATGTGAACCAGACATATTTTTCTCATCGCGGTCTTGCTGTCCTCGGTAATACAGCATCCCCACCACCCCAGGAGGCAAGTGGAATTGAAAGAGATCTCGTGCTCAAGAAAAGTTCAGATAAAACGGCACGAGATGTGATTTCTTCAGGTGGTTAAACAGGAAATATTGAATGTTCTTCCAGGATCGGTGTGAGGACATTTTGTTTTCAATGATCAGAGTTCCAACAAGAGAGCAATGGAAAAGGTGATGCAAGTAGAGATGTGGTCACGGTTCAGTGTGACATCACAAACAATGTAAAACGGAGCGTGAACCGCCAGCTCTCCAGTTCGTGTGAACCAACACTATTGTTTCTCATCGCCGTCTTGCTGGTCCTCGGTAATACAGCACCCCACCAACCCAGGAGGTAAGTGGAGATTGAAAGAGATCTCGTGCTCAAGAAAAGTACAGATAAAATGGCACGAGAAGGTATTTCTTCAGGTGGTGAAACAGGAAATATTGATTGTTCTTCCAGGATCGGTGTGAGGGACATTTTATTTTCATTGATCAAAGTTCCAACGAGAGAGCAATGGAAAAAGGTGGTATAAGTGGGGGTGTGTCACGGTTCAGTGTGACGTCACAAACAACGTAAAACGGAGCGTTGAACCGCCAGCTCTCCGTCCGTGGGTGAGTGTGAACCAGACATGTTGTTTCTCATCGCGGTCTTGCTAGTCCTCGTAAAACAGCATCCCGACCACCCAGGAGGTAAGTGGAAATTGAAAGAGATCTCGTGCTCAAGAAAAAGTTCAGATAAAAATGGCACGAGATGGATTTCTTCAGGTGGTTAAACAGGAAATATTGAATGTTCTTCCAGGATCAGGTGTGAGGGACATTTTGTTTTCATTGATCAGAGTTCAAACAAGAGAGCAATGGAAAAGGCGATATAAGTGGGGTGCGGTCACGGTTCAGTGTGACGTTACAAACAACATAAAAAGGAGCATTGAACCGCCAGCTCTCCAGTTTGTGGTTAGTGTGAACCAGACATATTGTTTCTCATCGCGGTCTTGCTTGTCCTCGGTAATACAGCATCCCCACCAACCCAGGAGGTAAGTGGAGATTGAAAGAGGTCTCGTGCTCAAGAAAAGTACAGATAAAAGGGCACGAGATGTGATTTCTTCAGGTGGTTAAACAGGAAATATTGAATGTTCTTCCAGGATCGGTGTGAGGGACATTTTATTTTCATCGATCAGGTTCCAACAAGAGAGCAATGGAAAAGTATGTAAGTAGGGGTCACAGTTCAGTGTGACGTCACAAAAAACGTAAAACAGAGCGTTAACTGTGTGGTCACAGTTCAGTTGACCTCACAAACAACATAAAACAGAGCGTTGAACCGCCAGCTCTCCAGTTCGTGGGTTAGTGTGAACCAGACATGTTGTTTCTCATCGCGTCTTGCTCGTCATCGTAATACAGCATCCCCACCACCCAGGAGGTAAGTGGAGATTGAAAGAGATCTCGTGCTAAAGAAAAGTACAGATAAAAGGGCACGAGATGGGATTTCTTCAGGTGGTTAAACAGGAAATATTGAATGTTCTTCCAGGATCAGTGTGAGGACATTTTGTTTTCATTGATCAGAGTTCTAACAAGAGAGCAATGGAAAGGTGATGTAAGTGGGGGGTTGGTCACGGTTCAGCGTGACGTCACAAACAACGTAAAACGGAGCGTTGAACCGCCAGCTCTCCAGTTCGTGGGTTAGGGTGAACCAGACATGTGTTTCTCATCGCGGTCTTGCTAGTCCTCGTAGTACAGCATCCCACCACCACAGGAGGTAAGTGGAGATTGAAAGAGATCTCGTGCTAAAGAAAAGTACAGATAAAAGGACACGAAATGGGATTTCTTCAGGTGGTTAAACAGGAAATATTCAATGTTCTTCCAGGATCGTGTGAGGGACATTTTATTTTCATTGATCAGAGTTCCAACAAGAGAGCAATGGAAAAGGTGGTTAAGTGGGGTGTGGTCACGGTTCAGTGTGACGTCACAAACAATGTAAAATGGAGCGTTGAACCGCCAGCTCTCCAGTTCGTGGTTAATGTGAACCAGACATGTTGTTTCTCATCACGGTCTTGCTAGTCCTCGGTAATACAGCATCCCCACCACCCCAGGAGGTAAGTGGAAATTGAAAGATCTCATGCTCAAGAAAAAGTTCAGATAAAACGGCACGAGATGTGATTTATTCAGGTGGTTAAACAGGAAATATTGAATGTTCTTCCAGGATCGGTGTGAGGGACATTTTGTTTTCAATGATCAGAGTTCCAACAAGAGAGCAATGGAAAAGGTGATGCAAGTAGGGGATGTGGTCACGGTTCAGTGTGACATCACAAACAATGTAAAACGGAGCGTTGAACCGCCAGCTCTCCAGTTCCTGTGAACCAGACATGTTGTTTCTCATCGCGGTCTTGCTCGTCCTCGTAATACAGCATCCCCACCACCCCAGGAGGTAAGTGGAAATTGAAAGAGATCTCGTGCTCAAGAAAAGTTCAGATAAAACGGCACGAGATGTGATTTCTTCAGGTGGTTAAACAGGAAATATTGAATGTTCTTCCAGGATCAGTGCGAGGGACATTTTATTTTCATCGATCAGAGTTCTAACAAGAGAGCAATGGAAAAGGTAATGTAAGTGGGGGGTGTGGTCACAGTTCAGTGTGACGTCACAAACAACGTAAAACGGAGCGTTGAACCGCCAGCTCTCCAGTTCGTGGGTTGGTGTGAACCAGACATGTTGTTTCTCATCACAGTCTTGCTAGTCCTCGTAATACAGCATCCCCACCACCACAGGAGGTAAGTGGAGATTGAAAAGATCTCATGCTAAAGAAAAGTACAGATAAAAGGGCACGAGATGGATTTCTTCAGGTGGTTAAACAGGAAATATTCAATGTTCTTCCAGGGTCCGTGTGAGGGACATTTTGTTTCAATGATCAGAGTTCTAACAAGAGAGCAATGGAAAAGGTGATGTAAGTGGGGGGGGGGTGTCACGGTTCAGTGTGACGTCACAAACGTAAAACGGTGGCGTTGAACCGCCGGCTCTCCAGTTCGTGGATTGGTGTGAACCAGACATGTTGTTTCTCATCGCGGTCTTGCTAGTCCTCAGTAATACAGCATCCCCACACCACAGGAGGTAAGTGGAGATTGAAAGAGATCTCGTGCTCAAGAAAAGTACAGATAAAATGGCACGAGAAGGGATTTCTTCAGGTGGTGAAACAGGAAATATGATTGTTCTTCCAGGATCGGTGTGAGGGACATTTTATTTTCAATGATCAGAGTTCTAACAAGAGAGCAATGGAAGAGGTGATGTAAGTGGGGGGGGGGGGGGTGGTCACGGTTCAGTGTGACGTCACAAACGTAAAACGGTGCGTTGAACCGCCGGCTCTCCAGTTCGTGGATTAGTGTGAACCAGACATGTTGTTTCTCATCGCGGTCTTGCTAGTCCTCGGTAATACAGCATCCCCACCACCACAGAAGGTAAGTGGAGATTGAAAGAGATCTCGTGCTCAAGAAAGTACAGATAAAATGGCACGAGAAGGGATTTCTTCAGGTGGTTAAACAGGAAATATTTAATATTCTTCCAGGATCGGTGTGAGGACATTTTGTTTCATCGATCAGAGTTCCAACAAGAGAGCAATGGAAAAAGGTGGTATAAGTGGGGGGTGTGGTCACGGTTCAGTGTGACGTCACAAACAACGTAAAACGGAGCGTTGAACCGCCAGCTCTCCAGTTCGTCGGTTAGTGTGAACCAACATGTTGTTTCATTGCGGTCTTGCTAGTACTCATTAATACAGCATCCCCACCACCCAGGAGGTAAGTGGAGATTGAAGAGATCTCGTGCTAAAGAAAAGTACAGATAAAAGGGCACGAGATGGGATTCTTCAGGTGTTAAAACAGGAAATAT